>JAADKA010000038.1:0-530011 GCA_009982855.1 Lizonia empirigonia | reverse complement strand
CCCTAACCCTAACCCTAACCCTAACCCTCGGACGGGCTCCCACCCACATCCCCTACTTATAACTAACAAACTAACAAACTGAACTTCTTTAACACTCTACTCGCCTACTGAACTCTAACTGTGTCTTTTCTTTAAAACCCTAACCCTGTCTCTACTTAAATCCCTAACACTGTTGTTCTTTTTAAACCCTAACCCTGTCTCTACTTAAAAAAACCCTAACCCTACTCTAATTTTAAACCTCTAATTCTTCTTTTCTTTCTTCTTTCTAACAATCCTCTTTACTTTCTTCTCTTGAAAACACTTCATCTATTTTACTTTTCATCTTTCTCTTTCTTCTTATACCTATTCTTGCTTTCTACTCTACTATTTCTTCTGTCTCTACTCTTTCTTTTCCTTTCTTTTAATATAACCTTTCTTCTTCTTCTCTTGCTTGTTCTCTTATTCCCCTTGTATTCTTTTAAAACTATCTTTTCCTTGCTTCTTTATCTAAATACTTACCTTTTTCTTTTAATGAACTTCTTTACTTGCCTTTTTTATCTCTTTATTCTTCTTCTCTTATACCTATAACATTTGCCTTAACACCTCTAACCTCTACTCTCTTCTATTATTATTACCCTAACTATCTTTATATATTTTCTTTTCTATTTCCATCTTCTTCTTTCTTTCTATCTTCTTTTTTTCCCCTCTTATCTTCTTTACCTTTTGCCCCTCTACTTGCTTCTGTTAACGCTTTTTAAATAATCTAACATCTCTTTTTACTTTCTTTTTACTTTCTCTTCTCTTAATGAATTCCTATTTTAACTCTTCTATTTTAACTCTTTAACTTTTCTGTCTTCTCTTAATTTTCTTTATAACTACTAACCTGCTTATTTCTTCTTTTTACCTGTGTACTTCTATTTTTTTTCTTATTTCTCTTTATCTGTCTCTTTGAACTTCATCTCTGTTCTTTTTTAAAATCTTTTTTCTTAACACCTACTTGCTAACTCTTCTCTAATACTTTCTTTAAATTCTATACACTCTGTTTCTACTTCTTCTGTTATGGATCTCCGATATCCATCCCACATACCTGCCCGTTCCCCGGTCACGTGCTCTGTCACGTGATTAGCTTAGTCATCAGGGTCTTGGCAACACCTCGCGACATATTCGCGAGGTTACCAAACCCCGCTAGCTCTTTGTACTTACTTTCTGGTTACCGATCAATCAATCCAATCTCTCTCAATTTGACGTCCCTAACATAAAGTAAGTACCACACATCTACGGACCGTCCAGCGCGACGATCACAGCCCGACAGCGACAGCGACAGCGAGCGCCGCAGCATCGGTACCCCGCAGTAGTGTGGTGCGACAGTCTGCCCACCAACCCAACTAGGTTGCGAAACCCGGCGCTTATGCCACACGAGCGCAATCCATCCATTCACAACCGCTCTACCTCCGACGCTACTATGGCGGGCGCGGGTGGACGGATTGGTACCTTCGGGGGCCTAGGCCGCCCGAGTGATCAGATCACCCAGGGTACTTCCCAGACCATCGGTCGTTCCCAGATGGGCGGCCCCGAGCTCTCCGGCACGCAGCGCCGCCCGGGAGAATTCTATAACTCAGAAAACGAAGAGGACGACCTCGACGCTACACACCCCAAGCCTTCATCTCTGAAGCCTCCCACAAGTCATAAGACCAAGAAGCGAGTCACGCTGCTGGTTGACGAAACTCCTGGCTTCGCCCACGATGAGGCACGTGACGTTGAGTACCCACGCCTCCGGTCCTCATTGGGTAACCAGTCATTCTCTTCCTCCCGACGCGTATCTGTCGCGCGCGCGGAGTTCGCAGTAGACCAGACCGAACTCACGCACGCCATTGACGATGCTGGGAACCCCATTGAGACCATCTACTTGTACACGCCCAACGAGGAAGGCACCATTACCTCCGAGAATCGCATCGACCGAGTGGAAGACCCTACCGCCTTAGTGCAATCAGTACACAACCATCCAGACGCTTGGTTCCGCGTCATCAGTAAATACATCGATGGCCGCGAAATCGCTGAAGAAGACCTTCAGAATGCAACCGCGCTCCTGGAACAAGCCACTGAGTCTCAGGTCAACTCCCTTCATGCTAAAGCCAAAGCAGAGCGCTCCTTGAAGGAGTACCGACACAACTGTGACAAGCAGCATGGCAACCTCCAGCAGAAGTTGACTGACGCTGAGACCGAGATGGACAAGGCGCGCGAGGCCGTTAGACGCCTGCGCGACGACCGAAATCAACTCCGTCGGGACAACAAGATGATCAATACCAAGCTCCACGATGCTGAAGATAACATGCAGGCCCTGCAACAAGCTCTGGAAGA
This sequence comes from Lizonia empirigonia, assembly GCA_009982855.1. Lineage (NCBI taxonomy): Eukaryota > Fungi > Ascomycota > Dothideomycetes > Pseudoperisporiaceae > Lizonia > Lizonia empirigonia. The sequence goes on along the minus strand of JAADKA010000038.1, from coordinate 527,674 downwards.
GACACAGAAGGATCTAGAGAAGGCCCTTCGGAGCAAACCTCGCCCCAAGAAGGCTCGGGGTGACTTTGACCCATCCGATGACTCCGGCTCGTCCACCGAGGACGACTCCGAGGACAGGAGGGACACCCGCACTCAACGCAGCGCTGGTCCAGCTCTGGGTCCACGTGGCGAGACGCCTATCACGATCCGTTCTGGTCAGGATACCCACACCACCGATCCCAACGCCAACAACCCTAGATATCCTGACATCAAGGATTACAGTGGCAAGCCCGATGAGGATCTTGAGCAATGGACAGCGTCTGCTCTCACCAAATTCTCCCGTTCATGGGGTAACTTCCCTAATGAATGGAGCAAGGTAGAGTATCTCCGCGACCATTGCAAAGATACCGCGTACAGTGTAGTGAAGCTTCGGGCCCTTCCCCGCTCAGAAGAACCGTATGAATCCGCCGATCAGCTCATCGCAGACCTAGAAGCCAACTTTGGCATGAGCTCCGAGGATAAGAAGGCGTCAGCCTTACAAAAGCTGACCTCAGGCGACTGCCGACAGAAGGCTGGTGAAGGAGCTGGTGAGTGGCTAGCCCGATTCAACCTCATCGCGGTAGAGGCCCAGCTTGATGCGGCCACCCGACGATTCTACGCCCTCCAGAACCTCAACAGCCACTACAAGTCACCCGCCACCCAAGGCGCGCGCGTCGGTGAAACCTGGGCTGAGTTCACAGCCCGCCTCCGACAACTGGAGAAAGACTTTAGCGCGGCTTACGGTCATGGAGGAAACCACACTCGAGATAAGAAGCGTGATGTGAAGGGAGGACGCGGCGACGACCGTGGAACAAAGAATAAAGACTCCACCAGGGACTCTGGGTACAAGCGCTCACCCGCTCAGTTCAAGATCATCGTATCCAAGAAACTGTGCGCCCGCTGTCTCAGACCTGTTCATCTCCCCCATCAACCTGATGCTCCATGCAAGAACAAAGCCACTTCCACTTGGGACTCCGCGTTGGAGGTTAACGCCGCGGATACCCTTTCCAGTGAACCATCCAACCCGTCGGGAAACGAGTAGTCCTTGATGACAGTCGCCGTCAAGGACACATCGCGCAACTCCAGGATGACCTCACTAGAGAAGAGGAGTCCCGCGTTGCGGCACGACCAGCGGTTTACATATCAGCTGTGTCGTTGAGTGAGGATTATCAAACTAGGCACCAGCGCGATATCATCGAGCTCGCGCTGGTTGATGATCCGGGTATTCCAAATCGCCCACCTCACTCGCCGCAGATGAAGTTCTCTAGCCAAGTTACCACCCCGTTGGGGCACCCCGTGAAGGCCAATACCTTACCCGATGATGGGTGCTCGGGGCAAGTCGTCAGTCGACAATTCACCACACAGCACAAGCTACACACTGTGAAATCATCGCAACCAGTGCAACTCCGACTCGCCAATGGCAAGATTGCAGCGAGCATGGATACCATGGCGCTGGTGAAGCTACACATCGGCGATCACTATAGCGAGGACTGGATGTGGGTCACGGAGCTACTTGGATACGACCTCATCGTAGGACAGCCATGGCTGGAGACCCACGACCCCGTCAAGAGATACAACGACCGCACCATCACGTTCTGCAGCGACTATTGCACAGCGAACTGTTTGACCCACGGAAAGTGCGTACAGGTCACCTGTGCTCGTGATGGGAAAAGCCACGTCACCAACATCACCCCGGCCATGAAAGACAACATCGCCCTCATCAGCGCTGATGCTGCCCTGGCCTTCGGACGTCGCGATGAGTCGACACTCACTTGGGTGTACCCGGAACACTGGGAGAAACTCAAGAAACCAGACGATCCTATAGAAGCATCATTCATGAGCCTGTTCGCGGCTGACTGCGCCGCCCTCACCACAGAGGACTTCCAGAAGTTCCACGACAAGCTGACCCTACCAAAGATCACCAAGTCCGAGCTCTATAGGCTGGTACCACCGCAGTATCACCGCCTGATAGACGTATGGGACCCCAAGGAGGCGGACACCGTCCCCTTGAGCAAGCCTGGGGTAGATCACGAGATACGACTCATCGAAGGAGCCGCGGCACCACACCAGAGAGCGTACGGCTTGTCACGTAACGAGATGATGGCCTTGAAGGCCTATATCCAAGAAGAGCTGCGCAAAGGATTCATTCGCGAGTCAACCTCACCCTACGCGGCGCCCGTGCTGGTAGTAAAGAAGCCAGGTGGCGGGCTGAGGATCTGTATCGACTATCGACAGTTGAACGCCCTTACAGTAAGAAACCGCAATGCGCCTCCTAAGATTCGGGATACTCTAGCGCGTCTGAACAAAGTCAGATTGTTCTCAAAGTTTGACGTGATCGCCGCGTTTAATCGAGTGCTTGTTCGCAAAGAGGATCAAGAAAAGACAGCATTCCTCACCCGCTTTGGGCTGTTCGAGTACGTGGTGATGCCCTTCGGACTCTGCAACGCTCCCGGCACGTTCCAGTCATTTATCAACTCCACCCTGCGAGACTATTTGGATGATTTCTGTTCTGCATATCTTGATGACGTGCTCGTCTACAGTTCATCCGAAGAAGAACACGTGCAGCACTGCACCAAAACCCTCACGCGTCTGAGAGATGCCGGTCTTTACCTAGATATCCGCAAGTGCGAGTTCCACGTCACTCGAGTCAAATATCTGGGCATGATACTCACCTGCGAAGGCCTACAGATGGATCCAGACAAGATCAAAGCGATTAAGGACTGGAAGGATCTTCGCACCGTCAAGGACGTACAGGCGTTCATTGGCTTTGCCAATTTCTACCGACGCTTTATCTTCAAGTTCTCACTCATTGTACGACCGCTTATCGAGCTCATTCGTGACACAGCAGTGGGCCAAAAGCTTAACTTCCACGATAAGGCTCGCGCCGCATTTGAACGACTTAAGGAAGCTTTCACCAGCGAGTCAGTTCTCGCCCATTTTGACCCAGACCTTAAAGCGATCATCGAATGCGACGCGTCCGATTGGGTGGTCTCGGCAATACTCTCCCAGTGGCACGACGACGTGCTCCGCCCTGTGGCATACTTCTCGATGAAGATGAAAGCTGCTGAGTTGAACTACCCAATCTACGACAAAGAACTCCTTGCGATCATCAAGGCATTTGAAGAGTGGAGACCCGAACTAGCAGGGACTGAGGACCCAGTGGAGATATTCTCAGACCATCGAACGTTACAATGGTTTATGAGCACCAAACAACTCTCGCGCCGACAAGCCCGTTGGGCTGAGTTCTTAGCTGAGTTCAACTTCATCATTAAGTATAGGCCTGGTAAACAAGGTACTAAACCTGATAGTTTAACCCGCCGAACCGATGACGTGCCAGACAACGTGTCTGATGATCGAATACAACAACAACAGCAGCAACTGCTCAAAGACCACATGTTCGAACCTCCCCCACCGGGCGTGGAGGCGACGGCCGTACTCTCCCTCACCCCCGACGATGGTTGTCACCACGCTATCCACCTAGCCGACATAGTCAACGATCAGCTCGATCTCAGCGTGATAGACCTGACACAATGGATACAAGCGTTCAGTGAAGAGACGGGCTGTGGCGATGAAGAATCGTTGACAGTCGCCCTGGGAGAGGAGGTCGACGGGGAAGGGAACGATCGGGAGCCTGGCCTCTCTGAGGACGGGGACGATCGGGAGCCCGACTCTGAACACCAAGACCTCCCGGATACTGAGTCGCTCATCCAGCGTATCCGGGTCACCGCAGCTGAAGATCCGCTGATGAACGACATCATCAGGTGCAAAGAAGAAGGCCTACGCCGTCTCCCAGTGTCCTATGCCAAACAAGGCGTCAAGGTAGAACTATCCTCTTGTCACATGAAAGACGGTCTCCTCTACATCCACGATAAACTGTACGTCCCCGACGACGAAGCACTGCGGGCCGCTGTGGTGAGCCACGTCCACGACACCACGGTAGGAGGCCATAGCGGCAAGCATGGTACATACGAGAGACTCTCCCGATGGTACTACTGGCCATCCTGCACCGATACCGTCGCACGTTACGTAAAGAACTGTTTGGTGTGTCAACGGTCCAAGCCCCACCGAGAAGGCAAACATGGTCTACTCAACCCGCTCCCCGTCGCAGATCGCTACTGGAACAGTGTTACTGTGGATTTCATCACTCCACTTCCACCCTCGACCTGGAGAGGATTGACGTACAACCACCTCATGGTGAACGTCGACCGCCTCTCCAAGAAGAAGAAGTTTATCCCATTGGAAGACCTAGAGGTAGAGACTGTAGTCCAGGCATTCTTCGAGTACGTATGGCGTGAGGAAGGCTACCCGATGGAGGTCATATCCGACCGCGGCGCACAGTTTACCTCACACTTCTGGAAACGCTTATGTGAACGCATTGGTACCAAACCAAAGTTATCCACGGCGTTCCATCCAGAAACTGATGGTCAAACCGAAGCAGTCAACAGTGCAGTCAAACAGTACCTCCGCGCCTTCGTGCACTATGACCAGAAGAACTGGGCTGAGCTACTACCTCTCGCTGAATTTCATGCCAATTCCACAGTCACTGCAGCGACAGGAGTGTCCCCATTCTACGCAACGAAAGGCTACAACCCTCGCAGTGGTATTGAACCAGTCACTGACACCTCATTGACGTGGAAAGCTTCGCGCGACTCTCGAGCGGCAGACAACCTCATCCAACGCATTGAGTCAGTCAAAGTATTCCTCAAATGGAGCCTCGCGTGGGCGTCAGCCAAAATGGAGGAACAAGCAAACAAGCACAGGCAACCAGCACCTGAGTTTCACCCTGGTGACCTGGTGATGCTTGATGCTCGCAATATCCGCACCCGTCAGCAGAACAAAGGTCTCTCCCCAAAGAACTTGGGCCCCTTCACAGTGAAGGAATCATATGGTGGTAAGGCTTACCGACTGGACCTGTCAGACCACGGTGATCTGGCCCAAATCTATCCGGTATTCCACCCATGGCTCCTCCACCCGGTTGACAACAACCCGCTCCCGGGGCAGCGTCAAGACCCACAAGGCCCTGTTGAAGTTGATGATGAAGGCGAGACTTACTACGTTGACGATATCCTTGACGCTAAAGTTGATAAGCGCTGCAAGGATCCCGCTACTGGTAAGAAAGGTGTCCTCCGCTACCTCATCAAGTGGACAGGTTACGACAAGCCAGACTGGGTCCCATACTACGACGTCACGGGCTGCGGAGAGCACCTAGCCCGCTTCCACCACAGACATCCCGACATCGCCATGCCGACACCCCTCCGGGAACCTGGTCAACATGAGGAGCGGTTAGCGTTCTTGTGGCTTGACTAATCACGTCTACTTGGCTGGAAGTATACTCGCCCGTCTTAGTGCAGAAGGTGGTAAGCTCACCAGCAGTGGGGATGGTCCCCACGGTTGCTCTGAACCCACTGAGGAAGCCTTTGGCGACGTGGAGTATACTCTCCGGGTGGTATGACCGCTGACAAGTTGACGATCAAGGACGCCTTCGCTCCTCACCAGACCAACCGACCGACCGACCGATGACCGACACGGTATTCATGGATGGAAGGGAGGACAATGGACATACTGGTGGGTTGTGAAGGATTTTATGAGCCTTAGCGCGCAGGAGCTGCTTTTTGGGAGGGGGGAGTGGTGTTATGGATCTCCGATATCCATCCCACATACCTGCCCGTTCCCCGGTCACGTGCTCTGTCACGTGATTAGCTTAGTCATCAGGGTCTTGGCAACACCTCGCGACATATTCGCGAGGTTACCAAACCCCGCTAGCTCTTTGTACTTACTTTCTGGTTACCGATCAATCAATCCAATCTCTCTCAATTTGACGTCCCTAACATCTTCTTTCTTCTCTACGACTTTCTTTATCCTCTATGCACTTTGTCTTCTACTTCTTCTTTCTTCTTTTTAACAATTTTGTTAAACTACTAAACTACTAAACTACTTACCTTTTCTTTTATTCTTTCTGCTTTCTTTACTCGCCTTTTCTTTCTTTTCTTTGCACCTGTAATGCTCTTTTTTTAACTTTTTGTTCTTTTACTTACTTGCTTTTGTTGCTCTCTTAACTTGAACTCTCTTCTTTATTCTCTTTACTCGGCTTGTCTTTCTTCTGCTTATCTTTCTCTCTTCTTAAACTTCTTAAACTTGACTTTTCTTGATCTTTTGATCTTTTCATCTTTTGATCTTTTGATCTTTTGATCTTTTGATCTTTTGATCTTTTGATCTTTTGATCTTTTGGTCTTTTGATCTTTTGGTCTTTTGATCTTTTGATCTTTTGATCTTTCCATCTTTCCTTAAATTCAACCGGTTGCGGTTGTGGACTGCCAAATCAATTTTTCGTTACGGATTGCCGTAACGGATAACGGCTAACGGCTAACGGGATCCGGGTTACGGCCTCCGCGTTTGCTTCTGTCCTGTTGTCTACCTTTCTCAAATATGGATAACCCTAATCCTAACTTGCGTCCGGCTCTGAACTCAACTTCACTCTGTAATACCTTGCGCGCCCTTCGCTTACTTTCTACTTTCTACTTCTCTTTTTGCTCTCTCTGACGGCTTGATGACGTCGTCCCTGCTGTCTGCTGCTGACCGTGAACCTCCTCGGCTTGCGGGGCCTTGTACCTGCATCCTACCCTCTGCTACGGGTTGCCGCTCTTCTCCACCCAACTCTGCACCTGCCTCTTCGCTCTTGTATGACATCTGACGGGCCTACCGCCCACCCTTCTCTTACGCACTACGGCATCTACGGGTCGGGAATGCCTTTCTGGCTGCGGCACCACAATCGGATTTGCTAAACTTCCTCTAACTACTGTTCTATCTTGTAACAATACTATGTACACGCCCAAAACACCTTTTTACATGTCGTCCCTATTCTGCTCTATCTCCTTAAACCCCTTGCTGACCTGTTCGAATGCCTCTTCATCTCTTCATTCTACTTCTCCCAACTTTTCCTTGTCTCCATCCTGTGCTTTCTCCTTAATACAAACGGCCGCTTTCGGTCCGCGACTTACTTGGTTTTGCGTGCTTTCCCTGGGTCATGGGCTCTTTCTGCGTTGTGGGCTCTTCTTAAATAATCAACTCTTACTGATTTCGGGTTACTGATATGGATTCCCTTGGTTTGCGCGCGGGTCCACTTTCGGGCCACTTGGGCTTGGGGTCTACTTTCGGACCGCCTGGGGTGGGGGACCACTTCTGGACTACTTGGGGTGGCGCATTGCTTGGCGCACCAATTGTGGAACCACTTGCGGAACTACTTGGGGAACCACTTGGGGAACCACTTGGGGAACGATTTGGCTTGTGGGCCTTCTTGTCGGCTTCTGTGTCCTTCTACATGCTGTTCTCTGCTCAACCCAAATACGGCGAACCCTAACCCTATCCTGACTTGCGTCCGGGCCCGACCGCAACTTCCGTCCCGCCCTGAACCCAACTCCACTACCCTCGACCTGCGGCCTGGCCTGAACCCAACTCGGCTGCACTGCTTCTATAAATTGTGAACGAAATACTCTTTCATTGGCTACCACTACGCCTACTACTTCTACTCTGCCATGAACCGCGTAATCCAACAAAACTCCCCTACCAACCTGTTGCTTTCAACACACTCCAACGCCTGTTTGCGCCCTAAATGCTTAATCAATCCTTCTATCGAGCTCGCATCCACACCCTGCTCTATCAACCGCGCAGCCCATTGCTCTACTACTCCCTCCTCGCCCCCGTACACCAACCCTAACAACCCTCCTACTAACACCCCTCGGTATCGACAATCCCTTCCGTCTGCCCTCTGATACCGTCCGCGTCCGTTGTCTTCCCATCGATTGCACACCTCCTGCGGTACCCCACACCAAAAACAACCCGAATACGCCTCGAACCGCATCTTCTCCTCCACCGCCTTGATCATCTCCTTGGCCTGCCGGCTCTCCGGCCTCCAACACCGCCGCACGTCGTGCTCGCTCTGTCCGTCGCCCGCTACCTCGCATATCCCACACCGCTTCGTCCACCACGCCAACTGCCTGCGCAACCACTCCACGTCGGCAAACTCTTGCTGCCGCTGCTGTATCAACGTCTGTCGCGGGCCGCGTCGTGCTTGCTGCTGCTGCTCAAACACCCGCTGTGCCTCCTCGAGCTCTGCCTCAACCGTGTCCGTACCCTCTGCGTTGCTGCTGCCTCCCTCGTCCTCCTCGCTCTCTTCGTCCACCATCTCTTCCGCGTCTTCTTCCTCGCCGTCTGCTCCTCTGCACACCTCGCACTTCTCCTCTCCCTCTTCGCACACCACCCGCTCCTTCTCTCGCCTGTCCAAATATCCGTCCAACACCACCCGCCTGCACCTTGCTGTCTCGTCTATGCCTTCCACGTACCCTCGCACCAACTGCTGTTCCACCTCCGCCTGCTTGTCCTCGGCTGCCCGCTGCTCTCCTTCCTGCACCATCATGACCGCCTCGCTGCGCAACCCGTCTCGTCCTGCACGCCCGCTTTCCTGTGCGTAATCCAACACGGTGAACGGCCAATCCATGTGTATAATGCACCGCATGTCCGCTATGTCGACGCCCATCCCTAACGCGCTTGTTGCTACCATCATACGCTTCTTGCCCGCGGCAAATTCTTCCAACATGCTTGCTTTGCCTACGGCCTTGTCATGGTATGCGTGACAACCTAACTTCTTCGCCAACTCCTTGACCTTCGCCACCGAATTGCCGTACACCACGACCTTGCCCGTCTTGTGCTTGCGCAACTTCTGCTGCACCATGCCCAACACCATCTCTACCACTTCCTTCTTCTTCGCCGCCTTGCCCACCCTGATCACGCGGTACGCCACGTTCGTCCTTGCGGTTTCGGCTCGGAACAAATCGACCTGATCTCGCTCGACGTACATCCGTCCGAACAACTCGTCCTCCTCGCTCGGCGGCAATGTTGCTGTCAACATCACCATCTGCGTCTCGGCGGCTGCCAACTTGCCTAACTTCTGCATCTCTTTGCGGAAATCATACCGGCGGTTCAACACCATGTGGCACTCGTCGATCACGATCCCGTCTAACTGCCGCGTTGCTCGCAACCGGTTCAAAAACGTCGCGAACTCTTCCCCAACCGCTGATTCGGGCGTCACCAACACCACTGCGGCTGCATCTGGCGGGCGTCGCCTGTCCCACTCGGCGCACGATATCCCCAACTTCCTGCATCGCCGCATCATGTCTCCTCGCAACGCCATCAACGGCACCACGACCACCGTCGTACCGCCCTGCTCGGCCCATGCTGGTAACATGAACAACATGCTCTTGCCTGCCCCGGTCGGCATCACGGCCACTACGTGACTCTTGCCGGCAACGATGGCGTCGATGGCCTCTTGCTGCACGCCGCGAAACTCGGCCGCCTTGCCCATCATCCGCTGCAGCTGTGCGGTCGTGTCCATCTTTCTCAACCGGCCCCACCGATCGATCCTTGCCTCGTCTGCCTCGCTCTCGAATGGGGCCCGTTTGCGCTTCTTGCACCCGTCGTCGTCGTCTACGCCTGCTTGGAACCCCAAAAACCGGTGCCAATCCGTGCTCGACATACGGAACGGCTGCCTCTTGTCTGCTACGGCCCCTGCCTGTTCCATGATGCCTCGTGCGTATATCATCCCCGCGATGTGCACTGTGTGCCCTGCCTGCATGTCCGCAATGGCTGACCACGTGTTCTCCTCGTTCCACTCCTCGTTCCCGTCTCCCTCGTCTGCTCGAAACGCGGTGGACCCGCGCAAAAACCGCCGACTGATGCCAATGGCCATCTCGCGATACGCTGGGATCGTCAATTCCAACCCTAATCCGATCCTGCTCTCGCGCTTCAACGCCTCTCGGAACCGGTCGCTCGTCCACTTGCGGCCGCTCGGGTCGGCCGGCCACATGTGCGACGATATCACCTCCTTCTCCCACACCATCGCCTCCAACCGCTGCTGGAACGGTAACACCAACCACATGTAATACACCAACAACTCGCCCACCTCACGCGGCAAATACCGGTGGATGATCTTGACGTCGCCGCTCACGCTGTATCCCTTGTGGTACCGCGTGACGAACACGACCATGCCGTCCTCGATGAATATGTTGCGGTGCCCGCCCTTGACCGTGTTGCTGTGCCGGATGCTCATCATCTCTGGGCCTCTCGCTGGCTGTCCGCCCGCCATGTGCATCAACACAATCAACTTCTCCCGGAACGCCACCACTCGATCCATGTACCGCTCCACCTCTTGCGTGTTGATGCCTGAACGGGTCCCCCGCTTTGTGAATCGGTCCCTGATGGCGGCGTCCTGCCCGACCCGCTGGAACAACCACCTCTCTCCATCGACGGGCATGCGGGTGCGCTGGTCCTTCAAAAAATTCCACCCGGGCCGCTCGTCGGTCGGGTTGTCGCGCAAACCGTCCCACGGCACACTGGGGATGGGCTCGGCGGCCCTGCTGTTGCCAAACAACAACTCGTCCATCAACAACCGCCGACTCTCTGTCGCCAATCCATGCACCGTGCCATGCTGAACGGCAAACTCTTGTACAACAACTCGTCCCGGCCAACCCACTCGACGTGGCCGCGTGACGTGGTGTTGTAATGGATCTTCAACCCGTACGTCCGCAAATCCAACATCCACTGCATCGGGCTGTGGCTGCCGCGCACCATGAACCGGTCCATCATCTCCTGCACGAACTGTAAACATCCTTTGCGCCGGCGTCGGGGCGGGTTGCTGCTGTCGTCGCTCTCGTACGCGCTGTCGCTGTCGAACCCGTCGTCGTCCAACGGGCCTGACATCTCCAACGCCTGCTGCACGACCATGAACCGCGCCACCTGGATGACGGCCGACAAAACGGGCGGATACTGCTCGGCGCCCTTCCAACCGTCCTCCTTCACGCCCAACACGGCCAACGCGCACACCAACGGGCTGTCGTACTCCCTGCGGGTGATCTTCTGGCTCATCAACGCGATGCAAAACTCCAAACACGCCCGCTGGATGCTCGACAACCTCTCTGGCTCACTGATGGCGTTGGTGCTGGGCTCGGCTGTGTCTGTCTCCATCTCGTCGATGGCTTCGTCGACGTCTGCCATGGCCTCGTCCTCTCCGTCTTCAACCTCCATCTCTTTCTCCTCCTCTTCATCTTCTTCTTCTTCCTCTCCGCCCTCCTCTCCCTCGACGCTTCTCTCCGCCGCCTCGACCAACGCCTCCCATGCCTCTCGCTGCCGGCGGCTGAAACGATACTCTGGACTCTTCCACGCGTGCTCCCGTTGCGTCCGTGCGAAAAACATCAATATCTGCTGCCACGGCCGCGTGTGGTCGCCAATCGACTTCTCGTCCATGTACGGCTGCAACGGCTGGAACCGTGTCTGGTGCTTCTCTGTGCGGATCGCCTCTAATCGCACGAACACACCGATCCGGTGGATGACGGACGCTTGACTGAACCGCGCCAATCCCTCCATCGCCGCCCAAATCGCTGCCTCTACGGGCTCGGCCTGCTGCTCCTGCCTGGGATCGGGCTCTGCCACGGGTTCGTTGATGCACGCCAACAACTCGGGCCGCTCCATGCCCACCAAATACGGCAACCACTGCGTCCGCTCCAACCACGGGTTCACCTCGTCTCTCTCTCCCTCCTGGATGGTGTTTTGCTTCCGCATCTCGACGTTGGCCCACGCCTTGGCCATCTGCTCGCCCACCTGCGCCCACGCTGCGTCGCCATCAATGGGTACCGCCTCTGGGCCATCGTCGCCCGGCTGGTGGACCTCGAAATACTGCGAACCCTGGCCCTGGACCAACAACCGCTGGCAATGCACTTTCTTGCAATACTAGTTCATGCGGTCTCGTATTTTCTTCTGCTCAACCCGGGTTGGGTGTCCACCCTTCCCTGCTGGCGACCACTCGTGGGCGACTCGCCAATGCTTCTTCATCACGCCTTCGCTCCGGAATAGCTGGCGGCAACGGTCGGGGACCAATCGACATATCAATCCATCCTGGTACACTGGCAACTGCTGGATGGGCTCGATCACCTCGCTGGGCACCTCCAGCTCGCCGGCATACTGGATCAAACCGGCCCAACTGCCAACTTCTTCTGCTATGGCCTTGGCTTGCTTCCGCTTAGCGGGATGGACACGCTGCACATGGCTCTTGATCTGGCTGGGCAAAACGCCGTGTCGGCACTCTTTGCACACTGCCAACGCGTACTCGACCAAATGCTCAAAATGCTCGCCTGCGACGTTGCTCTCTGCCATGATGGTACAACGGTTATAATGGCACTTCAAGCTTACGATATGACGTGAAATGACTCTTTGGAATGGACTGCCAGGTACTACGGACTCTACGTTATTTATTGTGTTGTGGACGCGTCTTCCTACCTGTATACGTGATGCAGCTAATCGCGTATCTGGCGTTGGCGGTCGCTGCTCGCTATCTCGGAACGACTCCGAACCCTGGGGTCTGGGGTATTGCGACGTCACAAACCTAACCCCAACCTCTGAACACGAAACCCTAACACCATCAACCCTATCAGCTGCGCGGTTGCAAATTGGTGTCAACATGCAACTCAGCGCGCTGATCAACATATACAAATTTTGGAGCTGTTAGCTTGCAGGAATCTAACGCGACCGACTTGCGAACGCTACTCAACCAAGCCGCTATGCTGAACAATACGCAGTGTCCGGTATATCTCGTCCCTAACTAAAACATACCCCTAACGCAACCAAGAGCTTGGTCGACTTGAGGCCCTGGGATAGAAACTCCGTAGTCAAGAATACATTCTGCCGACGCTACTGCTCTTGTCCCATTGACATCATTACCCTCGGAGAAACTTTGACTACGACCTCCTCAACCGCGATACCTCCCTACAATCTAACATCCCTACGGCTTACCCCTCTTAGGACTAGCTACCCTAGGTAACGTAAGAAGCGCCCGTTACAACTCGGTGTCCGGATGACCGAGCCCAAGGACACGTCCCCGCACTTGGACGCATCCCTCCATCAGCGACAAAGCCTCTTGGCAGCGACCTTGCGACCTGAGTGTGAACGCGAGGTTGGCCATTGCCGTCAGCGTGTCTGGATGGCCGTCTCCAAGCACCCTCTTCCTTGCCTCCATGACCCGTGTTTCCAGCGTCTCGGCGTCCGCAAACTGCCCTTGGCTCCATAGCACTGACCCAAGGTTGCTGACGCTGGTGAGCGTGTCGGGGTGCTCTGGCCCAAGCACCTTCTCTGACCCCTCTAGATCTCGCCGATGCATCGCTTCCGCCTCCTCGTACTTGCCCTGCCTCGACAGCACCGACCCAAGGTTGCTGACGCTGGTGAGCGTGTCGGGGTGCTCTGGCCCAAGCACCTTCTCTGACCCCTCCAGCGCTCGTCGATGTTTGGCTTCCGCCTCCTCGTACTTGCCCTGCCTCAACAGCACTTACCCAAGGTGGCTGACGCTGGTGAGCGTGTTGGGGTGCTCTGGCCCAAGCACCTTCTCTCTTCCCTCCAGCGCTCGTCGATGCTTGGCTTCCGCCTCCTCGTACTTGCCCTGCCTCGACAGCACCGACCCAAGCTGGCTGACGCTGGTGAGCGTGTTGGGGTGCTCTGGCCCAAGCACCTTCTCTGACCCCTCTAGATCTCGCCGATGCATCGCTTCCGCCTCCTCGTACTTGCCCTGCCTCGACAGCACCGACCCAAGGTTGCTGACGCTGGTGAGCGTGTCGGGGTGCTCTGGCCCAAGCACCTTCTCTCTTCCCTCCAGCGCTCGTCGATGCTTGGCTTCCGCCTCCTCGTACTTGCCCTGCCTCGACAGCACCGACCCAAGCTGGCTGACGCTGGTGAGCGTGTTGGGGTGCTCTGGCCCAAGCACCTTCTCATACCCCTCCAGCGCTCGTCGATGCTTGGCTTCCGCCTCCTCGTACTTGCCCTGCCTCTCCAGCACTGACCCAAGGTGGCTGACGCTGGTGAGCGTGTCGGGGTGCTCTGGCCCAAGCACCTTCTCATACCCCTCCAGCGCTCGTCGATGCTTGGCTTCCGCCTCCTCGTACTTGCCCTGCCTCGACAGCACCGACCCAAGCTGGCTGACGCTGGTGAGCGTGTCGCGGTGCTCACGTCCAAGCGCCTCCTCTCTCGCAGTTACCGCACTGCGCCCATGCCGCTCTGCCTCTGCATATTGCCCCATTGACATCAGGTACCACGCCGTATTTGTCGCGATCGTTGCTCTATCCAGCTTCGCCTTGTCGTTCTTGTCCGTGCTGTAGTCAAGCACCTTCGTCGAGTGTGGTAGCAAAGTCTGACAAGCTGCCCACGTTTCATACTGTCCGCTGGGAAACGCAGCAGCCATGATCCGCAGCGCTGCTCTCTGCCACACGTTCACTTGTTCGCGCAATTCCAGCCACTTCTTTGTCGCCAGCTGCACCAGGTTGTGCATCTCAAACAGCTGCCCCTGCAATCGCCCTTCTGACTGTTCTCTGGCTTGCGCCCTGACTAGAGAGAAGCGTAACAGCGGCCCTACCGCTTCTGTAAACTGCAGCTTGCTTCTGCCCTCATACAGTATGTGCTCGGGGACACCCTGTCTGTCGAACATAGTCATCAGCGAGAGCAGGTCTGCCGCCTCGGGCCTCGTCTTTCGGATCTGCTCGAACGACAGCTGCCAGGTAGTGATGACCGCGCTTGACACACTGGCGTCTCGCCGAATGTCTCTTGCCTTGTCGTTTAGGAGGTGCGCTTGATTCTCCTCGCTCTCGCGGAACAGCTCAAGATACGCAGCGATATCCACCATCGGTTCGTTCGCTGTGATGTATGCGGCGGCATGCGTGACGGCAAGCGGGATGCCTTCCAGCGTCTTGACAAGCGCTCTCGCATCGCCTTCAGACGACTCGTCCACCCGCGTCTTCGACTTCAGCAACGTTAGTGCTTCTTGCTCGCCCATCGGCTTTACCTGGATCACGTTGTGTCTTGCTCCCACAAGATTCACCGCGGCGATCCGATCTCGCGAGGTGACTAGTATCCACCCGTTTGCCGCTTGCGGGAGGAAGCTCGCCAACGCTGCCGCTGCTTCCCAAGTGGGTTCAAGCCCTTGCGCAGCGCTACTCAAGTCGTCAGTGGCGCTGGGAGAGGCGAACACACGATCGTCGTCAGCGTTGTCGACGATCATCAGCCACCGTCCGTTCCTCTCGTCGCAGAGCCAGTTGTACACCAAGCGGAAGATGTTCGTCTTGGGGTCGTCGCGCCCCGGCAGCTCGATCCTAGCTGCAATCTCTTGATAGGCTTGCTTGAACCTAGCCGCGTTGCTTGCGTGCACCCAGAACACCCACATGTGCGGCGCAGCCTCTTTGACTCTGTACGCGTACTCGATTGCGATCTGCGACTTTCTGCATGCATAATAAGTAGATGTCCATGACTGCTTGTGCTCAAGAATGCTTACCCTACACCCCCCAGACCAACAAGTGCTGCCCGGCTGTGACTGGGCAAAGCCGAGCCACTGTGTATCTTCTTAAGCTTTGCAAGAACATCCTCTCGGCCCACAAATGCACTGTCGGGTGGAAACGGTACCATGTTGCACGGTTTAAGCTTATTCTGCGCTCGCGCTAAAAGACAGCGTTGTTAGCTAGAAATGAGCACGGCAGCAGCTAAAAAGACAGAGCTTCTGGCTTGGCGGAGAGTAGATTGGAAGTACCACAGCTACGTACCGAAGCGGTCTGCCACCACGCCCGGAGCGTCCTGCGCGAACTGCCTAAGCTTGTCCCGCGCGCTGCTGTACCCTAGAGCGTTCTTGTTGTCGAACTTGACCATCATCGAGTGATCGGCGTCTAGAGGGATCTTCTCCTCCATCGCGTCTGGGAGCTGGAGAAGCGCTGAGTCGCTGTCTACGGCCGTAATGAAGTCTCCAGTCCTCGTCCACCGCTTGCTCTCGCGGTCCTGTCACAAACGCGTCAGTGACCTTTTTGCACTTTCCTTGTCTTATAGCATCGTACAAACTGTAGCTGCCGCGTCTGCCCTGTCTCGTAGAAGCTCACCACCTTGCGGTCTTGAATCAGATTCCTAAAGTTGTCTAGCTGCGATGCTAGCAGATCAGACTTTTCCCTAATCTGCTTCAGCAGCCCTCTGCGCGGGTGGCGGTCCTCCCCAGCAAGCATCTTCTGGATGTCGTCCACGACGAGCCCCCTGTGCGGGATCCCAAACAGAAGCATGCTGTATGTTGCTCTGTGAAGGGCTGCTATCGTCGGGTGGTCTTCTGTTATCTGGGCCGCTTTGACGAGACACTACGCTGCTGCTTAGCCGTGTGCGTGCAGCTTCTTGGGCATGCAACCTACATGGGCGAGTATGATGCCGCCAAAGCTGTGTGCAATGAAGAAGAGCGGTCGCCTTCGTAGCTAGTACGTTACAGCTGTCAGCCTTGCGCTCATGCAATGACACAAAACTACAATAATAACGACAGCCCGCCCCTCTACTTACCTCCTCTGTGCCCCGCACCTTCTTCAACTCCTCCAGCAGGCCTCGCCCGTAGTCCATGATCGTGTCCACCCCATGGCTCGACAGCTTCGAGTTGTAGCCGTAGATCATCGTCCGGCAGCACGGCAGGTCCTTGCACAGGAAGTCGCGCAGCCACATGCGCCCAAGGCTGCCTTTGCCGCGCCATGAGCCGTACGCGTGGCCGTCGAGGCCGGTGATGGCGATCACGCTGTGCACAGAGTCAGCAGCTGGACAGAACTAACAGATAAGAAGAGCCAGCTGCCTAGAAGAGCAATAAAAGCAGCACGGTACGTACTCTGCAACGACGGGTGTGTCAGACGCCGGCGTGTACAGCTGTGTGAAGCCGAAGAAGTGCTGGTCGAAGTTGATGTCCGTGTCGCCCATCTCCATCTGCCATTCGCCCAGCGGATCGGCTGTCAGCGCTGACAGGAACGCAGGCAGCCCGCCACGGCACTCCACCAGCGCAACCTTTTCCTCGTTGTTGTAGCACGAGGGCACAACAGCCACTCTGAAGTCTATCTTCGCCTTCTCTTCATTCGTCAGGTCGTCGCTGATGGCGGCCTTGAGCGATGCCGTCAGCTCCTCGTCAGGCTGCGAGGCTGCGAGGCCCGTGACGCGGAGAACAGGATCCTTCTTCGTGGCGGCCATGGTGATTCAGCGGTGCATAGTCGAGGGCGATGAATAGCGTGGTAGCGTCTGCAGTCTGGTGGTGGCGAGCAGGCCGGCCGAGGGTTGTTGACATGGTGAGCAGGTGGTGAGCGGCCATGGCTGGGCTGGCTGGGCTAGGCTGGGCTGCGTGGGCTGCGTCTTATGGCCGTGCCGCATAAGCTGATGGTGCAGGCAAGGCGCGTGCAGGCAGGACGTGATGGGCAAGGCTGGCTATGTGCGCCCAGTTAGGAAGCGGCGTGGGGCCGTCCTCCCCAGGTGCAACCGCGCAATAGCGCCCCACAGCGGCCCCGTTCTCGAAGCGAAGCGCACCCTCCCCTTCCAGCTGGCCCGCATCGCGCCAAGATACTACAGCCCTGTCTTGAACAGGAACAGCAACATAGGCGCCGTGTTCTTCGTTGGCTGCCTTCTCATCTGGCGTTATAAGACTAAGGTCAAGACTGCGCTCAAGCATGGCAGCCTTGTGGTCCCTAATGCGCTTTCTCTCAGCATCGCGGTTGCAGTTTGTAACTGTAGTAGTGGTAGGTTGCTCTTCTAGCAGCGGCTCATCTAGCTGTGCATCTAAGTCACTGGCTGGCTCTGACCTGCAAGGGCTAACTAGACGTGTGTTATCTGCCCCTATGCAAGCACGCTTTAGTGATAATGTCTGCACAGAGGACGCTGTTGGCTTCTGCGCAGATGGTGGCTCTGCTGTGCTATCTTCTGCAAGCAACTGGGCCGCGCTGACAAGACAGTCCCAGCCACTGTTAGAGAAAGCATTATCAGCAAGCGTCTCACGCAGCAGCCAGATGACAGATAGGACAGAATGGGCAATAAAGACAGGCTTGCAGGCGCTAGCATCGTTAGGAAGAGGAACTAGCCACTCTGCGCTCTGCTGAGCCGCCTCTAGATCGCGCTGTGAGCGTGATATAGATGCCTAGCGGAAAAAGAGCTTCTTATAGTCCTCGTTTAGTGGCTTATAGCCATACTTGCAAGCAAAAACAGCCTCACTGGCCAGCGGGAAGCTTCGAGCGCCACCATCAAATGCACCAGCAGCGTTGTGTAGTGATGTAGACCAGTGCTGCATATTAGACGCGTGCTTTGCAGTAGAGGTATGGAGAGGGTAAGGAAAAAGGTTTGTAATGTGCAGGTTTAAGGTGGAGGTTCTCAGCCCCTGAGTTTTGCAGGTCGCTTCAGCAAAAGTCGGGCTGCGCACAGATGCACAGCAACACTGCATCAACCAGCGTTTGCGGACGCAAAGCAGCAATAAACTTAAAACTACGCTAGTAGAGGCCGCGTCGATTAGGGGTCGTAGAAGGCTAGGAAAGAAGAATAACTGCTAGCCCTTTGCTGCACATGCTGACACACAAATCGTCCTCCAGCTTACACCATAGATCTATTTGCGCAACTCTTTGAACACCTGCCTGAGATGCAAGTCATTATATGCAGGCCATGTGCAATTGCTATTCCACCCGCGCAAATCAGTGGCTATCTTACAAAGCACCATCCTAAGGTGGTAGCTGAGAATCGGTGTGCTATTGCTGCAGCTGCACATACTATTGCTAACCTTGCCTGGGAGCCAAAGGACGTCCGCGCTGCACAACCAGCTAAAAAGCCTCTACCAATTCTAAAACTTTAAGAAGATGGGCTAGTCTGCACAGTAAGAGGATGCTGGTACACGTGCACTACGCTGCGCGGCATACGTGGACACTGCAAGGATAAGCATGCCTGGATTAACAACCAAAAGCAGCGAAGAGATATGAGAGAGAAGAGCCAGCAGCCAAGTGTTACGATCTTCGAACGGACGAGTACTGATAGGAAGCGGGGCAGCGCCTCGGATGACAACGTGTCACAAGTCACGTGACTTCGAAACCCTCACGCCAAACACGAACCCTCTCAACCCTTACGGGAGGGCTCAACCCTCACTGATGACACGAAGGGCTTAACCCTTACGGGAGGGCTCAACCCTCAGTAATAACACGGAGGGCCTAACCCCTAGTGAGGGCAGCACGTATTTCTTATGTATATAAGCAGTAGGAACACAACTCTTATAGTTCGTGTTCAACCTCGTCAATCAAGTTTGTCTTTGGAATCTCAACCTGCCCTCGAGCTAGATAGTACCCTCTATACTACTCAGTGCAACCCCTATCATCACGAGCTTTGCTTAGGTGATAACCCTACCGATCCAGAACAGGCGCTCATCCCTGAGAACCAATAGAATTAGTGCTTACTATTGAGAAGCTGGCACTATTAGTAGTAGTATGACTACCTAATAGAGCGCTCTTCTAAGGCACAACGGTAGTGGTGGTACGATTCGTGTTGTATTGACTTCAGAGCTATTCACGAGTTCGAAGATCCGTGTTACGTGCAGCTGCGTCCAAGCTCCCCGCTAGGACCCACCTACACGTGCCACCAATCATGTGACTACTCCTCCGCCTGATACCACCAAGTCACTTGCGGACTGTATTCTCAACACTTACGGTCTTTGACTAAAGTACGACTTCAACACCAAGCAACCGACTGTGGCAGGACTGCCAGCTCTGCCAGCGATTGTTCAAGGCTGTTGGCTAGCCTGCCTATATAGCTGTTAACAGACATGTCAACAATCCGTTCAGTCAGTTTGCAACCCTTGGCTTGAATTGAACTGCAAGAAGCAGGCCGAAAAATCTTAACAAACTGATTGAACTGTCTTCCAGCAAGGCTCGAACTGAACTGATCAGGTAACTTATTTAAACTGATTACTTTTTTACATACAAATTAGACTTCGCTATTGTGCCAATCCCCTAAGTTATACATGCTATCAATTGCCTCGTCGCTAAGTAGAGACTCTGCAGTCTCTCCTTCAACACCAAAGCCAGCCCGCAACCAAGCGCGTACTGACTGTATTGCTACTAGCAATTGTGATGAGATCTTCCTCCTTTTTGGCCGCAAAAGATCGCCAAGCTCACTAAACATACGCTCACAGTCGCAGCTGGAGGCGGGTATAGAGAGGACGTCGAGCGCGAGGCGCGTAAGGTTGGGGTAGTCGCGGCGGCGTGAGAGCCAATAAGTGATTGGATTGTCGACAGAGGGGACCCAGGGCTCAAGTTTCCAGCGCGTGTACTCATCCAAATCGTTGGAAACTCTAACGCCTTGATGAGGCTCCATCATAGACGCGATAGCGTCGTTGAGGTCGTTGTTTACACGCGCCCGTGGTGCTGCTGGCGCTGGCGGCGGTGCTGGGTTGTCCTTGTACGTGCCCCAAAGCGTCTGAAACGCCGACTGCGCTGCTACCAACCACTCTGGTTTATCCCTCCACGCGTTGTCGCAGTAGTGTTTGTACGCTGGATGGAGAGAGGTGGCAGCATAGTAGGCGGGGGAGTCATCAAGCTTAATGAAGTACTCGTTCGCCTTCGCCCAAGCAGCGCGGAGGTTGATGGCAATGTGGTCCTCTGGCGCGCCAGGTTCGTCGTAATTGACGCCGCTGTAGGACTCTACGCGCTCCTCGTAGCTAGATAAGATGGTCTCGAAGACAGGGATCACCTCAGCAAGTGAGCCAAATCGCTTGTAGGTACCGCGACCTTCAAGGCGCTTTGTTGCCAACTTCAGCGGTCGTAGCATCGCGAGATACTCGTTGACAGTCTGCCAATCAGCCGCAGTAAGACCACCTGAGCGCATCCAACGCTGCGCGTCAGGCTCTTTGTTGCCGCTCGCAGCAGCGTAGGCGTCCGCGTTGGCGGTGTTGGTAACATGGAGTTGACAGTAAGCGTTGACTGCAGACTGCAGCGTAACTGCGCGCTTAAAGCAGCTAAAGTATGAGTTCCAGCGCGTAACAACAGGCTTAATAACCTCAAGAATCTTGCGATCTTTGGCGGACAAGTCAGCGTTTGCGCGGTGTTGAAAATTGATAAAAAGCTCATGCTGCTGTGGTGTTTTGATGTAGTTAATAACGTCAAGCAGCACGCCAAGGGGACCATCTTTACGCCACTCTCTCATAAACCTCACCTCGTCACTAAGCTCCTCGGGCGCATTGTCATACGCCTGCTGATTGTTACCCCAAAGGAGCGTCTGCCCGATAAGGTTGAGTGTATGGGGACCGCAGCGGAGGCGGCGGTGGACTGGCAAGAAGTCGTAAATCTCTGCAACCACAGCAATAGCGGTGTCGTTGTTAG
The DNA here is from genome assembly GCA_009982855.1 of Lizonia empirigonia. NCBI lineage: Eukaryota > Fungi > Ascomycota > Dothideomycetes > Pseudoperisporiaceae > Lizonia > Lizonia empirigonia. The sequence continues at coordinate 506,456 of JAADKA010000038.1, read as the reverse complement.
CCGCGTTGTCAAGTACAAAGTAACCCAACTTGGCGCTATCAACACCAAACTGCCGCAACGTTTGGTCAACAACCTCAGCTATCCTTACGCCTGTATGGGCACCTGTAAGCTGAGGAAGCGCAATAGGCAGATCTGTAAGCTCGCCTGATGAGCTCACAAAGTGCGCAACAATGCCTAAGAAGCCTCGCTTGCCTCCTTGCATTGTCCATCCGTCAAAGCTTATGTGTATCTTACTCAGCGCGTTGGACAGCTCAACAGCAACACGGGGTTGCAGGTAGTTGTAGAGACGCATAACGTACCTCGAGACACTGTTGTGGCTTGTCCATAGCGCAGTTACCGCCTCTGGGTTGGCTGCCTCCAACATAGCTCGAAACTCCGGGCGCTCAAACTCAGATAGTGAGTGGTTGCCTTCGACAAGCCAAGTGACCGCCTTAAAGCGAAACAGCTGTACGTCAAAGCCAGTAAGGGCGTTGTGTACATCCTGAGGCACCTTGCCGCCTGCCTTGTAGTATGAGCGTAGGGTGTGTTCCGTTGTAATTGCTGCTAGAGCCGCGGGTTTTTCAGGGTTGTAGATCTGGTGGGTGGTGTTAAGGTGACGCGCTGCCGTCGACGGCGAGGTAGTAGTGTCGTAGATGCCGCTGCAGGCTTTGTGATACCTAAGATGGCAGATTTTGCACACAAAATAGACCTTGCTGCTGAACTGAGGGGCAGTAGAGTTGATGCGATAACCATAGGCATAGATCCAGCTTTTCTTATGCTTCTGCGGCACAAGCGGTGCCCTGTAACCAGGCAGCCTTAGCCAGATAATATCATCGAAGTTGTCAGCAAATCGCGTGTCAAACCCTGCCGCCAGCGCCTGCCCTACTGTGCTGTTGTCATTAGCTGAAGCAACTGTAGGAGCGCGCGAGGCGGCGGTAGGTGCAACAATAGCCCCCTCTAGCTGCGATTCACGCAGCTCAAGCTCGAACGCGTCATCCTTAGATAGCGGTTGACTCCCTTGCTGGCTAGCAGCAAGCAGCGCGCGTGGGGAGGACAGACGCGTTAGCGCAGGCGTTGATAATGCAGGTGGTGTTTGACGCGCTGGCGTTGCAGCTACCCGCGCGCGCTTTGTTGGGCGAATTTCCGGCGTTGCAAAGTCAAGCTGGGCTTGCCTGACCTTTTCGGTAGGTTTAATCGTACGCTTAGGGTGCGTCATGGCGGCGTTAGGGAGTAAATAGAGGGAAAATTGTGGGTTGCTCGCATCTACAGACGCGCTAGTTAGCGTTCCCACGGTACAAAAAGACGCTTATAAATTAAATTACAACACAAAAAGTTTTTAGCTTTAAAAGATCCTAAAGCAAATGTTAAGCCTAATTAGGCACCCTAAAACTTTAATACTATTAGGCCTTTCAGGCCGTTCAATCAGGCCTTTACCCTTAGCTTGAACGGACTGCAAAATTTGAGTGGTCTGGCTTGAATTGAACGGACTGATCACGTGTCAGGCCGAACAATCCGTTAACGGGAAACTGACGGATTGTTGACATGTCTGGCTGTTAAGACCCACGCTATCAGCCCAAACACAGGTGTCAAATAGAACGAGCTTTGGTGAGGTCGGATCTGTACAATCGAGCAGGGACCACCTGGCTTGGCACACTTGAAAATCACTCACGGAACCACGGTAGACAGCAAGAAGAACACAAATACAATCATCAACCCATCATTACCTATCCATCATACCATCTAACAACAGGAGACATCTGCCAGGTTGTCAAGGCAGACCTTCAGCAAGTAGAAGAGGAGCAGGCAGCAGAAGCAGCAGAAGAGATTATTAGGGAGACCAGCAGCTACTAAGCAAACGCGTGGCTAGATCTAACTAAGTGGGCCTCCCAACTAAAAGGCTCCTCTAGAGCAGCGCTTCGTCGTGCAAGACAGCTGCCTGATAAGACAGAAGATGCTAGTAAAGGAATCAGCGAAGACGCTCACGACCCTGATCTAGTGGATGTGTGCAGGGCTATGCAGAGGATTATACGCAAGGTGTTCCACAGCAGCCAGCCAGGGAATGTAAGCAGGCTAGTTCGAGAGATTATTGAGCGACGCGAGACTGGAGCAGAGTCTAACGAGCGCCCTTTTTATGCTGGACACAAAGTCGCCACTATTAGTACAGTTAGAAGGTCAGCCAGATACTCTGCTATCTATGGCGCACTTACAACTAGCCTGAGCACTGAGCAGCCACCTTATAAGCTTACCGGCTAGCAAGAGTCGCGTATGTGGTCCCTCCAACAGACTGCACGCTCAGGAGACAGTGCGAAGAAAGACAAGCTAGAGTCCAGCTGTCTGCACTTCTGGATTGCCCTCCTTGATCAAAACCTGTCTGGCAACGAGCATGAGAGCGCCTTGCTTAGCGGTGTAGCTGTTCTAGGGCTAAAGAACGATCGCGATAGAGGTGGTTGGGTCCCAGCACATGAGTTCTCACCAACGCTATCTGCTCTTATCACTACTTCTAAGGCGCTTGTTATATACAGTGACCGTGCACGCCGTGCACACCTTCGCGCCGTGCACACCCTCACCAAAAATCCACTATACTCCTCAACCCCATAACTCAACACCACGATGTCGTTAGAAGAAGCGCTTAAAGAGGCAGATGTAGCAGATGCACAAGGCAAACTTTCATACCAGGCGGTTGCAAAAAAATACAATGTGTGCCGCACAACTTTGTCGCGACACCACCGACACGTTGTCGCGTCGCGTGCTAACGCTGATCAACAACTGCTTAAACTCCACCCTACACAAGAGCGAGAGCTTTGTGAGTTCATAGTTGAGCTTACTGAGCGAGGCCTACCTCCTACAAGGCAGATGGTACAAAACATGGCTTCTGAATTGGCTGCAGATAGGGTCTCCAACTCGTGGGTTACTCGCTTCCTAGACCGTCACCGCGACCAGCTCCTATACAAATGGGCCAACGCTATCGACGCACAGCGCCTCCACGCCGATAGCAGCGAGAAGTACACACGATACTTCAAGCTTGTGCGCTCCAAGATCACCGAATACTCGATTGAGCCACGGCACACGTACAATATGGATGAGAAGGGCTTCGCAATTGGCGTACTCAATAGGCGCACCAAACGAGTGTTCAGTAGGGCTTCTGTGGAGTCAAAAACAAGGCGCCAGCCTATGCAAGACGGCAACAGGCAGTGGGTGTCGATACTCGCAAGCGTCTGCGCTGATGGTTCGGCACTGCCTCCAGGCATCATCTATCCAGGCGCTCCTAACGAGATACAATCGACCTGGGTAGAGGATATAGAAGCAGAAAAGCACTCAGTATTTGTTACTGCAACGTCCTCAGGCTGGACGAACGACGAGGTCGGCCTTGCGTGGCTGGAACAAATCTTTGATCGCTATACTCGAGAGAAGGCGCGCAGAAGTTGGCGACTACTTATAGTAGACGGCCACGGCTCGCATATAACCTGGTCCTTCATCAAGTACTGCGATAGGAATAGGATACTGCTACTAGTGTTCCCTCCTCACAGTACCCACACGCTGCAGCCGCTTGATGTAGCACTCTTCTCACCTCTGGCTACAAGCTATACAAACCAGCTCACTAAACACGTTTACACAACTCAAGGCCTAGTAGGCGTGAAGAAGCGTGACTTCTTCCACCTATTCTATAAGTCCTGGACGGAGACCTTTACCCCAAGCCTCATCCTCAAGGCCTTCGAAGTCACAGGCCTATCGCCACCCAACGCAGCTGTAATCGTCGATAGGTTTCGGAATAAGCGCAGGCAGCTGCCTCGTACACCTTCACCAATTGCAGCAGATAACTGGAAGCAAGCTATCCAAATTCTGGGCAAGGTGGTAGAGAATCAGGACGCAGAGGAGGTGCAGCGGTTGCGGCGTACTATCTCTCACCTCTCCGCCCACACTCAGCTTGTACAGCTTGAAAATGAAGGCCTGCGCAACGTAATTGGAGAGCTTAAGCCCTCTAAAAACAAGCGGAGGAGGCTTGACCTGCAGCATGATAAGGAGTTCTGTAGTGCAGCTGTTCTTTGGAGCCCTCACAAGATCCGCCAAGCCGAGGATCGCTATAAAGCCAACAAGGAGCAAGAGCTGCAGAAGAAGGTAGATAAGGCTCATCAGAAGAAGCTTCAGGCCCAGAAGAAGCTTCAAGATGAGCAGGACAAGCAGCAGAGGAAGGCAGAACGAGAGAGGGTGAGGGAAGAGAAAGCCTACAGGGAGGCTGCTAAGAAGGCTGAGAAACAACAAAAGAAACAAGAGAGCGACGCTGCCAAAGCTATCCAATTGCCCTCAAGAGGCAAGCGCAAGGCTTTAAGTAAGCCTTGTACAGAGCCTGCAGCCAAAAAACAGCGTAAGCGTGGTGCAACTCGCGTTGTAGTTGAAGCGTCGCCGTCCCCAGCACCTCCACCAGTTACCACGCGCAGCGGCCGCGCAACAAGGCCAAATAAGAAATGGGAGCAGGGCATGCACTGTAGGACCTATTAGACTGTTATAACGAAAAACCTCGCAATAATATCTATTGTATGTGGCTCTGCAGCCTCATTTTTTGGGTGTGCAGGAGGGTGCCAAGGTGTACACGGCGCGAAGGTGTGCACGGCGTGCACGGTCACTGTATCGACGCGATTGCGAGCCGAATTCAAAGCGCCTTACAAAGCTAGAAGAGGAGGTGATTATACAGCGGATACTTGACGAGAGTCTACGTGGCGTACCGCCCTCGAAGCTACACGTACGAGCTATGGCTGATAGACTGCTGCGAGAGCGTGGCGGGAAGCCTACAGGCAAGAACTGGGCTGATAGGTTTATCGCGCGTACACCTGAGCTGCGCACGCCATGGAGTCGTCCGTACCATCGCCAGCGAGCTGCCTGCGAAGACCCAGCGGTTATCCGGCCCTGGTTCAGCCTGGTTCAATCGATGAAGGCGAAGTATGGTATCGTAGATGAGGACACCTGGAACTTTGATGAGTCTGGCTTCATGATGGGCAAGATATCCTCTCAGCTTGTTGTTACAGGCTCAGAGAAACCTGGGAAACAGAAGAAACTACAGCCTGGCGATCGCGAGTGGGTTACCCTGGTCCAAGGCGTCGCTGCGACGGGGCGCATTATCCCACCCTTCCTCACCTTTGCAGGCAAGGTCCTTATCTCCTCCTGGTTCACTGGTCTACCTCGCAACTGGGTTGTCACAGTCTCTCCTACTGGCTGGACCAACAACGACGTCGCGCTGGCGTGGCTCAAGCACTTCGACGCCCATACGAAGGCGTCCTCTGCTGGGGCATACAGGCTGCTCATTATTGACGGCCATGACAGCCACTGCTCAATCTAATTCCAGGACTACTGCAAGGAGAACAAGATTATTACCCTCTGTATGCCACCACACTCATCGCACCTCCTACAGCCTCTTGACGTTGTCCCCTACTCGCTGTTGAAGCGCCACTACGGCGACGGGATCTCGCTCTTGGCACGCAGCCGCATCCACCATATTGACAAAGAAACCTTCCTACCAGCATTTAAAGCAGCTTTTGAGAAGACATTTACACCAGAGAATATCCGCGCAGGGTTTCGAGGCGCTGGGCTAGCCCCGTATGACCCTGACGTTGTGTTATCGAAGCTGGATGTGCAGCTACCAGAGTTGGCAACAAACAAATCAAATCAAATCAAGTCCCGCGAACGGCCCTACTGTTGGTATGTGCCCGCTAGCACGGACCAGATGGTGCTGCGTGGAGAGACTTGATTTGGACTTGATTTGTTTGTTGCCAACTCTGGCAGCTACGTACGCCAACGCCACCTACACCAGGCACTGTCGCCTGGGAGGCGCAAACACCGCGCAACGCCCGCGAGATAGAGGCGCAATCTACGCTAATTCGAAATCGCATACAAAACTATCAGGGATCTCCAGCAAGTTCATTAGATGAGCAGGTCAAGCAGCTAAGTAAAGGCGCTCAGCAGATAGCTTATAATATGGTGTTGGTGCAGGAGGAAATAGGCCGCCTTCGAGACGCTGTTGATACGCTTACAAAGCGCAAAACCCGTAAAAGGCAGTATATACGCGCAGAGGAGACTCTTACAGTTGATGAGGTATCTGACCTGATTGCTGAAAAGGAGGGTGGTAGTCGTGAGGAGGGCGAGACGCCTGCGAAGAGGGTGCGCGCAGAGAGACGCTGCGGCCGTTGCAGCGAGGTTGGGCATAACTCCCGCACCTGCAAGGTAGAAATAAAGGACGTAGATGATAGCGACGCTTCTGAATAATATTACGCTATTATGTACAGTACAGTAATTTGTTGTGGTGTTGCGCTACGTCGCTGCGTAGGCGCTTTGGTGTGGTTTGCTGGCCCACTCGGTGGGGTGGCCCGCTCGCTGGTGAACCACGTTACTTAGTTTTGAGACAAAATGTGAACACTGAACACTCTTTGCCCCTGCGTTGATTGGTACATATACCTTTCTAACAGTTTTTATATTCTCTACTAGCTAGAACTAGTTTTTTATAAGCTAAGGACTTTTATAACGTACAGTTTTGGTGGGTGTAACGTGCCCGTGCGCAGTGTGCCCGGATTCACAGTGTGCCCCGCAGAACACCAACGCGCGTCTCAACACCACAACTCCAACGCGCGATAACTCCACGACCATGGCTCCGATTGATGAGGCGATTGAGGATCTAAAATCGCGAGGTTCAGAAGAACAATTTACATTGAAGGAAATTGCTGAAAACCATGGCGTTGACCGGTCAACTCTGGGGCGGCGATGGAGAGGCGTGACAGGGCCTAGGGATGCTGGGCATGCCAGCAGGCAAGCTCTCAACCCAGAACAGGAGTTAGAGCTTGTACGATATATCACTAAGCTTACTAAGCAAGGCCTACCTCTTACGAGGGAGATGATCAGGAATTTCTCATCAGAAGTAGCCCGTCAGCAGCTCAGCGAGAGCTGGGTTACTCGCTTCATCAACCGGCACGAGATCCATCTCATCTCAAAGTGGACCACCGCCATAGATCGTACGCGCCACCTGGCTGATTCTGAGTCAAAATACCGTCTCTACTTGGAGCTACTGCATCAAAAGATCACTGAATATCACCTTGAGGCTCGAGATATATACAATATGGATGAGAAGGGCTTCTTGATTGGCTTGCTAGGCAGAAGCAAGAGAATATTCAGCAGGCGTCAATGGGAGAAGAAAGAGGTTCGAGCATCTCTCCAGGATGGATCACGCGAGTTTCTGACACTCCTAGCCTGCTGTTGCGCAGATGGGAGCTCGCTGCCTCCGAGCCTCATATACGCAGCTGCAAAACGAGCTATACAATCAAGTTGGGTAGAGGATATCAAGGCAGGAGAACATGAGGTCTTTGTCTCATCATCTCCAACAGGCTGGTCAAACGATAGCATAGGCCTAGCTTGGCTTGAGCAGGTGTTTGATCGTTGTACAAAGCAACGATCAGGTAGATGGAGATTACTTATCCTTGATGGCCATGGATCTCATGTCACGATGGAGTTTATCGACTACTGTGATCGCCACAGGATCCTTCTCATGGTCCTTCCACCCCATTCAACTCACACGCTCCAGCCGCTCGATGTAGTGCTGTTCAAGCCAGTCTCTCAAGCCTACTCCAACGAGCTCACCAACCATCTCCACAAGGCTCAAGGCCTTACTCCAATCAAGAAAGGGGACTTTTTCCCACTCTTCTGGAGCGCCTGGATATCCTCCTTCACGGAGAGCCTCGTATTGAAGGCCTTCGAAGCTACTGGGATCTGGCCGATGGATGCCACGGAGGTCTGGAGCTAGCTAGATGGGCTGCTAGCGCCTCTATGGACTACATTGGTGTGCCAGGACAGCCAACACACTGCGCCGGCCATGTCCTTGACCTTACCTTCTCTAACGTACCATTTGCCCAGTCTGCTGTTGATGCTAGCATGCACAGCGGCTCAGACCATGAGACAATAGTAACCTCTGTCCCTATCTCCACTCCAGGCACTCCGCATCTAGAACAGTACCACTACAGAGTCCCAGAGGCAAGCCTACCTAGGTTCAGTGGGCTGGTAGAAATAGGTGTCCAAAACATCCCAGACCCGCTTGCAACGCAGGATGCGGCACAGCTAGATGAATGCGTCGCGCTGCTCACAGACACCGTACAGTACTCTGTTCAGGCAGCAGGCAAGCTCGACCGCAAGGAAGGCCGCGCTGCACCATGGTGGACCAGGGAGTGCAAGACTGCCTACCAAGCCTACAAACGCGCTAGACAGCTCTGCTCTGGCAGTCTACTAGAGGTGAGACAGGCCTTTAAGACTACAGTCAGACAGGCTAAGAGACAGTACTGGAGGCATGTCATCGACAATGCCAAAGATGACAAGGACCTGTTCAAGATCATTGCCTGGCACAAGCTTACACCAGAGAACCAGGACACTCCTCTGGTAGTGAATAACATGACAATATCAGACCCCCTAGAAAAGGCAGAGGCTCTTAGAGAAGAAGTCCTCAACCGGTACACAGCAGAGGATGACCTCAGGCACTACCCAGACCAGGAGAATGCAGACACCCTCCCGTGGAGCACACACATCTCACTGGAGGAAACTGAACGAAACACGATAGGGGTCTCAAGCACCTCACCAGGCACTGATCGTTCTACTGTGCGACTACTCCGTGCCTGCTGGGCTCAGGTTGGGGAACTCGTGCGAAGAATCTTCCAGCGATGCCTTGAGCTTAACCACTTCCCAGCACAATGGAAGCTCGCAGAGGTAGCAATGATACCTAAGACGGGGAAGACAGACCGAACGTCACCCCGCTCCTGGAGACCTATAGCGCTTCTCTCTTGCATTGGAAAAGGACTTGAACGAACAGTGGCTAGACGAATTGCATGGACCGCCATGACACACAAGATCCTCAGCCCCCAGCATGGCGGCGCCCTCCCAAAACGCTCTGCAGCAGACCTCACTGCAGCGTTCACCCACGACACTGAAGCAGCATGGATACTTGGAAAGCATGTCACTATGGTTACCCTAGATGTCCAAGGCGCCTTTGATGCCCTCCTCAAGAACCGTCTGCTACACCGGATGGCCCAACAGGGCTGGCCACAAAGGACCATACTCTTTGTAGACTCATTCCTCACTGACCGGAGGGTTCAAGTCCGCCTTGGACAGATCACTACTCCTAGCTACCCTGTCGCCTGTGGCACACCCCAAGGCTCGCCTCTCTCTCCTGTCCTGTACACATTGTATCTAGCCGAGCTACTATCCATGGATACAGAACGGAGATTTGGATATGCAGACGACATATGTCTCTACCGGGCCTCCCACTCTATGGACAACAACGTCGAGCTCCTAGCATCAGACCTGAGGCAGATCAGAGCATGGGGCGAGGCCAACAAGGTCACCTTTGCTCCAGAAAAGCAGGAAATGATACACCTGACCAGACAGCGGAGCACGTATTCCCCTCCCTGTGTGGTAGATGAGCAGCTCACCGTCCACCCTATCCTCCCAGGTGGAGAGCACAGCCAGCCAGCCCTGCGTTGGTTAGGAGTGTGGTTTGACCGCAGACTCACTTTTAGACGACATGTAGCCATGCGCACTGCAAAAGCTGCTAAGGTAGCCTGTCATATTCGCAGTCTAGCTAGGACTACCTATGGACCACCAGCCAGCTCCCTCCGCAGGGCTACTATTGCCTGTGTGTACCCCTCACTCCTGTATGGGACTGAATGCTGGTACAGAGGCCGCACTAAACTGCCACGTACACTGGGACCAGGCAGGCCACAAGAGGTCAGCGCTTACGTTGGATGGCACATAGCTGCTATAGACAAGACACTGGCTATAGCAGCAAGAGGCATCCTACCAGCGTGGAGAACAACCCCTACAGCTGCACTCTTCCGAGACGCCGGACTGCTATCGGCAGCAGTAGCTCTAGAGGAAGCTAAACTCAGATTCGCAACTCATCTGTGCACCACAGATGCAGACCACCCTCTCACTAGGCGCACAGTAGTACATGTAGTGAACAGGGGCGTAAAAACCGGACAACCCCAGCGAGTCAAGACTAAAGTCCAACAGATGGCATCTCTTCTACCAGAGATCCCTAGGACGACACTAACAGCCCCTCACTACTCGGCCAGCTGCCGAACAGACCCAACGCTTGGCATGGACAAGAAGACTGCAGCCACGGCTTTCAATGAATGGTGGGCCCAGCTCTCGCCACTAGATGTCACTATCTTCTCAGATGGCTCTGAACAGTACACAAAAGAAGGAGAAAAGCGGGTTACCTACGGCTTTGCAGTCTATCAGAACAGAAAGCAACTGCAGACTGGACGCGGCTCACTCCACTCTACCTCGCACGTCTTTGACGCTGAGGCAATCGGAGTGTGGAGAGGCCTCCAGCACACTATAAGGCAACCAGCGCTCCGCACCCGTCGAATCTGGCTGTGCATAGACAGCACCTCAGTGATATGATGCCTCATGGGCGACGCACCCCCTACCTCTCAATGGGCCTTCCTGGAGTGCCACGGTGGCATGGAGACACACGACGTCTCTATCAAATGGGCCCCGGGACACCTAGGCATTCGAGGAAATGAGGCAGCAGACAGGCTAGCCAACTTAGAAGCCCAGCACCCATCACCCCCGATTGGAAAAGCCTCTATACCTACACTCTCAGGCATCAAGACAATAGCCCGCAAGACATTACGACACACACAACAGACCTGGTGGTCTGACAAGAAGACCAAGCTCTCAAAATGGTACAAGAGCTGGGAGTTAGACTATGCACCACACAGCGGTCCAAAAGAGCTAGACCTACCAAGAGATGTCCTAGCCAGACTACTTTCTATCCGGACCAGACACGGGGATTTCGCCTGGTACCACCGAAAGTACAACCACAAGGATGCAAACCTCATTTGCTCATGCAGACAGGACAAGACACCAGAGCACCTCGCGCTTTGCCGCAAGACCCTAGGGACCTTTAGCAGATGGCCACTACGACCGCCTATACCACCATCCAGCCAGGCTGATGGCCTAGCGTATACTGCAACACTAGTAGGAGATCCAGAGGCCCTTGAAGCCTTTGTTAGACTCACACAGTACTACACCAAGATCTGCCCCCGCTAGCTCTTGCAGTCTTGCAACAGCAGCAAGCAATGCAGCACCTAGCAGAACTAGGTCCAGCACAATGGCTGCGACACCCCCACCTCCCCCCAACACACACACACACACACACACACTCTCTCTCTCTCTCTCTCTCTCTCTCTCTCTCTCTCTCGGCACACAGATGCCTCAGAATGCAAGGAAATCACCCTAATGTACATACATCGCTCAGCCTCCCCAACTGGAAGGGGAGCTGTAGTTCTGAAATGGTAGCAATACCCGCGCAGGCAAGAAATGCTTTCTAAGGTAGTGTGTTAGCACTGTAATTCCATAGCTTAGCACGTCGTATATGCCCTTCGGGAGGCGAGATGGTGGACTTAATCCCCATCAACAGACGAAAAATGAATACCAACCAACCAACCAACCAACCGATGGATGCCAACGTTATCCTTCGTAGATTTGCCAGCACGCCAGAAGCTGAGAGAAGCTCATCATCAGGGCTCTCTGACAATGATTGGAGAAAGATGGATCGATTAGTTCGAGCTGTTGTAAAGGATACCGAACAGACTGAGTCAAAAAAGCTGCGTTCAAGCGTTCACCATCTCTCTGTGCAGAATGAGCTTTTAAAGCATGAGAATGAGGGCTTAAAGGAGGCTCTTCAACACAAAAAGAAGCACAAGAAGAAGGGCAAAGCTCTTGACCTTCAACAGCGCCAGGAGTATCACGGTGGCGCCGTCCACTGGTCTCCTCGCAAGCTGCGTGAAGCTCGAGCTAGAGAAGTAGTACGGGAGCGAGATGAGATAGAGGAGAAACTCCAAAAAGCACGGGCCAAAAAGCAGCGCGAGGAGGCTCAACTGCAGCGTCAAGTTGAGCTCGAGGAGAAGCGTGTGGAAAGGCAGAGGCTCAAGGACGTCAGGGAGCAGGAGAGAGCTGAGAAAGCAGCTGAACGCGCGCGCAAAGTTGAAGCTCAACAACGCAAGCGTAAAGCCTCACGAGTAGTCTCACCAAGTAACAAGCGTCAAAAACCCGCTGGCGCTGCTCACGCTGGTGTTCAAGCTGGAGATGAGCTATCTGCTACTCCAGCCAAAGTCACATCACGTGGCCGCAACGTCAATCTCCCACAAAAATATAGATAGTACAAGTTGATCGCAAGCATCTAATTACTACAAAACTATATTTCTATCAATATTAAGCTATTGCGTGGCGCTGTACAGCCTCATTTTGAGATTGGGCATGTGGTGTTCTGCGGGGCACACTGTGAATCCGGGCACACTGCGCACGGGCAAGCTACCTAATTCGACCCCGCAGAGTCCGCCGTCCGTTCGGCATCTTACCCGAGCGCTCCTAACAGTGAATGAGCCTGCAGCCGTTCGATCGTCTTTCCGTCGCACAGCCCTGGTAACGGCGCCCCATCTGCAGCAATCTGATGAGCCCCAGGAGTTCCGTTTCCGCTCCGTCTGGCCGAGTGCGAAAGCGAGTGGCCGAGGCCTGCGCCTTCTGCCGGCGGAGGAAGGTTTGTGCCACACCTACTCACATGACTGCGGTGACTGACTTCATCGACTCCAACAGATCAAGTGCAGCGCCGAGAGGCCCACTTGCGCAGCGTGCAAGACGCATGAGAAGGTCTGCAGCTATGAGGGTGGCCGGGAGGTACCAGACCTGTCATGAGTGATCTAGCAGTCGAGCGACCTGACAGAGTCCAGCCCACAATCAACGGGACCCACGCTCACAGGCGCCATACCCAACTACCTGAGATCGCTACTACATCCAACCTGTCGCCATCAACAGCGTCCGCAAATGGAACGACAAATTCCAGAGCAGAAGATGCAAGTGTCGACCCTGATGTTGACCGCCATATTCGTGTTTCTCGCCTTGTCACTGCAAATGGCATGTCAAGTTACCACGGGCGAACGAGCACGTTATTTGACGACAATGCCGACCATGATCGCCCTTCTGCTGGGATGCGGCCGCGAATGCCAGAAGAGTGGATCGAAAATGGACTCGTCGCTGGGGCCGCGCGCCAACGTCAGCTCGAAGACATCTCCTTCCGCACTAGAACTCTTGACTTTGATGGCGTTGATCCTGAGCTCGGTATGCACTTGCTATCCCTGCACTGGAATCGGCAACACCATTCATTTCTTGTCACATACCGTCCGGCCTTCATGAGGGACATGGCTTGTGATGGCCCTTACTTTTCCAAACTGCTGCTCAATGCCATCTACTTTGGGGCTTCCAAATTCAGCTCACGTCATGCAGAGGTTCGGCGAGTTGCTGACGACGTACGTACGGCGGGATGGCATTTCCGGAAGCGTGTCCGCCAGCTTCTGGGAGAGGCCCTCGACCGTAGCGAGATCACGACTATTCAGGCTCTTTTAGTTATGACAAACAGCTTGTTTGCCCTCGGTGACGAGCGCAGCGCTGCCTGGACTTACGCTGGCATCGCTTTCCGTATGATTGTCGATCTCGGCTTGCATGTAGATACTCTTGACCTTGCGAACACTCAAGGCATCTCCGATGAGGATTATGAGATTCGAAGACGAGTCTTCTGGGCTGCTTTCGGTAAGTCTTCCTGTCAATTTCTAAACCTGCCTTTGTCGCTCAATTTTGCCCTTAGTCGTCGACAAAATACAAAGCTTGTACCAAGGTCGGCCTGTGAGTATCAAGGAGTCAGACACTCTTGTGCCTATTAAATTCTTGGATACTTACGAAGAGCTTGAGCAATGGGCTCCGTTTGCCTACACCAGTCAGCCCAGTGGTAGCTATCTTGGAAGTCCGGCATATAGCGTTTCAACGTTTAAGCAGCTCTGCCTGCTTTCAACCATTCTGGGCGACATCCTCAGCAGTATCTACACTGAAAGAAGCTTCAACAAGAGTCCCGAAGACCTTGCATCAAGACTCCAGAACATGCACGAGAAGCTCACATCGTGGCGCAACAATTTGCCCAGTCATCTTGTCTTCAATGCAAAGAACACCCCAACAACTCCCCCTCCACATGTTCTGAGCTTACAGTAAGGTCAAGCTATGCGCAACACTCTTCATCTATGCTGACTCTGTGACTAGTGCTCTATATAACGTCCTGACGATTCTACTCCACCGCCCTTTCGTAACCGACGGTCATCTGTACAACACGTCACGCGCGATGTCTGTGAGCTCATTCATGACGTGCGCAACAGCTGCAGATAGTATTGTCGAGCTGTTGCGTGCGTATGATAAAGCGTTCAGCGTGCGCAAAGCTCCCTACTTGATCTCGTACGCAACGTACGTAGCGGCAACCATACACGCGCGCATTGCTGCCAAACGAGGAGCAGACTCCAACGCTCATAGTAACCTTGTTACCTGCTTAGGTGTCTTCCGCGAAAACCAAGAAACAAACTGGGCCGTGCGACGTGCAAACGCGATCGTTCAAAACCTCATGAAGAGGTTAGGTTTGAACATCCCCGACCTCAGCAACACTAGAATCGACCATTCCGCCAACAGAGCCTACAACAACACAGATCTGGAAGTTGCGGCAGATCAAGAACAGGGTTTTCATAGTCCCGATATCGATGGAATTCTCCAGAGCTTCATGCGAGAGCAGGAACAGCTGCTCCACACGTTGCCAAGTACTTCCAGAGCTGACGATGCGAACACCATTCAAGCCGATGACCCTTTCAGAGACTTACAGAACCACCAAGCACAACCCGCCGACGCTTCCGTAACGGTGGACGACCTCCTCTACGGCCTGAACGGGTCCGCTTTGGATAATTTCTTCTTTCTGGACTGGGAAACCATGTAATCTCAACTGAGGGAAGCATTTCCATCGGCCCTCATGAAATGTATCAGCAGTTCCGAGCGTCCGAGATTCCATAAGCTCGAGTGCACCTGACTGACGTGGATCAAAGACCTAGCGTTCGTTTTCGGACTTATGCACCAACTAGAAGCCCATCATGGAAGTTGACTAATTACAGTTTCCACAAAAAAGTGGCGTTCTGGGAGCGGATCTTGCAGGCTATCAAAGCGGGTCAACTGGTGAGAAAACGGATGCGAAGCCGCGGCAAAACCTCGGCACGGAAACGAGGTCAGACGGAAACGAGGTCAGACGGAAACGAATTTTGCCCCTGTAGCCGCTTCCGTCCTATCGCCTGCTTGGTCAAGGCGGGTAGCAAGTCCTCGGCGGCCTCTCTCATGTACAACATATATGGCTTCTCAGCACTGGAAACAATGGGCTTGGTACAAGACACTAAGAACTCTGAACCCAAATCCGCACCGCGAACTATAGATGCTTCGCACGATTGGACGAGCATTGCGCAACGAGGCATTCAAACATTCCAGCTTGGAAACGAGCTATAAGCCCAGCATCATACAGATGCCTTCCGAAATTGCCAAAGTCCCTACCCATGGCAATAGAAGGGTCAAGTACAATCGGGTGCCAAAAGTCTGTTCGCGTTGACGCATGGACCACCACAACCACATTTGATTACCAACTTCAAAGCAGTATAACTCTCTACTACATAGACCAAATAAGACAATTAGGGTTGCAAATTAATCGCATTACGCTTAGTATCTAGTCTGGTAGCCCTTTGCACGTCGCACAGCGTCTAGGCGTCGTGGCATAGACCTAATAAGGCGTTTGATCAGTGCGTCAGGTTGTTAGATGGTATGATGGATAGGTAATGATGGGTTGATGATTGTATTGGTGTTCTTCTTGCTGTCTACCGTGGTTCCGTGAGTGATTTTCAAGTGTGCCAAGCCAGGTGGTCCCTGCTCGATTGTACAGATCCGACCTCACCAAAGCTCGTTCTATTTGACACACCCCCTCAGCTTGGAACCCCTCCGTAGCTGGTAGTTATGCGACTGTGAGGTTCTCAAGTTGTTCTTGGATCTCCTCAAGAGGTACGATCTTCGTTACCTCCCTGATGTTGATTTCAACCAGTCCAAGTTGTTGAAGGAAACCTTTCCATTTGTTTCCTGGGAGGACCTTCGTAAGTCCGTCGGCAATCATTTCTTCGGATTGCACGTATTCCACCTTGATCCTTCCTTCAGATATTTCTTGTCGGATCCAGTGGTTGTGGATATCCACGTGCCGTAGTTTCGTGTGAAGACGGGAAATCTCCTCCGTCACTAGGCGAATTGTCTGTTTATTATCACACTGGATGATCACAGTGTTTGCATCCAGGTCAACCTGGAGTTCGCGAAGGAGTCTTGAGATAAATAGTGCCTCTTTGGCTACTTGCGAAAGGGCTAGTAGTTCGGCTTCAGTAGTCGATGTGGTTACAGTGTCTTGTTTGTTTGCTTTCCATGCAATCAGTCCGCCGAAGAGTTTGATGGCGTAACCTTGGGAGCTTTTGCGGTCCAAGGTATTGTCAGCAAATGAGGCATCGCTTGCGATTTGAAGTCCTGAATTTCCTCCAAGTTCCAGAGCTCGTCGTCTTGTAGAAAGCAGATATAATAGAACTCGGTCCGCCGCATCTTGGTGATCAGGTCCCGGGTTTGATAGGAAACGGGCGAGTCGTGATGTTGCAAAGGCAATGTCAGGCCTTGTAGTAACAGCTGCAAACAGCAGAGATCCGATCTTGCGCTGAAATTTGTTGATCTCTGTTGGCATTGCCAATCCGGCCCTTGGTTTCAGTTCAATCGCAGCCATTGGAGTGTCATGTCGTATAGTTGTCTTGTCCGCTAGTCGGCTTATTTTGTCGGCGTAGGCTGCCTGTGATAGTTGTATTCTGTGGTTTGTGCGGTCTCGTATGACCTCCATACCAAGGAACCATTGAAGATCGTTCCCCCCGGTAAAAGTGTACTTGTCCTGCAAGCGTGTAATCGCTTGTTGTGCTTCTGGCTCGTTCTTCTTATGATACGCGAGTATGATATCGTCCACGTAAAAGAATATGATGACCCCATCCTTCACAAGGCAGCACGGCTCATGCGGCACCGCTTGGAAACCTATTGCTTTGAGCGTGGTTGTGAACTCTTTCTGCCAGAGCAGGGGTGATATGCGAAGGCCATACAGTGCCTTATTTACCTGCAATATGGTTCCAGGTTTTTGGTAACCCCGAGGCATTCTCATGTATACTTCTCGGTCCATAGTTGCGTGAACGAACGCATTGGTAACGTCGTATTGCTTAAGCTCCATATCATAGTGAGCCGCTATCGCCATCATCATGCGGAAAGACCGGCTGGCGAGCGTGGCTGCGTAAGTGTCTTGCGAGGTAATGTTCCGTTGTTGGTCTCCTCGGACTACTAGTCGCGCCTTACATTTTAACAAACGGTGGTGTTTGTCTAATTTGTAGGTGTAAACCCACATGCAGTCAAGGATTTCATATTTTGATGGCTTGCGAGGTGCTCTCGCTCGGCCTCTTGGAACATTTCGCCCATTGGGTGATCCTCAAGCTTGGTTCGGCACGTTGGCAGAGGAGGAAGCTGACTTCGGTGGGGCTTCAAGCCTTTGGCGAGCACTCTTATTACCTTAGCCTTGTCCATAGCTTCTCCTCTGTATTTTCCAACGCAACCGGCTTGGGCCCCTGCCATGAAGGCTGCTGCCCAGGGGACAGTAGTTGGGGACGCTTGTTGCGTCAGACTTGGTTGGTCTCCAGCCATTAGCCGCGTGAGTAATGCGACTGGAGGCGGTGTTGGCGGAGGTGTCGGGTAGTTATCCCGAATTTTCCTTCCTTGGTAGTAGCCTGGTGGGTCTGTTTCGTCTTGTTGCTCTGACGACTCCACAGGGGCTTCGTCCTCATAGAATGAGTCCGTTTCTTGTTGCTGGGTGGGAGTAGGTAGTTCGATGGTCCTGATGTGTGTCGCTATCTCTTCAAGCGTATTATGCATAAGGTTGTCCATGAGATCCTCGGTTGTCCCGTTGAAGATTGATTCTTCGTCAAAAGCAACATCTCGGGTGCTTATCACCTTGCCGAGAGAAGGTATCCATATTCGGTAGATGTTTGATGATCGGTATCCAACTAGATAACCAATCCACGCCTTTGGGTCGAGGCGTTGGAGGCGTGATTTGCCTCGGTGTGTATCGTCGGTCATCGCAAACGCCTTGCAGCCGTACGACTTTAAGTGTGCCAGGTTTGGTTTTCGTAGTGAGGTAACAATTCCATTGCTAAAGGCAACCCTCGTGAAGAATATTTCGTACGGTGTTTTCCAGTTGTTTATGTAGTTTGGCGTACGATTGTAGAGGTATACTGCAGCTCTCGTGATTTCCGGCCACAGTTCCCAAGATAGGTTGGCGTCAAGTCGCATGGCGCGAGCTTTCTCCTTGTTCACACCCCCTGAGCGTTCGGCGCCTCCATTTTGTGCTTGTGTATCTGGTGCCGAAGGCTCTACGATTATGCCTTGCGTAGCCAACCATCTCTCCACTTCTGGCTTGACAGATGTTATTTCGTTGTCCGCCTCAATGGTCTTTACTGAGATGTTGTAGTGGTTCTTAAGGAAAAGGATGAATGTAGAGAGCGCCTTGATGATTGATCTAGCAGTCCGGTGATCCGTGAAGTAGAGATCCCATTGCATGCCCGAGAACTTGTCTGTAATTAGCATTTGACTCTTCTCTTTCGTAATGCTCTGAGCTTCGTATGAGTGGAAGTCGATTGTCAGTCTTTCTCCCGGTCCATCCTCGTTGGCTCTCGGCGCTCGGCTTATCTTCCGTTTCGATTTTGCTCGTCCACAAGAGTTACATTCCACAGTTGTAATTCCCTTGACTCGCACCCCCTCAGCTTGTTGTACCAGGTGTTCGATTGCGGCTGGTCCTGGGTGGCCGAGCCTTTTGTGCCATAGTACAGCTGAGGCCTTTTGCGGTCCTTTCTTAGTTCTTGATGTAATTTTGTGTGTGTGGTATGTGGCAGGTGGGAGTGGATTATGTTCCAGCACCCATTGTCCGCATATTTCGGTCACGGTTCCAATAATCCTGTTTCCAGCCCCTCTTAGAGTAGTCGGGTCTGATTTTGTGTCCCACCAGATCCCTTTCTGCCGTAGCAGTCGAAAGGATACGAGGTTGCACAGAAGGTCTGGGCATATAGCCACATCTTGTAGCATCAGCTTTGTTTTCTTGACCTTGTTTGTCACGATCAGGTCGATTGACCCATATCCTCTAATCCACACCTTGGAATTTCCTGCCCATATGTAATCTCCAGGCAGCGGTGGACGGAAACCATAGACGCGGTCAGGGTCATTGGTTATATGACATGTTGATCCTGAGTCAAGGATAAATGACCTCCGCAACGGATAGTCTGCAGTGCTTCTTTCGTTTGGTGCTGCATTGAAGACTGCCTTGACAACAGCGATTCTCCGGCCTTCGAGTCATTCTTCTCTCGTTTCGGGCGTCGGAGGTGTTGGGGTATGCGACTGTTTGATCACATTTGGGGTTCTTGACCGGGTTCTGCTTTGACCGCGGAGAAGTCCTTGAAATGACGCGTCATTTTGACGCTTGAAATCTATGAGCTCATTAATAGTCTCGTTTGGTTTCCACCATTCGGGTGCCTTGTCTGGATTGACATAGTAGCAGTCCCGTATAGTATGGCGTTGTCCACATGCAGGGCATTTTGCTCCCCCTGTGGTAGCGGGTCCTTGATCTGAAGGCCGCTTAGACGTGGTGGTTTTCCTACCCGTCGTACGTTGATTACGAGGTCTTCCCCGGTTGCCAGATGGCGCGCTTTCAGCATGTTGGGCGTCCCCTTCATTGCTCTGGGAGGTTGCACCCCCTTCAGCGAGAAACGATGCATCATCAGCCGTAAAGGCCTTGTGTTTCCCTGATCTAAGAGGATGATGCACCATCATGTGTTCTCGGAAGCGTTTCATCATCTCCTTCCGGCTCATGCCAGTTGCAAATCTACCATTGTCCTGAAAATTTGTGGACCATATGGGCGCAACTTTGTTTACGGCTGCCAGGAAGTCCTTTGTTATCACATTCAATTGCGATAATTCAGCGACTCGATATGTCTCCGCCTCTGTAGCTGCCTGATCATACTCGGCTAGCCATGTGTCCCATTGTGACACGCTTCTCATCGGCTTGAGGGCCAAGAGGTATCGGTCTCGGGCTCGTTCTTGTTCAATTTGTTCGTCGACTCCAACAGTCATTTGTAAGTCGGTAATCCACTGTCGGAGTGGTTTATCTGGTAGGCAACACGTGCGCAGCAGGTGTGGTGACACTGTGGATTGTATGAACGCGACAATCTGTTGCATGCTTGTTCGCTCCTTTTCGTATTCGTGGCGGTCGCTTTTGTATTGCTCGAGGAGTATCTTGTAATACTCAAGGTCTTCCTTGAATGCCTTTTGGCCTCCTGTCGATAGCTCGGTCGGTCTGATCGGGATGTCGATGTTAGCCGCCGGCGTGTAGTCTGAGACTATCGGCGCCCGTACAGGCGGAGGTTTCGGTGTTTCTAGGACACTAGATTTTGGGTTAATTTTGTCCCAGATGTTGTGAACTACGCATCTGGCTTGTAGTTGCGTGAACCATCCCGTGTAGTCGGTGTGGTCCCTCAGCGTTATTGTAGGATCGCGGTTGGTAGATTGTGCCATTTTGCGTCGGTCGCGGCAGTGAGACTCTTAATTGTTAGATGGTATGATGGATAGGTAATGATGGGTTGATGATTGTATTGGTGTTCTTCTTGCTGTCTACCGTGGTTCCGTGAGTGATTTTCAAGTGTGCCAAGCCAGGTGGTCCCTGCTCGATTGTACAGATCCGACCTCACCAAAGCTCGTTCTATTTGACACAGGTATAGCAGCCCATGCCTCAATCAACCCCAATTCGAACGCCTCCCACTCAGCTAGAGAGTCTCCCATATAGTCAAATTCAGGATGCAGCTCATGGAGCTTCTTTTTAAGTGCCCACCACATGTGTTCAATAGGGTTAAGGTCAGGTGAGTATGGTGGCCATTTGATCGTAGCAACACCATGAACCTCTAGCCACTCCTTCGAGACCTGGGAAGTGTGGATAGGTGCGTTATCCTGCATAAACCACTCGCCTGGCCTGTAGCTGTCCTGGAGACCTTCCTCAAGTGCTCGTATGTAGCTCTGAGCTGTGTATCCATTGCGTTTGGCTGATGTGTCGCGATTCATAATTACTAGACGACTACGCCTTGCTCGGCCACCTGGAGTCATCCATATTGAGCCCCATACCATACGAGCAGGTTGGCGAGCAGTGGTGACCTCCTCAACCATCTCGTGCGACCATTTATCCTCAGCTAGTCGCCATACCCAGGGCGTGTTGTGGCCAGATCCACGAGCAACGCTGCACTCGTCACTGAACCTGATAGTACGCCTCCCAAAATCAAACCCCAGCCATTCATTAGTAAGATTGAGGCATTCCGCAGCTGTGTTCTTGTTGATTTTTGGCCTACGTCTCGCTCTGAACTTGCGGTATCCCTCGTCAGCCATTGCGCGCTGCACAGTACGCTTAGAAACGCTGGGGTAGGTAGTATTGGCGTCCCACAGTCCAGCCTCCTCCATAAGCTTGTGGTACTCAATACCTGGGTTTTTCTGAGCAATCCGTAGCAGCCGGCGATGGTCTCTACTAGTCAATGTAGGTGGCTGGCCTGTCCGAGGCTGCGTTGTGGTGCTGCAGCTGGTTGTCCATTGGAGTACTGTTTTCTGTACGCACCGCTGCGAGCAGTCCAGCGCGTCAGCAACTTCGCTTGTCGACACACCAGCCTCAACCTGGGCTAAGCAGTATATCCGTTGGGCTTCTGATAATTCACCTCCGCGCACTCGATTTGATGAAATTTTAGTGCTAAAAGCTCTCATATTGATGTAGTCGTGTGTAGTTGAAGAAGATACCCCTCTTTAGAGTTCGCGTTGTTGAAATGGTCTGTGCACACGCGCGAACAGACTAAAGTCCTAGTACAGTACAGCCTTCCAGCTGTATTGATGCGTGCTGGTACTTCGAAAGGCCTATTCATTCACCGCCATCATTTGCCTGCGTCGGAATCATCATGGGCCGGCCCACTACTTGCCGCAACGGGATCTCAAAACTCAGATGCTCGACAAATTGATGGAATTGGAGGCGCCACATCGACGACATCCAAGGTTGCGGTTGTTTCGCCTTCTTCTCGTCCTGGAATCGATGTCAACTACACCTTCGTGCAAGTTGCTGTCGGACAGGAAGCAGTTGAATTCAGTGGTAACTGTGGTAATATGTGTGCTGGCGTAGGGCCATTCGCCATTCAAGAAGGACTTGTGCGACCGAGGCCGGGAGAGCGCAGTGTAAGTGACATTCTGCAATGATAGACAGTCCTTTACTGACTTGGTTAGGTCGATGTTCGGATCTTCAATACAAACACTTCGAGAGTCATTGTTGAAATTGTTCAGCTCGACGAGAACGGTTTTGTCGAAGAAGATGGCGACTATGCGATACCAGGTGTAAAAGGCGCTGGCAGCGAGATCAAAGTCGCCTTCGTCGATCCGGCAGGTAGCATGACCGGCAAGCTCTTCCCTACCGGTCAAAGGACCGATATAATCACCATCAATGAGCGGAACGGTTCTTGCTTCTCTGTACGAGCCACTCTGATCGATGCTGCGAACCCCTTTGTTGTGGTCGACGCTTCGACGCTTCCCTCTTACCTCAAAACATGTGCCAACGACTCATCCGGTTATCTTGAACACATGGAATCTATCCGGCGTGCTGGCGCAGTTATGATGGGTCTCGCGAGCAGTACCGCCGCCGCCGCGAAAGTCCGTGGAACACCCAAATTAGCCCTCGTTTCCCCTGCTCCATGTGCGCAGGAACCAGATGATATTCCGACTTCAGGCGTCACGAGCATACATGTCCTCGCCTTCAGCATGGGAAAACCGCACCCCAGCCTGCAGCTGACCGGTGCTGCATGTCTAGCCTCCGCGGCATGCATCGAAGGCACAGTTGTGCATCGCGTTGCGTCCACGCGTACGCCATGGGACTCTCTTACACCCGAGCGGTCGCCAAGTCCTGGCTCAGATGATAGCAGTGGATGTTTAAGCTTGCAGGCGGAAGAGAAGACTGTACGCATCTTTTATTCAAGCGGCTCAATCGAGGTTGGCGTCGTGGCTGCGAGCTCGGAAGCGTTTGCCGTGGTAGAGCGCTGCGTGGTGTCAAGGACGGCGAGAAGACTTTTTGAAGGAAAGGTGTATTACTATCAGTAGCGCTGTGGAAGTGAAATTATGACCCTCAATGAATAACGATCTAGCTGATTGATCCACAATAAGATATAGTGATTTCTGTGCCATTGCCGACCTGA
This sequence comes from Lizonia empirigonia, assembly GCA_009982855.1. NCBI lineage: Eukaryota > Fungi > Ascomycota > Dothideomycetes > Pseudoperisporiaceae > Lizonia > Lizonia empirigonia. Next base: position 483,243 of record JAADKA010000038.1, on the reverse strand, counting down.
ATTAAGGCTAAGTCTTGCAGTTGCTTTTAAGTGCGAGACTCTCGAATTTGACGGGAGCATAGCAAATGGCAGCTGCGACAACTGGGAAGATTGTTGATGTACTTCTCACAATGCAGAATAATATATATTGTTGTGTAAATGCGTCTAAAGTAGTAATAGTTTGAGCGCTCTTCTAGCAATCTGCAGTAGAGCCTTAATGTTAGCCACCCCTGCACCTAAATAAGTCGTAACAATGCAAGTCTGGGGCTGTTCTGGACCTCAGAAGGCCAATCAGGGCAATCATCTGCCCGTCTGGTTTGTTTATAGCCTAGATAGGTTTGTGCTTAGACATGAAGTTATTTTTTTGCATCCAGTTTTTCAGCTCCTGAAGACCGAATCGTCCGGGGGCTCGAATGCTGAACACTCGCGGCGCATAATCAGACGAAGAGATTCCATCACCATACTCGAGTTTCATGACCAGTTCACCATCTTCGGAGCCGAAGCTCACTTTGGTCGGTATCCAGTCAGGCATCTCTTCGCCAGCCATACCATCCAATGCCTCCAGCCAAGCTCTTTCGTCCACGGCGCTAATTCCCAAGCGTGCTTGGATCTTGTTGCATCTAGAGAGCAGCCACGTTTTCATTCTCTCGGCTGTCGCGATGTCGTGAATCCCGTCCAAGGTCTCTGACGCCGGAACTCGAGCGACAGATCGGTATGGGCAAAGGGAGCGGATTTTCCTGCGCCATGATCTAATTGAAGCAGCCAGGGGGCCTTGTAATTAGACCAGAAGCAAGGGCGAAGATGCAGTGTCTAGTTCCAAAAGGACTTTCTCAAGCTGTGTTCCGGCGTCTGTGTCCAGGCAATGCAGCGCATTGGCATTAGGTAGGAATGATAAGCCGTATGCTTCTGGAAAGTGGCGGTATAGCGTATCAATCATGCCGTACAGTATGACTTGAAGGAACCAGTATCGCGTGCAAAATATCATGCCTTGGGTTGAAGTAAAACGCAAGCAATGCGGAAGCATGTCTATTACCGCATCGTCCACTAGCTCATGGACGGTCGCAGTGGACGAGTTGATGAGCTCTGCAAAATGACTTCCTTGTGTCAACTGCCATAGATTCTCAGCCATTGAGATGGCGGAAGCAAGAGCAAGCATGTCGTCAGGGTTTGAGATTGCATGTCGGATTAGCACAATGAAGCGAGGACACTGTATTAAGACATGCATCGCCACCCTGTTGGACTTTTGCGTTGCGGACAAGGAAGTGTTCAGCAGCGCTGCAGGATGTGTCGATGATAGATAAAAGTCGTTTTCGTAAAGTGAAACTCGGCTCGCGGGCATTGCAACGGTTATCTAAGTCGACTGTAAACAAACGTGTATCGCGGAGTTGATGGGGTTGACACTCACATCATCAATGTAAGTGCTATTGATGACACTCCAAAAGTGCTCTTTATCAGCATTGGAAAACTTCCCTTGCTTGAGCAGGTCCATCAATCCAAGCGTATGAATGGCATAATGTATACTGTCAACTCCGAGTAGGATCTGCACGCAGCACGCCTCAGCAAGTAGAAAAGGTTGACTAATGAAACATCTACATACCTCAGCAGCGTAGTGTAGTTTTGTGGCAGTCAGGAGATCATACGTTGGCTGCTGCTTTTTCGCAAGTACACTCATTTGTAATTCCTTCATTGCATTACCTTTGGTCTGCAGTGCCAAAGTCCGATTGGAGTGCGACCCATCTCGGGATACACCAAAGCTATGAACGAAAAACTCAGTCGCCATCGTGACGACCTCACTGGACCCAATACGCGAGGGTATTGATGTTATCCAATCACCTAAAGAAAGCAACGGCTGCTCTCCCTGGGGATGGGTGCAAAGCATGTCGATGAACATGGAGGCCAACTTAGTCTCCGGTGAGGAAGGCCGATGTGCCGCTAGCGATGTCTCCTGCTGCAGATGAAATAGATAACATTTAACTCTTTTTCTTTGAGAGGGCCCCAATTTTTTTGACTTCCTCTTGATCTTTGCTTTAACAGGAGCGAACGTGTGGAATACGCCTCGCCCGTCTTCGGCCAACGTCCCGCTTGTCAAGTGCAGTTGAGATGGATCGGATGCATGAGGAGATGCAAGAGCTGGGAAAGGAGTGGAAGCAGAACCTGAAGATCTAGACTTATTGTAGTCCTGCGAAGAATCCAGTGGGTGGAGTACTGGTTCGATCAAAGACTTGCCATATTTTGTCATTTGGCTCGGGTCTTGAATAACGACAGTAAAGGCTTGCCCGTGCGCATAATTGCATGGTCGCCTTTCCCTTTTGCAGTTACCACATGAAGGCTTTTGCTCGTCACACTGCGCCATAGTTAATTCTCAGCATGCACGTCAAAAGTTGCTCAGGGAATTCAAAACCTTGACTTTTTGTTGTCTGCAGCCGTCACATTTGCCAAGCAGCCTCATGAAGCGAGATAAACTCACCGTAGATTACTGAGGGCAACGAATTTTTCGTAGATTTGTCCCATGAGTCCCGTGAAAGGTTGTTTGACTCAGTGATGTTGTGCTGGTACAGATTATGGCTCGGCTGACTAGGCCCAAAGCGGAGAGGTGGGGCACTACCGTTAGATCGTGGTTACCCTTGATAGCCTTCCAACCACCGTCACCATCGAGAGAGGTAGTTTCGACTTGCACGGAGCCAATATCGAGCAAATTCAGACAATAGAATTCATGTCGGAAGCGTCGCCGGACCAAGCAGGCGCCCGCGCTCTCCCCACAACTGATGAGCTTGCAGAAGCGCTCCAAATCAAGGTCTTTGACCGAGTTGGCGCAAAAGTACCACTTGGAGACCTGATCAATGGCAAACGAAGCGTGTTGATATTCACAAGACACTTCTGTAGGTTAATGTGAACGTCGCCATCCTGGAAGACCCGTGTTAACATACACAGGGTGCTTGAACTGCCAGGCCTACGTCCGTGCAATTAGTGATTCTATCCCACCTGCCAAACTTCCGCCAAATACACAAAGTACGCAACTGTGGGAATTTTTGTGTCTCATTCTGATTGCATTCAGTCATCATCATCGGCAACGGCTCCTACCAACCAATCGACACTTATGCTTCCACCACGGCGTCTGCATATCCCATCTATACAGACCCAACATGCCGACTCCATAAGGTCTTCAAGTTCAAGTCGGCCCTAAGAGAGCAAGGAGACGGTGAAGAGAAGAAAGACTATATGCAGAATGCAGGGACTGCAATGAGCAGAATTTTTGGTGGTATCAAGGCTGCGCTGGGTAACCTGCAGCACACCACGTACATTGGACCGAAGGCCTTGAACGGTGGTGAGATGATTATTACAGCGGGTAAGTATTTTGAAGTAACTATGCCTCCGAGAAAGAACTGACGGTCAAAAAGATGGTCGATGCGAATACATGTACCGGATGCAAAATACAGTGGATCACACGAGTGTTGCTGAGTTGGCTAGCATTATCAGTGCGGAGCCTGTCTCGAACGGACAGCAGAATGGAAAATGATCAAGTTAGTGGTGAGAGGATCAGCACAGAACTCTTCTATTTTGATTAATCTTGGTTAAATTAGCACTGTCCTGCCCTTGTTCGCTCTCATCATGATGACATTTGCGCTATGGGTCTTCAAAACTTGGTCCAACTATGCGCCTACTCTATCGCAACAAATGGCTACAACTTGCTGTTATCGACATGCAAACTCATACACTCGACTTTCTGTGCGATACCGACTCAATGTCTTCTTTTGAGCCAGATGCGTGCTCGTAACTGATCTGATCCCGCAGGGCCTTGAAGTTCTTCTCCGCCTCCCAGTTCCAGATGCTGTCTGATGCGAACAGCAGATCAATTTCTTCAAGCGTGCGCTGGTTCGTTTCCGGGTATAGAGTCCATACCATTGGGATTGTAATGGCATTGCAAGCGGCGAAGATGTAGAGCGTCTTCTCGCCAAGCGACTCAAACATGATCGGGCAGAGCAGTGTTAGCCAGCCGTTTCCAATAGACCAGCCTACAACACCCCAAGCATTGCCCTTGGCTCGCACCTCCAGCGGAAAGATTTCTGCAGGGTACAGCCATGGTACTGTCAGCCATGTCGCGCCGAAGATGGCTGTGAAGATGAACACCATGGATACAGCTGCATTTCCGTAGGAGGAAGCTTTGCTGGGGTCTCCATTGGCTGTAGCCTGTTGGCCGAGATATGAGAATGCACCAGCAAGCGCCATTGCGATACCCTGACCAACAGAGCCCCAATAGCAGGTCCATCGACGACCGATGCGATCGAGCGTGAAAACGCAGATCAAGGTGGCGAACATGTAGAAGATGTTGTTGAGACCAGAGATCCACTGTCGCTTTGCAGGGCTCATACCGGCGATTCCGAAGATGGTGGGCGCGTAGATTGTGACTCCAGCAATGCCGACCCACTCCTGCATGATTTGAAGCCAGACCACGAGCTGAACGCGCCTACCTGTGTGTAGCTTGCCAGAACTAATGCCGAACAACATGTGGAAGTAACTCTGCTTGCGGAAGTTGGAACGCTCAAGCTCGCAAGATGCAATGATGTCCTGGAACTCTGCCTCCGCTTTCTCCTTGTCGGCACCTGTGTCGCCGCGGAGTCGAGCCAGCACATATCGGCCTTCTGCTTCCCGGCCCACCTTGATGAGGTAACGTGGCGATTCAGGGAAAAACATAACACCCGCCATGAGAATCATGAGCATGGGGATTTGGAATGCGATGGGGAAGCGCCAAATGAATGAGGATGTGCCGTCCCCATAAAAAGAGCATGCGTACTCCAGCCAGTATGCGATGACGACACCGAAGATGTTGAGTGTGAACTCGATGGCGATGAATTGACCACGCGAAGTGTGCTCGGCGGTCTCGGTGGCCCAAACAGGAATGATTGAGTTGAGGATCCCGGTGCCCCAGCCATTGACGAGGCGTGCGCATATCATCCACTCGTGGTTCATCGCAGAACATTGAAGAATAGCGCCAACAGTCGCGACTGCTGCTCCGACGAAGATAGTCTTGATACGTCCGTAACGGTCGCCGATGGAACCACCGATCAAGCACCCAACGAGAGTTCCGAGGTAGTATACAGAGACAATGCCGCCTTGAAGCAGGGTATTGTCGACCACTGGACCGCCGTCTGGACCTTTGTGGCCGAAGCCCATAAGAGTGTAGTAGTCGTAGGCCGTGTTGACACCGCCCATCATACCTTTGTCATTGTTAGATTATCTGCGACAGGTCCAGGTTCTGGACACACGGACCTTGGTCATAACCAAAGAACAATATCGAGAGTCCAGCGATGCAATTGATCCTAGAGATTTGTTAGTCGAAATCATTGTGCCCACAGGTCAATATTCTTACGCTATGAGCAGACTGCGCTTCTCATATCGATGCACGACGTTGAACCTGTGGATCTTGTCCATGTTGATGGTGGTCCGATCTTGGACGATGCTTGTGGATGCTGCAAAACCAGCAAATGAAATTACGCAGAGGCTGCGAATTGAGTGCAGATCTTAAAACACGACGCGACGATACTTTTATATGTGGATCTCGACCGGAGGTAGGTGGGGTGGAGCAGCACCGAATAATATCAATGTGGGATCTGCACTTCGAGAACCTGGGGAGACTTCCCCGTGGGAAACTGCCGTGGAGCCCCAGAGTCTGCCTCCATGTCACGTTGTGACGACGGAAAGCGGCCTAATGCGACTGTGGCACTGCACAATTTGCTAGATTTCTAAGCTACTGGATTTTGAAGAGCGTCTGGTAGTGAGCAGGCGCGTCTACTCGGGGATGCAGAGTTGAAGGCGTGGAAATGCCCAACTCGGCAATCCGCCGTGCCGTTAAAGTCGGGGAGGCTCCGCGTAGAGGCGAAGCCTCACGCCCAGTCAACTTCGCTTGCTTCGCCAGAAACAAGCGGTTTCAACGAGACGCTTTACACAACAGATGGAGTGAACATATCGGGGCGAGCTCAAAGTCAAGGTCTTCCGCGATGACTTGTTTTATCGACTCACGCATACTTCGTGGACTCCCCGCACGCAAACTCGAAAATCGGGGGGATAGTGACGTGTGCCAGACATTGTTGATAACGAGCTGTGATTAGCCGGGGCTATTCGGGGACAGACTCACAAGTGGGGCCATCTCAGGCCCCCCTTCGGCAATTCAGAGCGAGCCCTTAGGACCCTGATTCGCCGAACTTTGTGCACAGCACCTCACAATAGCCTTGCATTATGAACGAGCCCATCTTCCTGGATCGCAGGAGATATGTTGCGAACAGTTTTTCAGCTAGTGTTTTGGTACATTGCCATGAGCGGACCGCGCGACTGACTACTCACGTCCTCGAGGATCAGCCGAGATGCCTTCAGATCTGGCGATTCACCTTCCCAGAAGCGCAATGTCGACAGTGTATGTTGGACGCTTTCGTCACACTGCTCGTCAGTCATCTCTCGGAGTCCCGATTTGCGCGCAGCCAGAACTAGCAGCGCCGATGTGAAGCTCTGCCTCGCCATCAACCATGTGCCATGATGGCGATGGCGAACGTCCCAATGTTTAATCAGCTTTGAGCAAGTAGAGGCATGCAACTCTGTTAATGGCATAAGAGCGAGTTGCTCGCTTGGTTGCCCGCGCTTGTGAATACTACGATACAGGAACGGACGGTAGATGCGCTCTTTGATTTCCAGAGCTCGGGCTTGTAAATGATAAGCAAGCTCTGTGTCGGCAGGTTCGCCGACTTCAAAGGATATAACATCAGGCAGCGTTTGATGCCTGCACAAGCTAGTTAGTATGGTCTTCGAGGGAGTCAGCAGGCTTAGGCTCGACATACCATTCTAATAACTGTCTATCAAGCTCCTCTGCCGTTTGCAGTAAATTTTGGAGAGATGCATCAAGCCATACATGCTCGCTGGCACTGTAAAACGAGCTAATCATCCGTTGTAGTATCCGGCGAGCTGCTATATCCGCCAAATAGTAATACTATTGGAACAAGGTCCCTCTGGTAGTATGACTACCATGGATAATCGAGTAGGAGAGGAACAAGGCGGGGTGGCTGCAACGTATTGTATTGACTATCGTGTTGTGTGTAAGACTCACACTGTCATTGTGAGTGCCATTGCCCACCAGGCAGTGCCTGTCACAACAGCATATCATGTGACTCCCGAACACCTTCCACCCTGGACTGAACCCAGTTATTCTCAACACTCCCCCTCAGGACAGGTCCGGTCCATAGATAACTCCCAATTGGTTCTTGAATCTCTCAAATGCAACTCGCTGCAAAGGCTTTGTCATTCCATCTGCAACCATGTCTGCAGTCGGCACATAGGCCACATCAAGTTTGCCTTGTTCTGCCAGGTCCCTGACAAAGTGATAACAGACGTCGATGTGCTTTGATCTTTCGTGGAGGTGAGGGTTCTTTGTAAGTGCGATGGCGCCCTGGTTGTCTCCCAGCATCTGAACCTTGTTGGTGTCTTTTCCAATGTACTTTGGGAAACCAAGGTCTCTGAACACTTGAGCAATCCACTGACCTTGCTTGCAGCATGTTGATAGTGCCATGTACTCAGACTCGCAGCTTGATGTAGCAACTGACCGTTGCTTCTTGCTAGACCATGATATTGGCCCTTCATAGAACATTGCCGTGCTTCCTGAAACGCTCTTTCGGTCCACGATGTCGCTTGCCCAGTCAGCATCAGAGTAGATGACAAATTGTGAGTGTGCTCCCCCTGGTCCGTAGCGTAGTTTCATTGAGACTGTCGATCGGAGATACCGTAGCAGGTTTTTCAGTGCATGGCCATGATGTTCTGCTGGATCGCTCATGTATTGGCTTAGCTTCCCAAGGGTGAATGCAATATCTGGACGTGTGAGAACCATAGCGAACATCAGACTTCCAATTCCTTGCTGGTACTCAGTTGTGTCAATTCGAGTGTCGTTGTCAGTAGCCGGTCTGAATGAGGTGTAATCGGCAGATGGGATCTTCTTGTCCTTATGCTTCTTGCTTGACATTCCAAACTTGTCAAGTACTGCGCGCAGGTATTGCTCTTGGTCAAGGAGGATTGTGCGGTTCTTTCTGTCTCGTGTGACTCGCACTCCAAGGACCTTGTGTACCTCCCCCAGGTTCTTGGCGTTGAATCGTCCAGAAAGCTTCTTCCAGAACCACTCAGTTTGGGATTGCTCCTTTGCCGCTGCAAGAACGTCGTCAACGTAGACTAGGATTCGAATCTTTCTTTCCTCATGGACAAACATACAAGGGTCTGCAAGGCTTTGCACAAACCCCCATGCAAGAAGCTCTTTCTTTATCAACAGGTTCCAGTCGCGAGCAGCCTGCTTCAGTCCGTACAGGCTTCGAAGCACTTTCAGGACATGTCCTTTCTTGACATGAACTCCTTCAGGTTGCTTAAGGAGAATCTGTTCCTTGAGGTGAGATTCAGTGAACGCATTCTTGATATCATAATGGAAACATTCCAGGTCTTCTGCTGCGACAGTAGCCAGGAATAGACGCAAGGTATCCATGCGGACAGTCGGCGCAAAGGTCTCGTTGTAGTCGATTCCATGTACTTGGGTGAAGCCACGTGCCACAAGGCGTGCTTTAAATCGTTCAATTGTTCCGTCTGGCTTGGTTTTGATTGTAAAAACCCACTTTGAATCAACCATGTTGGCATCTTTTGGCCGTAAGACTTCTTCCCAGGTTCCGTTTTCCATTAGCGAGATTATCTCCTCCAGCACCGCTGCTTTCCACTTATTTCCGTACTTTGGGTCGTGGATAGCTTGTTGATATGTCTGGGGAATCTGAATTCCTGCGATCTCCGTTGCTGGGAAGGCCTTCTCAGTTGTCTGGGCTTGTTCGTCCGTGAGATTGACTTGCGCCAGCATAGCTTTGATAATCTTACAGAGTCTTTCATCCTCAGCAGTATCTTCTCCAGATCTCTTGCGTTTAGACTGTCTCGTGAAGTATCGTGGAGCTTCCGGCAAGGATTGGGCTGGTTTCTCAGGTTCTTTAGTCGTCAGATCCGGTACTCGCTCATCTTGTGAGACGGTAGTAGGAGGAGCGGTAGTCAGCTTCCTTGGTCTTCCTCTTCCACGCTTGATTGGCTTAGGAGTTGGTCCCAATTGTTCCGCAGGAGGTGGTTCCATCTCGTTTGCAGTCGGTGGTTCCATCTGTTCCACAGTGGCTTGTTCTGTAGGATCTGCAGAAGTTGGTTCTGTAGGATCTACAGAAGTTGGTTCTGCAGGAGTCGGTTCTGCAGGAACTCGTTGAGTAGGATCTAGTTGAGCAGCAGTCGTTTGAGCAGGAGTAGGATTTTTCCTTGGTCTTCCTCTTGGTTTTCGGTCTGGCATAGTATTTGGCGTTCCCTGTGATCCAGCCAGAATGTTCCGCAACCGTAGTTCGACTCTCCCTCCAGGTGTGTGTTCGTCTACTGATATACGGCTTGATCTTGAGGTATATCCTAGTTCTGGCGAGTAGAACTTGAACTGCTTGTTTGTTGTCTCAGAATATCCCATGAATACCCCAACTCTGCCGCGGTCCACAAGCTTGTCGTGTCGTTGATCTGCTGGAATTGTTTTAGGGTGGATGTAGGAGTAGCACTTGCTCCCCCATACACGGATGTGATCAATAGATGGCGTTTTTCCTGTAAAAGCCTCTTCGGGGCTGACTCGCTTTCCATTCATTGTAGGTCCTGTATCAGTGCGGTTTCGCATGTACGTGTCGGCTTCCACAGCTTCGTCCCAGAACTCAATTGGCAAACCAGCGTCCTTGAGCATTGCTCTCATACTAGCTTCTGCAGTTTGGATATTTCGCTCGGCTGGTCCATTCTGATGTGATGACGCAATTGTGGTAGGCTGCAGTTCAACTCCATGTGTGACTCTCCATTCCTCAACTTGTTGCAAGAGTTCTGGCGCGTTGTCAGTCCCAGCAGCTTTGACTTTCTCGTCGGTCTGATGTTCAACAAAAATCTTCCAGGCTCTGAGTTCCTTTTGTGCGTCTCCCTTCTGCTTCAACGGGATAACCCAGTTCTTCCGCGTGTAGCTGTCAATAATAAGGAGAAACCATCGGTTGCCTCGCAGAGATGTTGGAAAGGGTCCTGCAATGTCAAACTGTACCAGAGCTAGCTTCTCAGCTTTGTGGTCTCTCAATTGCTTAGGGATGCTGTTCCTCATCTTTGTCAGGGCGCAGACTTCGCAGATTTCCTTCTTCACTGGGACTCGAATCTTGTTCTGGAGCGTTGTGACTTCGTGGAGTTTGACAATCTTTGCAGGTCCTAGGTGTGCAAAGCGTCTGTGGTACAGCAAGTATCTCTCCCTTTCACTAGCCTTGAGTTCGGACTCAGTTGGTGTGTGAAGGACTTCTGTATCTAGGGCTGGTGCATAGAGTTCTTTTCCCAGAAATGCCGTCTCTTGGTATCCATCTGCAATGTGTGACACTACGTAGAGACCATCGTCCATAGTTGCTTTAATGATCGTCTTCTTCCCTAGTTTGAAGGACAGTGTGTGGGAATTAAAACATCCCTTCATGCCTGCTGCGCAAATTCGTCTCCCTGATAACAAATTGACTCCAAGGTTAGGTACCAGCAGTACATCTGAAAGCCATGTCGAAGATCCATCCTTGCATACCATTTGGGCTTCTCCTTTCCAGTCTGCGTGTAGTTCTCCCCCTCCAACCCGAACAAGTCTTCGCTTGATCTTGATCATTCGTCTAAACAGCGAGGGTTGGTCAGACATGTGTGAGGAGGCGCCAGTGTCACCGGCCCAGGTACAATCGGGTGCCAAAAGTCTGTTCGCGTTGACGCATGGACCACCACAACCACATTTGATTACCAACTTCAAAGCAGTATAACTCTCTACTACATAGACCAAATAAGACAATTAGGGTTGCAAATTAATCGCATTACGCTTAGTATCTAGTCTGGTAGCCCTTTGCACGTCGCACAGCGTCTAGGCGTCGTGGCATAGACCTAATAAGGCGTTTGATCAGTGCGTCAGGTATAGCAGCCCATGCCTCAATCAACCCCAATTCGAACGCCTCCCACTCAGCTAGAGAGTCTCCCATATAGTCAAATTCAGGATGCAGCTCATGGAGCTTCTTTTTAAGTGCCCACCACATGTGTTCAATAGGGTTAAGGTCAGGTGAGTATGGTGGCCATTTGATCGTAGCAACACCATGAACCTCTAGCCACTCCTTCGAGACCTGGGAAGTGTGGATAGGTGCGTTATCCTGCATAAACCACTCGCCTGGCCTGTAGCTGTCCTGGAGACCTTCCTCAAGTGCTCGTATGTAGCTCTGAGCTGTGTATCCATTGCGTTTGGCTGATGTGTCGCGATTCATAATTACTAGACGACTACGCCTTGCTCGGCCACCTGGAGTCATCCATATTGAGCCCCATACCATACGAGCAGGTTGGCGAGCAGTGGTGACCTCCTCAACCATCTCGTGCGACCATTTATCCTCAGGTAGTCGCCATACCCAGGGCGTGTTGTGGCCAGATCCACGAGCAACGCTGCACTCGTCACTGAACCTGATAGTACGCCTCCCAAAATCAAACCCCAGCCATTCATTAGTAAGATTGAGGCGTTCCGCAGCTGTGTTCTTGTTGATTTTTGGCCTACGTCTCGCTCTGAACTTGCGGTATCCCTCGTCAGCCATTGCGCGCTGCACAGTACGCTTAGAAACGCTGGGGTAGGTAGTATTGGCGTCCCACAGTCCAGCCTCCTCCATAAGCTTGTGGTACTCAATACCTGGGTTTTTCCGAGCAATCCGTAGCAGCCGGCGATGGTCTCTACTAGTCAATGTAGGTGGCCGGCCTGTCCGAGGCTGCGTTGTGGTGCTGCAGCTGGTTGTCCATCGGAGTACTGTTTTCTGTACGCACCGCTGCGAGCAGTCCAGCGCGTCAGCAACTTCGCTTGTCGACACACCAGCCTCAACCTGGGCTAAGCAGTATATCCGTTGGGCTTCTGATAATTCACCTCCGCGCACTCGATTTGATGAAATTTTAGTGCTAAAAGCTCTCATATTGATGTAGTCGTGTGTAGTTGAAGAAGATACCCCTCTTTAGAGTTCGCGTTGTTGAAATGGTCTGTGCACACGCGCGAACAGACTAAAGTCCTAGTACAGTAGATGGAGATGCCTTACTGAGGATGTCTTTAGAGAGACGACATGTCTCAATTTCCTCGTCTTCCAAGTCTGAAGTATCGGTTGATGTCTCCAGCTCTGACTCTGACCTGGCTTCTTCGGCTTCATATGCTTTGCCAGTTTTCTTGTAAGACCTCTTTTGCTCAGGTGTCTTAGCGGGAGGCTTGGGGGATGTTGCAGAGGATGATTTCTTCTTCCTCTTCCTCCTCTCGGCTTCATACTCCCCAAGAAGCCTTCGAGCCTTCCCAAGCTTCACACAGTCCCGGATATAGTGTGCATCGCCACAGAGGTAGCACTGGATGCTGGGCTTGGTGCTGGACTCTGAGTCGGACGAAGATAACAAGTCCTTGTTCACACGCTTGTGCGGTGGGGCGTACTTGGCGACCTTTCGGAAAGCTAGATGAGCTTGTTCATCAGTATCTTGCTGGTCTCGGACTTCCTTCTCTTCCAACAACTTTAGCTTTTGTTCGACAGTGAGGTTCAGCTGGGCGTTCAAAGTGTCGATCGTAGTCCCAAATTTCTTTGGGAGTGATCTGATGAGGATAAGTAGCAGTGCGGAGTCTTTGTAGGCTCCGTTGGTGTCGGCATCTGCTGCCACGAGCTTGCGTCGGTAGTCCTTTAGCTTTTCCCACGATCCGACAATTGTGCTCTCAGGACTAAATGTGAATGTCTGAATTTTGGTCATATACATGTTGGCGGCTGTAGCGTCGGTTTGACTGTACTTCATGCGCAAGTAAGCCCAGAAGTGGAAGGCAGTATCGTACTCGTAAATAAGGGCTTGGTCCTCTTCGCTGAGAGACCTGAACAAGAGATCGATTGCGGTGGCTTCATCTTCCAGGTACTTGTCTCTTTTGTCGATGTTGATGTGGGCCTTGACAGTCTCATCTGTGATGTCCATTTCCCTCATAGCATCCGACAGTTCTCCGGCGGTAGCGATCCGACATTGATCTGCCAAGGTTCTTTCGCAGACATAGAAGACCCTCTTTCCCTTGAGCTTGACTTTGTTCCGGCGGAACCAAGCATCGTGATTCTCAGCTGTGAGTTTCGGAATCTTCCATTCTTCCTTCTCTTCGGCCATCATGTGTGTAGAAGCTTGCACGTATCAGTTGCGGGTAGTGCAGGCGTTGCAGACGGTGCAGTCAGTACATGCGGTGCATGCGGTGTATGCGTGCGTTATATATGTAGGCGATATGCTGCGGGTAGTGCAGTTGTTGTCGGTTCTCAGGCGTGGAGAAGAAGAGTAGATGTGTTTGCGTGTCAACTGCGTTGCACACGGCTTCTTGTGTTCGATTGCTGAATCTGAGTCCTGCGCGACTTGGGTATGTGATCGTTCCTCCGTGAGTTGGGGCTAGGGTCTCCACGACCTTGGTGGTGTTTGATTCCTGCTCAAATTTGAGTCCTGCGCGACTCTGGTAGATGTTTCGATTCCTTCCGCGAATCGTAGCTGAGTCCTTCGTGACTCTTGAGGTTTGATTCCTTCTCGAATCTGAGTCCTGCGCGACTCTGGTGGGATCAAAACAATGACATCAGTTTTGGCAACCGGGGCTCATAACCTATTGGAACAAGGTCCCTCTGGTAGTATGACTACCATGGATAACCGAGTAGGAGAGGAACAAGGCGGGGTGGCTGCAACGTATTGTATTGACTATCGTGTTGTGTGTAAGACTCACACTGTCATTGTGAGTGCCATTGCCCACCAGGCAGTGCCTGCCACAACAGCATATCATGTGACTCCCGAACACCTTCCACCCTGGACTGAACCCAGTTATTCTCAACAAATACCACCCTTCTTCGAATTCGGAGTGTGCCCTTACTGGACTCGTAGCATTGAGATCGTTGGGATCGACGACGGATGCACTGTGCATGTGGTAGAAGTCCTCTGCAGTGGTCGCTAAAGGTGGTGCGGGGAAATGACCTGTGTAGTTGAGCTTTGTCAACCCGGAAGATGGAAATCGAATTTCTATGGATGTCTCGCTGAGAATTGGATCAGTGACTTCACGAGGACAGTACTGAACGACTTACTGTTTGGATTGTAGAGTCAACTGGCTCTAGCCTTACCAAGTTGATCCTCCGTGGCGTAGTACTCTGATCTCATCCAGGTCAATGTTTGGAATGTTACACATGCTCGATTAAATGAGATAGCAGCTTGTAAGGGCCGGAGTGAGTACATTTCGTACACTCCCGCCATGAAGTAGCATTCGGTAGCAAGCAGAGTATTCTTGAGTAAGCCAATGCGTTTACAGGCCGCTGTATAGTACGACTCTGCGGTCTTATAACCGGGAGTCGTTGAAAGACTGGTTTCCGTACGATATGTATCTTGATCCTGCACTCGAGTCGAGTGACGGGAAAATCGAGAGGAGATAGAGGCAAGGGCACAGACGATCAGCTGAGAGAGCCGCAGTCAGCAAGAGGTCAAAAGTGAGCGATGTGTACGAACCACGAGACAGGTGGGCGCCTTCCAGTCAAACCCATTTTCGACCACTGCTTTGCCCATTCGCCTGAGATACTCTGGATCGAAAATGGGGTTTTTAACATGAACATTGACAAGGAAAGATTCCACAAGATGTGGGACATCGCCTTCACGAACACCAGCGCCCATACCAGAGGCCTGACGGGGGTCCTCGAATCTGTCTCGAATTGAATCGTCGGTGACTCGAGGTGAGGTACAGGGTCCACTCAGATCATCGCAAGATAAGGTAGGGTCGAATATCAGTGCTTCGATCCAGCGACGATCGTACTTGCCTCCGAAGACTGGCCAATCAAGGATGGCCTGGCTGGACCCAAAGTACGCCCTGCGTCGTTGGCCTCAAGATAATCTTCAGGTGTAAAATTCTGTACGCTAAAAGTGCTCTGCACTTCTCCACGCCGGGCACTGTTAGTATTGAGATCAGGTAGACTCAATGCGAAATCGATCTGAGCGCCGTTGACGGATTGATCACTAATGTCGTAGCTCGGGGAGTGTCTCGACTCGACCAGACTGATCAAGTATTCAAGACGATCTAGGATTTGACTTGCAGGCGTGGCTCTGTCACTGGTCGGTGATTTCTATAGGAAGTCATTTCTGTTAGTGACCTACGGAGCAGATTTTCCCTGATCCTCTTCGTAGATGCAACGTGCGTTGAGCTCGCCACATTTAGAGCACATCGGCCGTTCATTGTTGCATTTCGTCTTTCTCGTGCGACATAGTTGGCACGCAGAGGCAGAACGCTTGCGCGGAAATGTTGCTTGATCGTTCAGCAGATCTGCCACGCGAGGAAGCTTCCTTTTTCTCGATGCGCTTGACGGTTGGTGATCTGCTGCTGACTCTTGGTGGATGCTTTCAACGTTTCCAGTATTCGGCCCCTCGATCCGTGCTGCTGACTCCATTCCAGATGAACATGATCATTCACCAAGCTTGTTCATCAAATAGTTTTCTGACAGACAATTGTACGCGAAGGTTGCATGTTGGTGTTTGTTGAAACGATGCGCCCACGGCGCTGAAGGAGCGATGACCCTGGTATGCCAAGCGCACTAAGAGCTTGGCAGACCAGGGCCGACGAACCTATTTGTGATCTGCCGCCTCTCATCTCCAAACCTCACCATCCCGGATTCTCAAGCATTCTCCGACCACACAACTCTGCATTTATCCGTAATATCTGTCTACCGAACATCCAAACTAGAAAGCGAAGTGCACTTGGAGCTTGCCTCGAATTACGTGCTGTCGGACTGATGTCGACGCTTTTTTCGCTCCTCTCTCGAATGTCGTCAACTGCTATTGACGAATCGCGAGTTCTGCGCAAATACTTTCTCAAGGTAAATCTGGTTACATTAAATGCAGAAAACACAGGATAAAATACAATGACGAGCGACCGAATCGCTTCAAGTACGTTTGCTCAACAGGAGGCACATTCTTTGTCTTCCCCCTCCAGATGCACGAGTGCAGGCTGCACTTGCGGCGGTAACATTCAACATCGGAGTGTATACCAGTCAGTTCTAGTTTGATTGGAATGAGCACAAACTGGCGCCAATTCTCAGTTCAGAGCTCGCTTGTGCCCTTCCCTTCGTAGCAAGCCTTGGGACGGACTTTTATGTTTCTGGAATCTTCTCCACGACACTTCAATGGTCACCTCCTTGCCATTATGACTGAAACACCACGATCTTGCTTGCACGAGACATGACCATTAGATTGTATCAATCGCTGCCATTGACACTATCAGATTACAGGCGCCAAGATCGCGCCCCGAACAACCACTGCATTTGGCAGCAGGTTTTAATTGCCTTGGAGGGCTCACAAGAACCGTCTGATGACGATATTGTTGCAATTGGCGCTCTCAAGATTGAATATCATCCGAACTTCACCGCTTGCGCATGGAAATGGCTCGACTGTCCTTCAAGACGCACCTCGCCAGCTTCCATGCTCCTTGCTAGTAAATCTAACAACTCTTGGGATCTCCATAGCTCTCGCCGGAAAGCATTACCGCCAAAGACGGCCGCGAATTTCACTTTTGACACGTCCCTCATTCCTACGCCGTTTTACAATGCCAGCCGTCGCTGCTCTTCTACGCGCCGCGAGGCTGTCGGATTGCTAGCATTAGATCTACCACGAGAAGACCTCTGGGACGCAGAGCAGCATTGACTTGTAGGTGAGAGCGTGATTAAGATAAATTATCGGAGGGGATGCAAGTGATTGCCAGATAGAAGCAACGGGACTTTTCAGAAGTAGTGTTGGGATAGATATTGGCGAGAGGAACGCGTTTTCGGCGAACTTTCCATTCACCAAAAATCTTGGTGTGTCAGTGACAAACGGTCAGAGAAAGCGGCTTACACTGGGTGAAGGCAACAAGCAGTCGCTTTCACTTTATCAAAATCAGGCTATAGCACTGGTGGGACACAGTGCTGATGTCTTATTTTTCCGTGCCTTCCCAACTGCCACCAAGCGCAGCTCCGCGAAACCAACCCGCGCATACCGAGAAGTCCGTCGCACATATGGCGAACTGCGAACGAACGCTCAGGGCCACTGACGAGGAGATGTTAGAATCAAGGTCGATATTGCAGCAAGCTCGCAACGAGCAGACTGTGCAGCCCATTCGCCACCCAAGGACCTCCAAGTACACGACCGGTCTACTCACCACTTCCGGCTGGATTGTACAAGACAATGCCTCGTGGCATGTGCTGCGCACGTCAGGAGCTCCTCACCCAAGCACTGCAGCAAACAATGCCGAGGTCCAAGAACTTCTAATCTGCCAGAACGAGAAGCGAGACAGTGACCTAGGTACAGCCACGATTTCTTACAAGAGCGACGTCGGCAGGGAACACTCCCAGTGCGCTGGGACAAATGCAACTTCAAGTTCAGAGAAGAATTTTGACTACGACTCCGACTTTCGCCACGTAGGATGGAACGATTGCGCATCTCTACAACAGGATAGCGTTGCTAGCATCTCGTCAACGACTTCGCCTGTTGCGAAGAGAAATGACGCGAGTGGACTCCGTACTACCGCAGAGGCAGAAAACGAAGTGGAGAGCACCGTCACGAGACAAACATCTCTGAAACAGCATGTCTCTGCTACAATAGCTAGGAACGGTCAGTCTATGAAGGTCAAAGCCTGGTACCATCCGGATGAGATCGCATGGCTTCTACTACTTCATCAGAAAGTTAAAGCAGCTGTCGAGGCCGGCCGCAAGATCAGAATACCAGGACCTGCCGCTCTTACGCTAGCTTTCAACGCTTTCTTCGAAGGCCGTGTGTTGCAAGATGAACACGGCGCAGATTTGTCGCCACGTGAGGCGCGCGAGGAGCAATCGATCAAAGGAAAGATCATGAAGACACATACGGAGATCTGGAAAGTGCGGGATTTGACTCGCAAGCTGCTAGAGGGTAAGCGCTACGATGAGGTTTACATGCCGGAAATCACGTTGGAGGGACTTCGTCGGTATCAAGTCCACGGCACTGTGTCGGTTTGATCTGCATAGACGTTGGAGCGCCTAAGGACATCTCTGTGCGGGCACATAGTCTCGCGTACTTGTCAATACAATTTGTCATGGGCCACATCAATGATGTCCTTCCTCAAAAATTGTCTTTCTTCTTCGAAATGCCAGTCAATTTGTATTTTTAAGCATCGCGACGGGATAACGTACCCCACGGGCGAGCTGGCCACCTTCGCCAAGACCCCACCAAAAACCACTACAAATTAGGCTATTATGGCGCCCTTCTGGCTAGTATAGTATAGAATTGCATTATATACTATTCTTGTGCTACTTCTGCGTTATTCTTGCACGTGCGCAAGTTGTGCCCTGCCTCGCTGCACTGTCTACAGCGCCTTGTAGGCTGGTCGCCCTCATTAGCGCGCGCTCTCTTCCTTGCCTTCTTCCCATCACTACGCGCACTAAACTCCCTTAGAGCTGTCAACCTTTGGCCCTCTTCAACTGTTAAGGTCCCTTCCCTTTATACTTGCTTCCTTTTATGCGATTTACATCGCGTGGCGGCCTTATTACCGTGTCCGTGCACTCAATGCACGCCGTCAGTCAATGCACGCGATCGCGATTTCGTCCCAACTTCGCACACCCCACAACTCAACGCCACGACGACTATGGAAGACGCCCCTGCAGAGCTAGATGCTCTTGACTCTAGCGAAGAAGTTTGCTACGCAACAATAGCTAAAAAGCATGGTGTTGATCGCTCAACGTTGTCGCGCAAGCCTCGAGGTGTCAGCGGGTCGCGCGCGGAGGCAGGCTTAGCACGTCGCAATCTTCAACCAGAACAGGAGGCAGAGCTTGTAAAGTATAACGTGCCCGTGCGCAGTGTGCCCGGATTCACAGTGTGCCCCGCAGAACACCACATGCCCAATCTCAAAATGAGGCTGTACAGCGCCACGCAATAGCTTAATATTGATAGAAATATAGTTTTGTAGTAATTAGATGCTTGCGATCAACTTGTACTATCTATATTTTTGTGGGAGATTGACGTTGCGGCCACGTGATGTGACTTTGGCTGGAGTAGCAGATAGCTCATCTCCAGCTTGAACACCAGCGTGAGCAGCGCCAGCGGGTTTTTGACGCTTGTTACTTGGTGAGACTACTCGTGAGGCTTTACGCTTGCGTTGTTGAGCTTCAACTTTGCGCGCGCGTTCAGCTGCTTTCTCAGCTCTCTCCTGCTCCCTGACGTCCTTGAGCCTCTGCCTTTCCACACGCTTCTCCTCGAGCTCAACTTGACGCTGCAGTTGAGCCTCCTCGCGCTGCTTTTTGGCCCGTGCTTTTTGGAGTTTCTCCTCTATCTCATCTCGCTCCCGTACTACTTCTCTAGCTCGAGCTTCACGCAGCTTGCGAGGAGACCAGTGGACGGCGCCACCGTGATACTCCTGGCGCTGTTGAAGGTCAAGAGCTTTGCCCTTCTTCTTGTGCTTCTTTTTGTGTTGAAGAGCCTCCTTTAAGCCCTCATTCTCATGCTTTAAAAGCTCATTCTGCACAGAGAGATGGTGAACGCTTGAACGCAGCTTTTTTGACTCAGTCTGTTCGGTATCCTTTACAACAGCTCGAACTAATCGATCCATCTTTCTCCAATCATTGTCAGAGAGCCCTGATGATGAGCTTCTCTCAGCTTCTGGCGTGCTGGCAAATCTACGAAGGATAACGTTGGCATCCATCGGTTGGTTGGTTGGTTGGTTGGTATTCATTTTTCGTCTGTTGATGGGGATTAAGTCCACCATCTCGCCTCCCGAAGGGCATATACGACGTGCTAAGCTATGGAATTACAGTGCTAACACACTACCTTAGAAAGCATTTCTTGCCTGCGCGGGTATTGCTACCATTTCAGAACTACAGCTCCCCTTCCAGTTGGGGAGGCTGAGCGATGTATGTACATTAGGGTGATTTCCTTGCATTCTGAGGCATCTGTGTGCCGAGAGAGAGAGAGAGAGAGAGAGAGAGAGAGAGAGAGAGTGTGTGTGTGTGTGTGTGTGTGTTGGGGGGAGGTGGGGGTGTCGCAGCCATTGTGCTGGACCTAGTTCTGCTAGGTGCTGCATTGCTTGCTGCTGTTGCAAGACTGCAAGAGCTAGCGGGGGCAGATCTTGGTGTAGTACTGTGTGAGTCTAACAAAGGCTTCAAGGGCCTCTGGATCTCCTACTAGTGTTGCAGTATACGCTAGGCCATCAGCCTGGCTGGATGGTGGTATAGGCGGTCGTAGTGGCCATCTGCTAAAGGTCCCTAGGGTCTTGCGGCAAAGCGCGAGGTGCTCTGGTGTCTTGTCCTGTCTGCATGAGCAAATGAGGTTTGCATCCTTGTGGTTGTACTTTCGGTGGTACCAGGCGAAATCCCCGTGTCTGGTCCGGATAGAAAGTAGTCTGGCTAGGACATCTCTTGGTAGGTCTAGCTCTTTTGGACCGCTGTGTGGTGCATAGTCTAACTCCCAGCTCTTGTACCATTTTGAGAGCTTGGTCTTCTTGTCAGACCACCAGGTCTGTTGTGTGTGTCGTAATGTCTTGCGGGCTATTGTCTTGATGCCTGAGAGTGTAGGTATAGAGGCTTTTCCAATCGGGGGTGATGGGTGCTGGGCTTCTAAGTTGGCTAGCCTGTCTGCTGCCTCATTTCCTCGAATGCCTAGGTGTCCCGGGGCCCATTTGATAGAGACGTCGTGTGTCTCCATGCCACCGTGGCACTCCAGGAAGGCCCATTGAGAGGTAGGGGGTGCGTCGCCCATGAGGCATCATATCACTGAGGTGCTGTCTATGCACAGCCAGATTCGACGGGTGCGGAGCGCTGGTTGCCTTATAGTGTGCTGGAGGCCTCTCCACACTCCGATTGCCTCAGCGTCAAAGACGTGCGAGGTAGAGTGGAGTGAGCCGCGTCCAGTCTGCAGTTGCTTTCTGTTCTGATAGACTGCAAAGCCGTAGGTAACCCGCTTTTCTCCTTCTTTTGTGTACTGTTCAGAGCCATCTGAGAAGATAGTGACATCTAGTGGCGAGAGCTGGGCCCACCATTCATTGAAAGCCGTGGCTGCAGTCTTCTTGTCCATGCCAAGCGTTGGGTCTGTTCGGCAGCTGGCCGAGTAGTGAGGGGCTGTTAGTGTCGTCCTAGGGATCTCTGGTAGAAGAGATGCCATCTGTTGGACTTTAGTCTTGACTCGCTGGGGTTGTCCGGTTTTTACGCCCCTGTTCACTACATGTACTACTGTGCGCCTAGTGAGAGGGTGGTCTGCATCTGTGGTGCACAGATGAGTTGCGAATCTGAGTTTAGCTTCCTCTAGAGCTACTGCTGCCGATAGCAGTCCGGCGTCTCGGAAGAGTGCAGCTGTAGGGGTTGTTCTCCACGCTGGTAGGATGCCTCTTGCTGCTATAGCCAGTGTCTTGTCTATAGCAGCTATGTGCCATCCAACGTAAGCGCTGACCTCTTGTGGCCTGCCTGGTCCCAGTGTACGTGGCAGTTTAGTGCGGCCTCTGTACCAGCATTCAGTCCCATACAGGAGTGAGGGGTACACACAGGCAATAGTAGCCCTGCGGAGGGAGCTGGCTGGTGGTCCATAGGTAGTCCTAGCTAGACTGCGAATATGACAGGCTACCTTAGCAGCTTTTGCAGTGCGCATGGCTACATGTCGTCTAAAAGTGAGTCTGCGGTCAAACCACACTCCTAACCAACGCAGGGCTGGCTGGCTGTGCTCTCCACCTGGGAGGATAGGGTGGACGGTGAGCTGCTCATCTACCACACAGGGAGGGGAATACGTGCTCCGCTGTCTGGTCAGGTGTATCATTTCCTGCTTTTCTGGAGCAAAGGTGACCTTGTTGGCCTCGCCCCATGCTCTGATCTGCCTCAGGTCTGATGCTAGGAGCTCGACGTTGTTGTCCATAGAGTGGGAGGCCCGGTAGAGACATATGTCGTCTGCATATCCAAATCTCCGTTCTGTATCCATGGATAGTAGCTCGGCTAGATACAATGTGTACAGGACAGGAGAGAGAGGCGAGCCTTGGGGTGTGCCACAGGCGACAGGGTAGCTAGGAGTAGTGATCTGTCCAAGGCGGACTTGAACCCTCCGGTCAGTGAGGAATGAGTCTACAAAGAGTATGGTCCTTTGTGGCCAGCCCTGTTGGGCCATCCGGTGTAGCAGACGGTTCTTGAGGAGGGCATCAAAGGCGCCTTGGACATCTAGGGTAACCATAGTGACATGCTTTCCAAGTATCCATGCTGCTTCAGTGTCGTGGGTGAACGCTGCAGTGAGGTCTGCTGCAGAGCGTTTTGGGAGGGCGCCGCCATGCTGGGGGCTGAGGATCTTGTGTGTCATGGCGGTCCATGCAATTCGTCTAGCCACTGTTCGTTCAAGTCCTTTTCCAATGCAAGAGAGAAGCGCTATAGGTCTCCAGGAGCGGGGTGACGTTCGGTCTGTCTTCCCCGTCTTAGGTATCATTGCTACCTCTGCGAGCTTCCATTGTGCTGGGAAGTGGTTAAGCTCAAGGCATCGCTGGAAGATTCTTCGCACGAGTTCCCCAACCTGAGCCCAGCAGGCACGGAGTAGTCGCACAGTAGAACGATCAGTGCCTGGTGAGGTGCTTGAGACCCCTATCGTGTTTCGTTCAGTTTCCTCCAGTGAGATGTGTGTGCTCCACGGGAGGGTGTCTGCATTCTCCTGGTCTGGGTAGTGCCTGAGGTCATCCTCTGCTGTGTACCGGTTGAGGACTTCTTCTCTAAGAGCCTCTGCCTTTTCTAGGGGGTCTGATATTGTCATGTTATTCACTACCAGAGGAGTGTCCTGGTTCTCTGGTGTAAGCTTGTGCCAGGCAATGATCTTGAACAGGTCCTTGTCATCTTTGGCATTGTCGATGACATGCCTCCAGTACTGTCTCTTAGCCTGTCTGACTGTAGTCTTAAAGGCCTGTCTCACCTCTAGTAGACTGCCAGAGCAGAGCTGTCTAGCGCGTTTGTAGGCTTGGTAGGCAGTCTTGCACTCCCTGGTCCACCATGGTGCAGCGCGGCCTTCCTTGCGGTCGAGCTTGCCTGCTGCCTGAACAGAGTACTGTACGGTGTCTGTGAGCAGCGCGACGCATTCATCTAGCTGTGCCGCATCCTGCGTTGCAAGCGGGTCTGGGATGTTTTGGACACCTATTTCTACCAGCCCACTGAACCTAGGTAGGCTTGCCTCTGGGACTCTGTAGTGGTACTGTTCTAGATGCGGAGTGCCTGGAGTGGAGATAGGGACAGAGGTTACTATTGTCTCATGGTCTGAGCCGCTGTGCATGCTAGCATCAACAGCAGACTGGGCAAATGGTACGTTAGAGAAGGTAAGGTCAAGGACATGGCCGGCGCAGTGTGTTGGCTGTCCTGGCACACCAATGTAGTCCATAGAGGCGCTAGCAGCCCATCTAGCTAGCTCCAGACCTCCGTGGCATCCATCGGCCAGATCCCAGTAGCTTCGAAGGCCTTCAATACGAGGCTCTCCGTGAAGGAGGATATCCAGGCGCTCCAGAAGAGTGGGAAAAAGTCCCCTTTCTTGATTGGAGTAAGGCCTTGAGCCTTGTGGAGATGGTTGGTGAGCTCGTTGGAGTAGGCTTGAGAGACTGGCTTGAACAGCACTACATCGAGCGGCTGGAGCGTGTGAGTTGAATGGGGTGGAAGGACCATGAGAAGGATCCTGTGGCGATCACAGTAGTCGATAAACTCCATCGTGACATGAGATCCATGGCCATCAAGGATAAGTAATCTCCATCTACCTGATCGTTGCTTTGTACAACGATCAAACACCTGCTCAAGCCAAGCTAGGCCTATGCTATCGTTTGACCAGCCTGTTGGAGATGATGAGACAAAGACCTCATGTTCTCCTGCCTTGATATCCTCTACCCAACTTGATTGTATAGCTCGTTTTGCAGCTGCGTATATGAGGCTCGGAGGCAGCGAGCTCCCATCTGCGCAACAGCAGGCTAGGAGTGTCAGAAACTCGCGTGATCCATCCTGGAGAGATGCTCGAACCTCTTTCTTCTCCCATTGACGCCTGCTGAATATTCTCTTGCTTCTGCCTAGCAAGCCAATCAAGAAGCCCTTCTCATCCATATTGTATATATCTCGAGCCTCAAGGTGATATTCAGTGATCTTTTGATGCAGTAGCTCCAAGTAGAGACGGTATTTTGACTCAGAATCAGCCAGGTGGCGCGTACGATCTATGGCGGTGGTCCACTTTGAGATGAGATGGATCTCGTGCCGGTTGATGAAGCGAGTAACCCAGCTCTCGCTGAGCTGCTGACGGGCTACTTCTGATGAGAAATTCCTGATCATCTCCCTCGTAAGAGGTAGGCCTTGCTTAGTAAGCTTAGTGATATATCGTACAAGCTCTAACTCCTGTTCTGGGTTGAGAGCTTGCCTGCTGGCATGCCCAGCATCCCTAGGCCCTGTCACGCCTCTCCATCGCCGCCCCAGAGTTGACCGGTCAACGCCATGGTTTTCAGCAATTTCCTTCAATGTAAATTGTTCTTCTGAACCTCGCGATTTTAGATCCTCGATCGCCTCATCAATCGGAGCCATGGTCGTGGAGTTATCGCGCGTTGGAGTTGTGGTGTTGAGACGCGCGTTGGTGTTCTGCGGGGCACACTGTGAATCCGGGTACACTGCGCACGAACACGTTACCCCGCAAAAAGGCACCTGCACCTCGGCCCGCTTCCACCTTCCGTTTCAAATCGGTCTTTCACGGAAAGCCTTTCGTAACAACAAAATGCTCTTTATTCTTTCATCACTAGCATGGAATACGATGTGTAATCACTCTTCAGCCCTCACCTGCATGATATACGAGCGTAACTTTCGCTAAGTTCCTCGCTCGATGCACCATATGGTGGTGCATGCGCCAGTTGTTCCAGCCAACCAAAATCTAGCGGACAGCCTTGCCAAACTAAAATCAGGCACGCCAGACCTTCTATCAGCCATGCCTCGGTATTGCAGATCGCTCAGACCGTCTGTATGGACGCAGCAGGCCAATCGAAAACGCCATCCGTGGAATGAGTATTGACGGCACATGCCCTGCTATCGATGCGGCCTCGGTCCTAGAGCTTTTTCGTTGATTGGCTATACCAGATAGTCTGTAAGCAGTTAACAAAGAAGAGCATCCCAGAAAATACCAAGTGCTGAAGCTCTGAACTTTTGTCAGTATTCCACGATGCGTCTCTGTGGTAGCGTTCTGTCTCTAGTTCTTGTCCCGGCGTTGAGCTTCGCTCTTGACTATAATCCCACTCCAACCGCAACGATCGATGCGGGAGTCCTACTGGGAAAAGCAACAGCACTTGCCAATGGTTTAGGACCTTCGGTCAGTCAATTCCTTGGGATCCCGTTTGCCCAGTCGCCTCCTGAGAGATTCTCACCGCCGCGCAATGTCACTGCCTTCAGCAAACGTCTCAATGCTACTGAGTTCAAACCGGCTTGCATCCAACAGTTCAGGTGTAGGTTGACCAGAGCATCAGTACCCTGATTCTCACGCTGATCAATTATTAGATCCACAGGCAAGCTCGCAATTCACGCAAAATGTATTCAACAATCCACCACCAGTAGAGTCTGAAGATTGCCTGTATCTTAATGTATACGCTCCATCTGGATCGTACGGCGGTAATGGAAGAGCTGTCATGTTCTGGATCTATGGAGGTTCGCTGCAATTTGGCAACGCTGGTGCGTCTCAAAGTGTGTCCCATATGCTAAACTATGACTGATTTCATCAACAGGCCAGTACTCTTACGACGGAACTGCATTCGCAGCCTATGAAGAAGTCATTGTCGTAACGACCAACTACAGAACCAATGGTTAGTATAAGCAGCTCACATTTACTGACTAAGATATCTGACGCCTATCAGTGTTTGGTTTCCCAGCATCTCCTGAACTACCTGTGACTGGACAGAACCTTGGTTTCCTCGATCTGCGCTTTGCGCTAGACTGGGTCCAGCGCAACATCCATGCCTTCGGCGGTGACCCAACCAAGGTGACCATCTTCGGCGAGAGTGCTGGAGCCTTCTCCGTTGATGCGCTTTTGACCAGCTATCCAAAGAACAGTAAACCTCCGTTCCGTGCTGCGATCTTGCAGAGCGGTCAGTACAGTTACCGATCTGCTCCCCAGACTTCAAGTCTTCCAGCATGGAACAACCTCACAGCGGCGCTTCACTGCCCTGGCACCTACGCAAGCAACTTGACTTGTGTTCGCGCAGCGAATGCGACGGAGGTTAAGAGGATCATCGAAGTCAACTCGCTGATTTTCAACCCTGTCGCCGATAACGTGACTCTTGTCCAGAACCCGGCTGCGCAAAGACTGAGTGGTAACATCTCTCACATCCCTGTTCTGGGCGGCTCGAACTCGCAGGAAGGACGGTAAGTGCAGACGTCTCAAGACAACTATGTCTCATACTGATCACACGCAGGGTTTTCTCCGTCGGCCAAACAAACTTGACTGCCTTCTTGCAGACCAACTTTGCTGCAGCCTCAGCATTGATCCCGGCAATCGCAGCAGCCTACTCCGTTGGAAGCCCAGGCATTACGAATGGCTACGATGCAATCTCTGCAGTCACCACCGACGTGACCTTCCAATGTGTAAGTCCCGTGCGCATCAGACTCAAACTGTATTTTATTGATTGTTTTCGCAGCCCGCGGCACTCTGGGCCAACGCGACAGCCTCCATCGGCATACCCACCTGGCGCTACTACTTCAATGCCTCCTTCTCAAACACCCAGGCCTTCCCCCAACTCGGTGCTTACCACGCATCCGAGATCCAACTCGTGTTCCGTACTTACAACAAGGCAAACACAACAACCCAAGAGTACGTTCTGTCGTCGTTCATGCAGGGCGCATGGGCACGATTTGCAAAGAACCCGCTGGCAGGTCCAGGATGGAACGCTGTTGGAACTGGCCAAGCAGGCCCTGTCCTTTCTGGTGCTTACGACCAAGTCGTCGATGGAATATACTACGACGGCAGTGGGAACGTAACGGTAGGAGAATGGAACCTAGGTGTGTTGGGCGACGTAGGGAATGTGAGGAGTGGAGGCGTGACGGTGATGCCGCAGAGCTTGTTTGACTACAGGTGCAGCTTGTACAAGCCTATTTACCAGGCTCTTGTAGGTGCAGCTGGTATTCCGCCATCGTTGTAGGGGCAGATAGAGAAGGGAGGAAGGTCCGATTCTTCTAAGAGTGCGGGGCAGGAAAGGGCGCTACCGAGACCACCGGGTCAATGCACGCGTCGGGTCAATGCACGCGTCGGGTCAATGCACGCGAGCACCAAAACACACTTTTCTCCTCAACACCATAACTCCACGAAATGTCAACTGTTTTTGATACGCTTGAAAATTCACGTGCAGCGAGCTTAGACGGACAAATTTGCTACCAAGAAGTTGTTGATCAGACGGGGTTCTCGAGGTCGACGTTGTCGCGCAATGACCGACGCGTTACTGTCCCTTGTGCGGAGGCAGACCTTCAACGACGCAAACTGTCACCACAACAAGAGTGTGACCTCTGCGATTACATAGAGGAGCTTACTGAGCGTCACTTACCATCTACAAGGCAGATAATCAAGAATTTCGCAGCGGAAATCGCCAAAGATCACGTTGGCGAGACCTGGGTTACTGACTTCCTCAACCGTCACACCGAGACGCTCCTCTACAAATGGACCACCGCAATGGACAAAGTACGCCACGCCGCCGATAATAGCGACAAGTACAAGGCCTATTTTAGCCTCCTGCACAGCAAAATCAAAGAATACAACGTCAGGGCGGCCGACACGTACAACATGGATGAGAAAGGCTTCGCTATCGGTCTTGTCGCTAGGAGCAAGAGGATCTTCAGTAAGCGCTTGTACGAGAAGCAGAAGAACAGGCAGTCGCTACAGGACAGCAACAGAGAGTGGGTGACGCTGTTGGCGAGCGTCTGCGCCGATGGCAGCGCTCTGCCTCCGGGTCTCATTTTCACAGGCAAGGACAACACCATACAAAGCTCCTGGGTGGAGGATATTGAGCCAGGAAAACACTCAGTATTTGTTACTGCAACGCCTTCAGGTTGGACGAATGACGAGGTGGGGCTTGCCTGGCTGGAGCAGTTGTTCAACCGCTACACCAAGAAGAAAGCGCGCAGAAGCTGGCGATTGCTTATCGTCGATGGCCACGGCTCTCATATAACGATGGCCTTTATCGATTTCTGCAACTGGCACAAGATTCTGCTAGCGATCTTCCCTCCATACAGTACTCAGTCGCTGCAGCCGCTCGACGTTGTGTGCTTCGCTCCGTTGGCTCAAAACTACAGCGGTGCCGTCACCCAGCACCTTCACGATAGCCAAGGCATCTCAGGCGTACCTAAGAGCGACTTCTTTATGCTCTTCTGGCGATCCTGGCGATCCTGGCAGCAAACGTTCACCAAAGAGCTCATACTCAGCGCCTTCGAGAACACGGGTATACAATCGGGTGCCAAAAGTCTGTTCGCGTTGACGCATGGACCACCACAACCACATTTGATTACCAACTTCAAAGCAGTATAACTCTCTACTACATAGACCAAATAAGACAATTAGGGTTGCAAATTAATCGCATTACGCTTAGTATCTAGTCTGGTAGCCCTTTGCACGTCGCACAGCGTCTAGGCGTCGTGGCATAGACCTAATAAGGCGTTTGATCAGTGCGTCAGGTATAGCAGCCCATGCCTCAATCAACCCCAATTCGAACGCCTCCCACTCAGCTAGAGAGTCTCCCATATAGTCAAATTCAGGATGCAGCTCATGGAGCTTCTTTTTAAGTGCCCACCACATGTGTTCAATAGGGTTAAGGTCAGGTGAGTATGGTGGCCATTTGATCGTAGCAACACCATGAACCTCTAGCCACTCCTTCGAGACCTGGGAAGTGTGGATAGGTGCGTTATCCTGCATAAACCACTCGCCTGGCCTGTAGCTGTCCTGGAGACCTTCCTCAAGTGCTCGTATGTAGCTCTGAGCTGTGTATCCATTGCGTTTGGCTGATGTGTCGCGATTCATAATTACTAGACGACTACGCCTTGCTCGGCCACCTGGAGTCATCCATATTGAGCCCCATACCATACGAGCAGGTTGGCGAGCAGTGGTGACCTCCTCAACCATCTCGTGCGACCATTTATCCTCAGCTAGTCGCCATACCCAGGGCGTGTTGTGGCCAGATCCACGAGCAACGCTGCACTCGTCACTGAACCTGATAGTACGCCTCCCAAAATCAAACCCCAGCCATTCATTAGTAAGATTGAGGCGTTCCGCAGCTGTGTTCTTGTTGATTTTTGGCCTACGTCTCGCTCTGAACTTGCGGTATCCCTCGTCAGCCATTGCGCGCTGCACAGTACGCTTAGAAACGCTGGGGTAGGTAGTATTGGCGTCCCACAGTCCAGCCTCCTCCATAAGCTTGTGGTACTCAATACCTGGGTTTTTCCGAGCAATCCGTAGCAGCCGGCGATGGTCTCTACTAGTCAATGTAGGTGGCCGGCCTGTCCGAGGCTGCGTTGTGGTGCTGCAGCTGGTTGTCCATCGGAGTACTGTTTTCTGTACGCACCGCTGCGAGCAGTCCAGCGCGTCAGCAACTTCGCTTGTCGACACACCAGCCTCAACCTGGGCTAAGCAGTATATCCGTTGGGCTTCTGATAATTCACCTCCGCGCACTCGATTTGATGAAATTTTAGTGCTAAAAGCTCTCATATTGATGTAGTCGTGTGTAGTTGAAGAAGATACCCCTCTTTAGAGTTCGCGTTGTTGAAATGGTCTGTGCACACGCGCGAACAGACTAAAGTCCTAGTACAGTATGGCCGCTCAACCCTAACGTAGTACTCAGCCGATGGGACGATGTTAGCGACAATGAGTATGAGACCCCTCCGCCCATTAAAGCCCACGATTGGCGCTCAATTGATCGATTATACAAAGCTGTTGTGGGTGAAAACACCTCAGATGACGCAAGGCAGCCCCGCCGTACTACCCACCACCTCTCTGCTTCTTGTGGGATACTTACAGCTGAAAACAAAGGACCCCCACTGCCGCCGATCTCTCATCTCAAGTTTCTTCTCTGCGTACAATTCCACCACATTTCTCCTTATTGCGGGCTGCATGTTTCTTATCTTTTCATCTGGCACTTTGACCATTCCCTTTGAAATGATGCCACATGGAACTTTAGGAATCAATCTTCTCGAAGGCAGGCTCGAAATTCAAGGGCAGCAAATCTTTATGTTCCGTGGCGGATCTATCTTGCCCCATTGGTCGAAGACCATCGGACTAGAAATTGTTCAACCTCTCTCGCGAGTTGCTGCTGGCTCCCTACATGGCAGGGAACCGACAGGTTGGAGTGCAAGCACTGACCTTTTTGCCCTTTTTTGTACTACCGTGTTCGTGCACGTGCCGCCCGTATCGCGTGACGATCGCCAACTTCAATTTACGCGACAAACACTCTAACTTCGACACGCGACAACTCTATCAATATGGATCAGATTAACGAAGCGATTGCAGCAATCGAATCGCGCGAGCCAGGAGATGATCTTGTATACCAGGAGTATGCTGATTGGTTTGGTGTAGATAGATGTACGCTGGCTCGAAGACACCAGGGCCGTCAGGGCACGCGACAAGCCAAAATCTTCGACCAAAAGAAACTTACGCCAGCACAAGAGGAGGAGCTTATACTCTATATTAGAGACTTAACAAGGCGAGGCCTACCGCCCACTAACACCATGATACGAAATTTTGCCTCTACGATAGCCCACGAACGCGTTTCTGAGTCCTGGGTGACACGCTCCCTGAGGAGTACGGTCGGTTTCCCGGACACCGAACAGGCATTTTTCGGTGCTCAGAGCACCGAACGCGTTCGGTGCCCAGAACGTCGAATGACAAATCTTACTGTACATCCTACCTGAAGGTATCACATACAAAGTATGCCTCTAAGAATGCACCTATAGAAAGCTGGTTCCGATCGAGTGGAGGGTTCAGCCAAAAAAAAGCAAAAAAGCATAAAGATGGGCAAAAACAACTATAAGGTATTCCTTGGCCGGCTCGAACCTAGAACTCTAGAATTACTAATCCCAGCCGCTGTAGTCGACGTGGGATTTTAGCTGCTACAAGGGTCTTAAATACAATGCAGCGTAAACCTCCGCACTACTAGCAAAGGTGGCGCAACTAAAGGTATAGTTTCATATAAGAATATTTGTAATCTCTTGATATATATACGCTATATATATTTACTAAAACCACTTAGATTTGGGTTGACATCAAAGACAAGGTATCGCAATTAAGCAATCTCTGTTAGTGAAGTGAATCACCAAGCTCACCAGGTTTGGCTGGCCAGCAGGCATTCTGTTTGGCTTATGCTATACGTATATGCTACACAAAGGACTTTCTACTTTTTGCATCCTATACCAAGGTGCCGCTTACAAAATCAGGCAGGTGTATGTGTGTTTGGCTGGCTCCTATTCTCTGTATGCTTCACGAAGGACTTTGAGCATATTTGCATCCTACACTAAGGGACTGCTTATAGAATCAGGCATATGCAGTTCAAAACAAACAGAGTCTCTTTTATTAGCATATACTGCAGCATCTATTGTGCTAACAAACTTGTATTAGGGTAGCAGGCTTCACTTAGAAGACTTCGTTCAGTATATATGCTAGGGACAGGGCTAGTAACCTTTGTACATCCTACATCAAGGTACTGCTTACAAAAACGTGCAAAATCTATGCAAGATAACTAAGGTCCCTTCCACTAGCATATACAGCTAAGTCGGCGTACTTTTGCTAAGATGGCAGGCTTCACGATAAGAGACAGAATTGGTAATTCAACCCTCACCCTTCACGCTCACGATGGGATCCATAAAAACAATAGATAGACGTCCCCCTACTCTTTTTAACCTTCGGTACTGTAAACACACACACACACACACACACACACAACGACTCCGTTCTCTAAGCTCCCCAAGGAGCTCCTCGTCAAGATCCTCGCCTACGCCGTTGACGAGCTCACCGACGTCCGCTTTGGAGACCGCTTCCTCTCCTCTGCTGGCGGCTGTCGCGGTCGGTGACTCTCGTGGACGATGGGGATAGCGACTCTTGTAGGGGTAGGGATGGCGAATAGTGGCTCTGGGTAGCGACTCTCGCGGTAGGCGACCTTGGTGGACAGTGATACAGTTCGCTTGATGCATTAGTATCTCTACGTCACTAAGCAACTGTGTCCTTTGACAAGGTTGCTGCCATCCTACAGCAACATACTAGGCCAATTCTAAGTGCCTGTTCGTGCTACGTACCTCTCCGCAGGACGTTACTGCTGCTATAACAAATGCGCTGCTGTTTAGCAGAAAAGACGATATAGGCGTAAAAAATTGCCCACACCCAGTTATCAAGCTTTTTCTATCAATTGCACCTAATCAGAACAACATGTCTGCTCAAGTTCCTGCGTCAGGGATTCTTCGGTGGTTTTGGTAGTGAGACAGAGGAAGAGCTCTACAGTCAGGGCTTCTACAGGCTCCAAGGTGGGATGGTCGAAGGACTGCTCATTCACAGACCCCATGTAGAAAAGCATGAACCTGTTCTTGCTGCCCAGTTGACGTTCACAGACAGGTATGTATAACGCTGTGTTCTACTTCAGTGCTGACATTGTATAGGACTACGTCCACTCTGGGTCACCGCAGTATTCCCACTGCCCGACTTACATCTGCTAGGTCACTTGGAAAACGCGCGGCCGAGACACCAGCAATCTCTGCGACTGAGGGAGTGCCGGACGTTGGCAGCGACGACGACACCCCTATGGGTGGGTTTGAGCCGGCGGACAACTTCTTCGCCGACGAGGAGCCAGGCGCGTCTGGGGTGATTCCCAGCGCCGATGACGCTCAGGCACACGCAGGTGCGACCTTAGGGTTTGAGACTGAGGGCGACTCTGGCGCTGCCGCTGGTGTTGGAGGGGCATCCTCTGGTGCAGGTGATGACTTGGTGCAGCTGCCCGGTTATCCTTGTACAATACAGGGACATGCTTTGATAGGTCATGTGTAAGTCTGGCATCGTCTCCTTCATCCTGTGAGTGTGGCGAACCGCGATGCAACGCAGCCTCGACATGTCCGCCGCCGAGTACGCGGATCAAGTTGCTGACCCCGCGAGCGTGCGTAGCTATAGCTGTGCTTTCCCACCAACCTCCGAGGACGCCGCCAACTGGCGTACGCGTCCTGTACCTGATGAGCTTCGCGTTGGGTTCCACTTTTCATTGCCTGACGGCAAAGAGAAGAAGATCATCCCACGAGTGGGGTCTGACGGCACGACGGCCAACAAGCGCTTCCCACATCAATGGGCAGGCAAGTGGTGGTCCGTCAGTCCTGAGGCGTACGAGAAGCTCACCGGGGCGGAGAAGGGTAACGCGAACCATGTGGGTCGCATCATGGAGACCTCGGCTGGCGTGGTACTTCAAGGCAGCAAGAGGTGTTACAGGTGTATAAGGGATGGTGTCGTCGAGTGCTACAAGTACAAGAGTACTGCGAGAGTCAAGATGCGCTCTGCCGGCGATAGCTGCGCCCGCTGCCGCTTCACAAAGAAGAACTGCACTGGGGAGACCCGGGGTAGTTTGTCTAAGTGAGCATACACACGGAGGCATCTTTATCTTGCAGGCCTCTAACTTGCTGACCTTGTGCGTCTCATCGCTGGATCTTGGACTTGGGCAAGGACCCTGTACCCTCTGGCTGTCTGGTTGTATCCTATCCCGCGCGTATTGACTAAGCTGTGTAGGAAACGTTGACAAGCGGCCACGTCCTGGGATGGGACGTGGATCTTCCTTCATGGCTGTAACCTGACGCCGCTCTCCGCGCAGCCTCGTGTACTGGTGGCTATGCCACGCAGGCTGAGGTGTTGCAAGGTGTTGTGGTGGCTTTGCAGTTGAGAACAGATAAAACGCCCCGTTGGTGGACCTTGCCTGGTGCAGGTCACTGAACGGGCATCTCTTGGTCTTTGGGCTTAGCTACGACCTGAGGGAGGAGGATAGACAGTGTCGCTGAGCGGCTTCCTTGCCCTTGTCCGTGGTCTATCACCTGTGCTGACCTCTCGCGCTCTTGAAACGGCC
Organism: Lizonia empirigonia; assembly: GCA_009982855.1. Taxonomy (NCBI): domain Eukaryota; kingdom Fungi; phylum Ascomycota; class Dothideomycetes; family Pseudoperisporiaceae; genus Lizonia; species Lizonia empirigonia. The sequence continues at coordinate 449,156 of JAADKA010000038.1, read as the reverse complement.
TTGGTCTTGCGTGTGGGCGCTGACCTGGTCTGTCTCAATCGACTGCTGTCGGAGACTTGGGTGGGCATCGGTGACCTTGACTGGTAAACTAGAGACTCGCGTATATCTTTGGCATGAAGCGCTACAGTCCTTACCCGGGTTGAACGGCGGGGTCTTAGAGCTGCGCTTGAGCTGACTTGAGGTAATGATTCGTTTTGCGGGCGGGCTTGTCGACTGCGATTTATCACCTCCTGCAAGTCTCTAATCTGTTCTTGTAAATGGTTGACATGGATCTCCGTACGCAGCTGTCGCTCTGGGACCTTTAAGCTGTCTGCCACAAATCTGTCCTCCAGCGCACTGTCTTGTCCCTCGCTGTTTGCGTTGTATATGTGACCTGTATCTTCATCTACGTCACTGTCTATGGCAGCGTCGCTATCAGTAGCCTGCGTGTGGTCGGATGAGATGGTGACGTCCACGTCCTGGTCACGCCAGGCGGGTGTGCAGTCTGATGTCCTCGACCGTCGAGCTCTTACTGGTCGTCGTCGTAACTGCGACGGACCTGCGTCGCTATCGTTGGAGCTTGGATGGTCGTCGTCCATCGCGCGGGCGTCGTTCTGGTCGCTGCTATCATCGGATAAGTCGAATGGAGTACGTTGTACCATTTGCCCGCGGTTGTTGTGCTCGTGGCGGAAGCAGCTCTGGAACCGGACAGACGTGAAGTCTTTTAGGCTTACAAAGTAACCACAGCCAGAGCAATGCTTTGACTGTGACAGCCTCTCTGTACGCACGACCTTGCCCCTACGTTGACTGGCTGCGCGACCGCCTGCGTTAGAGTCTTGAACCCTGTCCCGATGTCCGACTTTCTTGCCCCGGTTACCTAACCTTCCGTACGGCATCTGGGTAGATCGAGGCTTCCCAGCAGCCGCACAACTGACCCGATAGCGGTAGTTCTTGTACTGTATCTGAAGATACCTGTACGCAAACCAGTTTCCCGCAAAGCTATGAAACCATTCGTAGCCAGTCCCCGGCGCAGTAAGCTCGTCAGCCATCTCACGCGCGAGGTCAGGGTTGATGCCTCTTGATAGCACTAACCCGCTGTATTTAGTCACGACGATTGCTGACGTTCGGTATCCAAAGTGAAGTGTCCAGTCGTGATTATCCAGGCTGTCGATCAAGCTATCTGGGAATATGCTGCGATAGTGTGCGACGTAGTTTGCTAGGTGTAGCAGGCTGAGAGAGTCTGGCATCCGTCGTGGGCGAGGTATCAAGCCTTTCTCCAGCCTCGGCCAATTCAGAGTGACTGGTGGCCAGTCAACCTCCTCTTGGTTCTTCTTCTTCGGCCTACTCTCAAACATACCAGACTGTAGACCGTTGTTTGGCATGGTTAGATAGTAAACAGTGGTAACAATGTCTAGTAGCGATGTGTTGACGTGACAGTAAGCCATGGTGTCACGAATGCCTTTGACCTTAGGACTAGCTAGCTAGCTAGCTATAGCTTGTTGCATTACGTGTAGCTTGCACAGGCGCGGTACCATAGGGTAGAATGCAGCAGTCATTGCCTGCATCGGTCGTTGTCCGTAGCAGACAATTGGTTGAACTATCATAGTAGTGTGCTCAGCGGCTCTAGTCTAGTGATATCGCGACCAATTGCGAGTGAGTTGAAACGAGCAGCGCAGAGACGGCGTCAATTAGCGACTGATAGATTGCTTAGACACATAGACATGTCGCAGACCTCCAGCTGGGTTTGTCTGACTGCTCGTTCTGTCTGTCTGCTCCTTCCCTCCTCAAAATCCCAGGGCAGACGGGCCCAGTGAAGCGGACTGAGGGGAGCTAGAAACTTCTCTTACTCAGCTTCCATGCATCCAATCCCAAGGCTCTGATCGCCATGTGTGTGTAGCTCAAGCAATCCGCAATTCGCCGCCAACACCAGAAGCTGATGCTGAGCTCGCTGTCAAACCTTCGATAGGAGCTCAACCCTCGCCAACACCCTTCAGCAAGACCTCTCACTCACCCTCCCTTGCCTCTGACGCTCTACCTTCTTCGAAAGAGGTTGCGGCTAGTGTCGAAGTGAGCAAGGATCACGGTGCTGATCATCAGCGCAAAGGGGCCTGGGGCGGCCAGGGGGGGCGGGAGGCCAGTAGGGGCGGCCGTTGTCAGGAGGCCGCAGTCTTCGCTTTTGACCTGGTGTTTCTAGCTGGAGCCGTGGCCAGGACTGATTTGGATTGGAGTTCTCTGAGTTAGTGGCCATCCTCTGGACCGCTGATGAGAAGCTCTGTTAGAAGCTTAACAACTTGCTCAGTTAGTGCGTCCTGCGTCTCCGGTTGGCTGATCAGATACAGTGAGTCACCCTCGACCGATTCTATCTTTACGTCAGGGTGTTCAGTGTCCACCTCAGTGGCAGGTGGGTCATGGTCTTTGATGAGCGCCAATGGCTCGTCCATCCCTAGCTGCGGCGCCCGTCAAATGACTGACAGTGCCTGGTTCGTCCAGGACTGGGTGTTCAGCGGCGAGGTCACTGGAGAAGTTGTCCGCTCCATCGTCAGGATGCAAAGCCACCTCCGCAAGGTTTCAGGCCCGTGGGATCGTTCATCCAGACGGCTCAGGCCCGTCGTGCTGTGGTTCGTCCGGACAAGCCGGGGCTTAAGGTAGAGATGGACGCGATTGGTTCTATACTTGACGCTGGCAACACTAATCACGATGCGATGGCAAAGGATGGATACGAGCACAATGTCCTACCTTGACACCAACATCATCACGTGGGGCATTGAATGTTTGGCAGCGGTCCCTTGGGGTACGATGCAAGCTATGTCGCAGACAATTCAGTATTAGGTACTGACTTGTTAGCAGCATCGCAACTTGTCAATATGGGAGAATCATCATATTGGGGTGCTATCTGAAGGTCTAGAGATTCGTGTGCGGGGAAAGGCAGCTCTGTGTATGAGCTAGTCTCAATAGAAACTAGCGTGTAGATCCAAAACTATAGGGCTGCGCAGCAGTACACCATGCGGTGGATCGCTTATGGGTCGAGCCAATGGCTGATTTCCGGTGGATTCAGTGGCGAACAAGGGCCTCTGGCCAATGAACGATCTCACTTGTTTTGGTAGCAATTTGTATAGGAACACCACCATTACTTCGAGAAGAAGAGGGTAGCTTTCATAGCCATTTCTGAGCTCAATTTTGATCGTTTATAGATAATTTTTGGTGTTTTGAACAGCTAGAGAGACGCTTACTTCATCCATGATACTTGTTGTCGCCATTCATATCTATTACTTGCTGCAATTTGCCGCGAAAACCCTGACAGAATTGGTGGGCTTTTGGCCCAATTCTTGCCCACTCGTCTTGTATAAGAGCTCTACCTTCAAGTACTGCGTCTTTACTACTTGATCGCTGAAAACGCCCATCTAATTGGTCTTTCTCGTAGTCCCAAAGAGGGTCTATCTGGTTCAAGTCAGGCGAATTTGGCTGGTGTGGAGCCTTGATGATACCACGTAACGCGTACTCAGCAGTGCAGATTTCAGCTGCTTTTGTATGTGCTGGAGCATTGTCTTCTACGACGACTATCGGCCGGTTAGGGTTCAGCTCTTGAAGCTTTCGTAGGTATGGGAAGAGGCGATCGTGGAGGACGTATTTACGGTATAGAAACCAGTCTATACCTCTGGTTTTTACACCTCGCGTAAGCTTTGTGGGCTTGAATATTCGTTGTGGGCTGGGGGCTCGCTTCATGCCTCTTGTACGGCCGGCAGCCCGTCTGGCTTGGTTGTGAAGCTCTACATTGCTACTGATCTCGCTGAGTATCGTACGCTCAATTGTATCGTTTCGGCGCGCTCGTAAGCCTTGATAGATGCCGATCTGACGCTCGGTGAGGTTCTCCAGGTCGAGTTCTAGCTGGTGTTGAGCCTTCTCCTCTGGTGTCTCCATCTCCCAGAGCAGCAGAGGGAAGGGGACACGTAGATCCTCACAGACAGCGCCCCATTGCATGATACTGAAGTGTATAGGCTCTAAATACTGGCTCCGAGTCTCTGTAGGCTGGCCCTGTACGACTGTAACTTTCTGACGTTTGTGTGGGCGGCCGCCGGCGCGGATGAACGTTTCATCGGTAAAGACGAAGAGAGCGCCTTTGTCGAGCCAGAAGATACACCAGCGGCAGTAATCGACACGTAGATCCATGAGATCGATCGAAAGAGGTGGCTTATGGACCTCTAGCACTCGAGAGAGCGGCTGATCGCGCGAAGGATGAGGGTGTAGGCGGCAGATTCTAGCTATCGTGGTGCGATCAAGCTCTCCGAACGGCGTGTAGTTGCGTACGGCTTCATGCCACGTCTCGCGCGGATACCAGTAAGCTGCGTCTTGGATCAGTACGGACTCTGCTGAGTACGGCCATATCTTGGTCGAGGCAGTGCCAGCTACCTCACGATTGTTCTCCCGGGCAGTATAGTCAAGTAGCTCGTTGATATCCTCGTTCTTGGTGGCATCAGTTGCGCGTCGGACAATACCAATACAGGTGCTCTTCGGGATGCCGAGCGCGCTGCTAATCCGCTCAAAAGTCCACTCTGCGACTACTCGCAAGGTAATAACTGCAGCGCGCTGCGTACGGGAGGTGTCGACAGAGCCTCTCTGCTTTGGTGGAGGTACAGGCATCGCGTGGTGGTTGAAAAATTCGAAAAGTTCGACGCCTTGAAGCATCATGAAGGTGGGTGTATTGCATTGCAACTTCGAAGATCTGATTACTAAGCAAGTTTCTAGCTCTCTGATTGGCCGAGCGATCGGATTGTCAGAAAATCCACTCATTGGCTCGACCCATAAGCGATCCACCGCATGGTGTACTGACACAACTCTCAGGATGAGGTCTGACATTACCTGGACTGTGACGCGTAGAGAATGACGTTATACCTGTTGTGGCTGGTCCGCATGCGCGGCGTGCACGTAGTACCAAAACTGCGTTTATTAGTACGTAATAGCTTCGGGTAGTGTCAGTGTGGTGGATACCTGTACACGTGATCTCCGCAACTAGCGTCTTGGCAGCTCCTTCCTGTATTCAGCTCTTCCACTCACTAAGCCAATACAATCAAGTTTCTTCCCCATTGACAGGTAGGATGCTCTCTGAATACCACAGATGCGCTGCTGCCAGATTGTCTCTTCTCAGTCAGTAAGTCAAAAAGTTGGTCGCACTTGGGTTGTGCCGCATAGCGATGACGTTATTCCCACTGTGGCTAGCCTGCACAAGTGGCGTGCACGTAGCACCAAAACAGTGTTTATTAGTACGTGGTAGCTTCAGGTAGGATGCTCTTAGAATCCAGCTGGTGCACTTCCACTAGACGTCTCTTCTTACTTGTAGTGACTTGGTGGAAGTTGAAGGGTGTCTCGGTCGCATGAAAGGCGAGGTGCTACTCTGCCTCTGCCTACTCGCATACGTGCATTTTGTCTCCCTCCCAACAACCTTGCGCCTTTCGTCTTCCGTGAGACCCCATTCGTCTATGGTTGGTCCGCCTTCCCAGAGTGGACCTGTGCTGTGTCACACTTGACTGACTGACTAACGCCTTGAATAGAAATCACGTACCGCCAAGGTCGCGATCCAGGACACGACTGATCATTCTGTTCGACTCCCAACTCCTTGAATGGAATCTGTATAGGACCTCTGGGTGACGGAAGGAGTGCAAGACCCATCGACGGTGGATACCTCCAACATAGCTGTTCCATAGTCGCCGACGGATGTTCAGCAACGCTCAAAGCTCAAAAGGGTGGAGCGCTCGGGAAGGTTCGCGACTAAGGTCTGTCACTGTTGACTCGTGCTTCAATGGCGCCTTGACGAAGGCTGCGCATAAACGCTGGTCTGCTGTTAGCCATACACCAAAGCGAAACACCCCAAGGTCTGTCCACTTGGATTCGCTGGACCGGTATAGCGTGCCAAGGACAGTGAATGCTTTGTGTAGACAGCCTGTGCTAGACATTTGATCTGCGCGTAGATCACTTCGCAGCGACTGCTCGTGGAGGGACTGTACTGCTTCGATGGCATAGTTGCAAATCCCAGTAAAATCGGGAATACCAGAGTACGCCCACTCAACGAAGTCGCTAGCCTTTAGGTTTAGAGGAGCTTCATAGCCGGCGCCTCTGGTTGTAATGTGGAAAAACTCGTGCTTGCCTTCTGTGCAGTCTGGTTTCCACGATGGATAGCCAGAGAGGCAACCAGCCCCAAGTTTCGACATCTTGTAGTGGTGACAACAGTGCGTGCGGGGGGACTGCTTAAGACTACCTGTCCAGAAAGCCTGTCCAGGAAGTCTGGATCAGAGTAGCTGTGGACGATCGCCTCAATGCAAGCCATGCATCCATAGGTTGCATTAGCAGCAAACCAAGTAACCAGAGCATGTGCTAGTGGATAGTGCTAGTAGATGCGTCCCATCAAAAACAAGCGGAACCCTGGTTTGTCTGGCTTTATCACAATACCTTATGGCTGGCAACTCCAACCAAGTGCACCAAGTGCACCAAGTGCGTGTCTGCAAGTGCCGCAACTACATAAAACACTCCGGCGACCATGTAGTAAACATGCGTACCTTCCAGAAGCACTTCCAGAGAGCTCAAGAGAAGAACAACTATCATAGCTTTGACCCAGACGTCATCATTGCCATGACTACTGGAGAACCGCTGCCACCAGACGACTACAATCTACCACCGCCACCACAAGATCTCAACGACAGTGACGTAGCAGACAATAGTCGAGTACATGGTATGTACAACGACAGTGCGGAGGATAAGTCCGAGGACGAGGACGAGGACGACGCCCGCAACATCCAGAACTGGGTTGACGATGTGTACAACCCCTTCGACGTATTTGGTATGGACAGAGGGGTTGAGATTCTTGCCAACGACCTTGACTCTGACACGGCGGAGATGGACAGCGAGGATCCAGATAACAACCTCATCAAACACACTGAACTTCATCGCTTCTACCGCCAAATTGGCCGACGGATGTGGAAGGACTTTCAACGCATCATGGACACATTCTATGGTATACACATTCACGACGGCGACACGTACGGCCGTAGGGTGCGTAAGGCCATCAACATACCTGTGATGAAGATAGACAGATGTAGACTTGGGCATATGGCCTTCACTGGCGCGTTTGCAACACAGACCCAGTGCCAGTTCGTAGCCAAAGGCAGGCAAGAGAAGTGCAACGAGGATCGCTATAAGCCCGCCAACAACCCAGACGAGGCTCTAGTACCAATGTCGCAGCTCGACTATATCCCACTCCAGAAACGTCTCCTTGATCAGTTCTGTAATGCCATCCGAGCAAGAGAGCTGCAGGAGTGTCATCAGCGCCAACCTTCTACCAACCTGACTGATTGGACGGATGGACTGATATACCAGCGTCTCAGAGACAATAGCTACTTTGCCGACAAAAGGGAACTCGCGCTGCAGATGTCACTGGATGAGATTACCCTAACCAACAAACGCGTGGATTACAAATTACACAAGGTTATGGTGGTGTTTATCTACATACTCAACCTGAGCCCGAAGGTGCGATTTACCAAGTCAAATACCCTTCTCAGCATGGTAATACCTGGCGGGTATGATAACCATACACTCGACACCTTCCTGCAACCACTTGTTGACGAATGTCGGCTTTTGTCCACCCACGGCGTCTCAGCTATCGATGCTAGCGATGGCAACTCCGAGTTCACACTAAGAGCCTATCTTGTCCTGGTCACCGGCGACGGTCGGGCGGTTGCCAAAGCCATGGGTATGAAGGAACCAGGCAACGCCGTGTACGCATGCCGCACATGTGAGATGAAGGGCACTCGAGATGGCGCAGGTCACTACTACATGCCGCACACAAACATCGACGCGAACCGTCTGCCTCTTCGTCAGCACTTTGACGTTTTCATTGACAACTGGGTACCCTCTACCAGGAGTCCGGACGACGAGAAGGGAGTAACGCGTCGAAGTTTACTGCGTAAGATACCGTCGTTGTACTGGCCATCTAGCTTTCCAGTTGACACTATGCACTGCATTGCCCACAACTTGTCACAGGACGTCTTCCGTCTACTGTGGGGTGCGAAGTGGCCTAAACTCGCTTCAGCAAGCAACCAAGGGTCATACTGCGTCACTCCCCAAGATAAAGAGCACATCAGTAACGCTATGCGAGATGCAAAGGCTACTGTACCAGCGTACATAGCACCTCCATCAAGGGAGATAGCGCTTGAAGACATGAAACAGCTCAAAACAGCGGAGTGGAAGGCTTTCCTACTGGTATACGGTCCAGCTGTCATGCAGGGGGCAATAGAACTACCATACTGGAGGAATTTTCTTGACTTAAGCCGTCTGTATGGCTTACTCCTAAACAGTATTATACGACCAACGCACCTTCGAGAGATCAAGACGCTGGCAGAAAGGTTTGTAATTACCCATGAGAAGCTCTACTACACCGACCTCAGAGACCAGGACTCTCTTCCAAGGATATCTGTCTGCACACTGCAACGCCATTCGCTATTACATATAGCAAGTGACGTCCGCAACTGGGGACCAGCTTCAATATTTGCACAATGGCTCCCTGAAGGCTACCTGGGATACATCAAGGGAGAAGCTGATAGCCCACCGCACATGGTACGCAGTCTGATTGATGGGGTACTTGACGACGACAGGTACACCATAGCTCTGTTCAGGACAAACACATATGATGTGAAGACGCTGCCCATCCGCGCAGGCCTGGTCCAGGAGATGGACGTTGTCTTGCGGGGGAATACATCAGAAACCAGCTACGCGACTGGATAGTTGGCAAGGATGGTATCAACCACTACAGTCATGCTGAAACACGTATATACAGCAGCTACCGTATTGTAAGTGGCGCTCTTGTTACGTCGATTGGTTCACAACGAGCTACAGGAGTAAATCGAAACAACTGCTACATTGCGTATTACTGGAGCGACGCCGATCGTACGCTCCGATTTGGCGAGGTGCGGTGTTTTGCCAGAGTACTTGGAAACAACCCATGGGATCTTGCATACGTCATGGAGTGGGAGACTGCTCAGGAGACTGGTTGCTACACAAAACTCCGGAACCTTCACCGATACTGGTTTGAAGCGCGACTGATAGTAGGGGTAGTAGGGATAGTTACTATAAGCGTTGGTAGAGGCACAAGGCAGCGCATTGTAGGGAAGGATGGCTTCTATAACAAAGTCGACAGAAACACCTAACGCCTGCTAGTACGCCCTACATCATACACCAACACAGCATAAAATCGTACCTGGTACCATAGGGTACGATGCGACGGTCAGGGACAGAGGCCAAGCGGAAGGAGCTAGCAAGAAGGACCACCCAGTGTACACTAACCTGACCTAGATGAGGATGTGGTACCTTAGGGTAGGATGCACTCATTCGACCATGAATAGTTAAAGCAGAAGGAGATAGGGAGAACAACCACCAAAGGAGCCAGGGGGAACAACCACCGAAGAGGCCAGGGACTCAGAAGGAGCCACTATAGGCAGGCCGCCACTGTGCACCAACTTGACTAAATTTTTGTGGTACCTTGGGGGAGGATGCATAAACCAGGTGGATGGAAGGCAGGCCCTTGACGTGCATTGGACTGGCCTGGATTTGTATGTGGTATCTTGGGGTAGGATGTAAAAACCAGGCAGAGCCAGCCTTTGACATGCACTGAACTGACGAAATTAGTATGTGGTACCTTGGGGTAGGATGCAACTACTATGTGTATACATAATTAATGCAGAACAACGCCAGAAGCCAGAGGGAATAGCTACTGAGAGAGCTAGAGGGAATACCAATCAAGAGAGCTAAGAGAAATGGCTATAAAACAGACCTTCAACCTGCATCAATCTGCCGAAATTTGTATGCAGTACCTTGGGTAGGATGCAAAGGCCAGGTAGATGGAAGCCGGGTAGATGGAAGCCAGGTGGATGGAAGCCAGGCGGATGGAAGGCGGGCCCTTGACGTGCATTGGACTGGCCTGGATTTGTATGTGGTACCTTGGGGTAGGATCAAAAACCAGGTGGATGCAAAAACCAGATGGATGGAAAGCGAGCCCTTAGCGTGCATCAGACTGGCCTGGATTTGTATGTGGTACCTTGGGGTGGAATGCAGAAGCTAGGTGGATGGAAGGCAGACCCTCAACATGCACCACACCCATCAAAACTCCCAGGACTAAGAGAGGGTTAATTAGTCAGGAAGCTTTGGGACGGGCAGAGATGAATTGATATCTACATTGCTTATTTTGGGCGTGGTAGCTTCAGGTACCATGCGATCAGATTTCAATTGTCTATCCCTATTCGCAGCACGAGGTATACTCACTTCTGAGGTTTGGTTTCCAGAGCACCGAAGTAAATTCGGCGTAACCGGTCAAAACGCGGTGTAAGCAGCACCGAACGTTCGGTGCTCCAGAAGCCAGAATTCGGCTTACTCCTGTGGCGCACAGTCGGTTCTCAAGGCACCGAACTATTCGGTGTGTAGTAAACCGATATCTGGTTTGTAGAGGACCGAACGTTCGGTGCCAGGTACACCAATTTTTGACCGGTTACGCCGAATTTATTTCGGTGCTCTAGAAGCCAGACATTTATACTATTTTAGACAAGCGCGAGGCAAGTGTGATAAGGTAACCTCTGCTAAGTATAGGCACTATCTCTAGCTCTCCCGCTCTCTCCCCCGCTCGCTCACACTCTCTCCCGCTCTCTCATACTCACCCCAGCTGCACCTACATCTGTGCCCTGGTGTGTGTTAGAGTCATCAACACGCGGGTGAACTTTGGCTGAATCGCGTGAATCTAGCATATTTGAGGCTGTAGTGTGGGTGGTTAGGGGGTGGGAGGGTACCCGTTGAGTGCCAAGAATGAAGGAGTATTCTCCGGGTGGCAAGAACACCAGAGTTGCATCTGATAACCGGATAGAAGCGGAAAAGGTCAGCCTTACGTTGCACCGAACTCGTTCGGTGTGCAGAGCACCGAAAAATGCCTGTTCGGTGTCCTGGAAACCGATCATACTCCTCAGGGCTACACACCGACCAGTTCGGTGCCCTGGGAACCGGCCGTGCGCCACAGGGGTTAACGCAATGGGGTGGGCGATTCCACCCTTTATTATCTTCCAGGGCAAGAACCACCTCTCTGCCTGGTACAAGGAGCAGAATCTACCTCACGACTGGGTTATCGCGGTCTCTAAGAACGGCTGGACGACGAACGAGCTTGGTCTCCAGTGGTTAAAGCACTTTGACAAGCATACGAAGGGGCGCACTGTTGGCTCACACCAACTGCTTATAGTTAATAGCCATGAAAGCCACGACTCGCTCGAATTCCAGCAATACTGCAAGGAGAATAAGATTATCGCTCTCTGCATGCCTCCTTACTCATCGCATATCCTGCAGCTACTTGATGTAGGTTGTTTCTCGCCGTTAAAGAAGGCGTATGGGCGCCTGCTTGTCTTGCCATATGAAATCATCGGATGCTTGACCCATCCGGCTCATTGATCTTTACTCACAAGAAACTAGGAGAGACCTCCAATGGCTTGAAAGAAGCATCCTCCCGGAGTTTTGGGTATTTTCACCATAATTTGCAGCTCTGCCAAACGTGCTTCATTGACATGCGGCTTCCTACTCTTCTCGTCATCTTGAACGGCATGGTTCCACGAACACTCGCACAGATCGATCTGGGCACCGCAGCACCATTTGGTATAATTACAAGCACTGCATCTCCAATACAGGTGTGACGATTATCAACGGGGAGCTTGGCCTCTTTCCAAATACGGAAAGCTCCATCACGGGATTTCCACCAGGACAATCCGGCGACGTTCATGCTGCCGACGGTGTTGCAGATACTGTGACGGTAATCAACGGTACACCTTGTACAACGCTATCGTATTATGAGCAGACTTGCTCTTGCACCAAGACGACTGTTGTTCTGGTAGCCTACACAACGGCACCAACAGCTGTTGACGTGACACTTGTTAGTGGATTGCCTTGCACAGCAACTCAGTACTATGAAGAGGACTGTGATTGCATCCGCAGCTCGATGGCCCCGATCCCTGTGGTAACTGCCTCGGCAGACATCGCAACAGTTATCAACAACATCCCGTGTATCACATCGAAATACTATGAGCCCGCTTGTAACTGCATTCAAACTAGTACTATACCAGTACGAATTGGTAGCGCTGGTGAGACTGCTGTCACAGCAACTGCCATAGCATGCACACAGACAGTCAACAACATGTAAGTCAACCATGCTTTTAGCTATCTTCGATAAGATGTACTAACGCATGATAGGATCTCATGTATTTCTACCTGAATGCATTCATACATGCCTACAGTGACTTGATGTCAAAGTCAATTTCCCTCAAAAGTGGGTGTGGAATCGCATTCAGCTTGTGCACAAACTGGGACTGGACATTTTCAATACCCCTCATTACGTTCAAAATTTAATTATGGCTGATTTCCTGCAAATCGTTACTGCTGTAGTGATTGCATGGTCTACAGGAGGTGCACTGACGCTCGGTCTTACGTGACCTCCATATGTATAAGCAACTTGCCCGTGGGCGAGAGACATCTCATCAAGCATTTGATATGAGACAGGTACGACTCATGTTACTCGGTGATCGCCACTCAATTTTGCAATAAAGTCCCCCCCCAAAACACAATCTGGGTTCTAAGCTAAAGCGCTGTTGAATGACTATACAAAAGTACCCGCCTCTATTTTATCAGCTATACTATCGTGAAAGAACATGTTCCTTAAGTGTTGTAGTCCATCTATCAGAAACATGGTAGGCCCGATATCGTAACCCTTCGTTTCAAAATGAAAAGTGTCTAGAGGAAACAAACAAAGAATTGAAAGGCTTCAATCTTTCCGGGGTTTTGTTGTAAACTATAACCCAACGTAACATCGACTGCTGGCCTCTGCATTGAATTTTCATGATTCAAATATAATACTGCAACGGGTGAATGATCCAAACCCTCATTCTGACCAATTGTCGGAGTGTGTGAACCGTACGCATAGGAAAGAAGTTGAGGATTGACTGAGGTTGTATTGTAGAAGCTATGGAAAGTTTATGTAGGTGAGTGACCATAAACAGCGCTAGTCTCAGATAGGCATCGTCCTATCACCAAACCGTGACACCAATCGATCAACGTTATCCGTGCAAACATGGATCGCTCCTTGGTGGCCTGGGTCAGACTTGCCTCCTGCGGCAATGGAAGCCCGATTGGCTTCATTGCGCTTCTTACAGAGTGCTTGCTCGCGCTGTTAACCGGTGATAACCTACGGGAAAGGCCATCCATCAAAACTTTGTTTTCAACCACCAGGAATCTTGTGTTTACGAAGAAGCTCGTTTAAATTAAGTTGTACTTACGCCGTGCACTGACCGCAAAACCCACAATCCAATAAACGAGTTTCTTCGTAATGTACACGTGATGCACATGGACCCGGGTATTTAGAGGGCTGAAATACGAGCAGGGTTGAGCTAGGTATACCTAGGTAGTAGCTAGCTTAATGCGAGCTTTTACAAACAAGTACGGCTGCGCCACTACGATAGCCAGTCACTTGATTTGGAACAGTGCCTGAGCAGCGTCGTGTGTTACTCAATTTAGCAGAAGATACGACATCGACAAGTAACACACCCTGGGCCTAGCACAGCCTGTGCCGAATCTCACATTCTGCACGTCAATCAGATCAAGTCTCGCGAACAGCCCTGATCTTGGGATGTGCCCGCAGACTGCTGCGTGGAGACAATTTGATTTGACTTGACTTGCTTGTTGACGCGAGAGCAACATGGTTTTTAGACCAGCGACAGGGTGCTGTTCTAGAGGCTCAAGGCTGAAATGCTCTGTCGCATAACGCAGAGTGCACATAGGCAGCTTAGAAAGATTTAGGGCTGAGAAGTTTGCTGCAGAGCAAGCCAGGCCCTGGCGAAGGTGCGACGGGATGAAACGACCGCGGAGAAGCGTCAACATTACGTGATGTGCCTTTGACAGGATGGGCTGAAGATAATGTCTTTGGACGAAGAGAATTTGGCAGGGCCCGTTTCTAGCCCTGGAGACGTTGAAACTGGAACTGACTGTGGTCATACGGTAATCAAGCACACAAATAGCAGCGAGGCTGCTGATGACAGAATGGAACCGTTTTGCCACTACGTACGTACCTGCGTTACCAGATTCTTCTCCAGTACTGGTATCAGCATAGTGAACGCCATATCAAGCCCGGTCGTCCGCCTTAAGCCCTTGTTCACACTCGACATCGCAGCTGGACTGGTTTCCTGTCGTGTTCACGAAAGGCGCTCCGCAGGTCAGTTGAACATTGTACTCACCAACATTCACGGCTGGTCCCGTTGGGCTTTTCTACACTAGTGCGGCTACGTGGGAAGGTTGAAAGCGACCATTGCTAATTGCTCCTCATGCCTACAAGATCAATCACCAAGTGGTCAATCATGCGATTCCGGTCTCATGCGTTGCAGCCGAAGGTCTGTCTTGCAATAAATCGGAGCACAAGCTGATCACTTACATTATATCTGGGGTCTCTGAGTCTCTCACTTACACGTATGCTCAATCTACTCCAAACACACTACCGTCTGCGCTTCACGTGCACACACTCCCTAATCGATGCCCGCTTGCTGCTGAAGCTCTTCCAGTCTCATCCTGCAGTCACTTCACCTTCAAAAGCACAATTGACTCCACTCGCACTCACTCTTGGCGAAGCACTTAAGATACAAGAACCATTGAGATCTTGTTCTGGTGTCATTGTAGAGCACTTGTAACGTTTACAACCAGTCTTATGTCACCTTATTGTGCCAACTGAAGACCCCTCAGACTAATCGCCAGCCTAACCGTTGCCCCGCTTCCGATATTATATGCATCTGCGATACTAAGATCCTGCCCACTCTGCACGTCGGCAAACGGAATCTCAATCGCACCAGTCTCCGCCTCCTTGTTCAAGAGCGACACTCTGAACGGCCCAGGATTGCTCACCATATCCCTTGTGATTGGAATCCTAAATGCCTGATCGAAGCTAGGGTTGAAGATATCCGTACCAGGTGTGTAAGTCTTGACAGCGGTACGGAACTCCTTGCCACCCCAAGACACCTTGACGCTGGGTTGGATCTCGTCGCGCTGTCCCTGGAGACCTAAAGCGCTGGCCACGAGGACTGTGGCGAGGCCGCAGAGTTGGCCTTCGCCCTGGCTGTGCGAGGCAGAGAGTGCTTGTGGCTCGGCGACAAAGTTGAAAAACTGAGCATGCACTGTTACGCGAGCTTGGGTCTGCTCGCCCTTGTGAGTGAGAGCAACCTCCTTCGTGCCGCCGCTGAGCAGGATGTCTTTGATGGAGATGTGGCCCATGCCAATGTCGTCATCGGCACCTATGTCATCATCTTGAATGTCGAGGGAGATGGCCTGCTCAAAGTCTGCGACGAGGAAGTCATGTGTTTCATTCCATTCAGGGTCATGGTCGTTCTTTTTAGTTGACGTGCGCCACTCTTCTTCGGCGCCGACGCTGACCTTGCAGTAGCAGTCTGGTACATCCTTGACGATCTTCGCAAGGAGACGCTTCGCGCCGCTCTTCTTTGGGCCTGAGATACCGGTTGCTCGCTCGATGGTAAGACGAATGACGCCAAGATGGGGCTGGTATGTCTTGAAGTAGTCGTTGGAGTTGTCAAGTTTGACTAGGAAACGGTTCGGAAGCACGGCCATACCGCCGATGATGCCAAGGATGGTCTTGCGGATGGTTCCCGATAATATACCTAGGTCCGCAATGTTCGCGGCATCAGTGAAATCAAGTGAAAGCTCTGGAGGGCTGATGAATGCAACCTGCGCGGCACCGATCTGCACGTGATACTTTAGCATCTGCACAGACTAGTATGCCGTGGTTTAGGAATCTTACAAGCGGAATGATGTTTGTCAAAGGGGCAAGCAGAATCGAAAGCCGACCCTTGAGATGCACATGTTCGATTCCCTAACGTTGATCAGTAATCTGCAGCAACTTTCTTGGGATGAGCATTGAACTCACAATCTTGGGTAGCATCTTCCCGTCCAGCTCGATATCACTCTTGCTCTCCCAGATCACATTCATGTCTAATTTGATGCCTCCGGTGGTACTCTTGTGCACATCAACTGCAGAGAGCCGCAGGGGAACAGGGCCCAGGTCAAGCTTGGTGAATCGTAGATTTGCCAACGGGCCTGGTAGTGTGGAGGCCAGGATTGGTTCGACGATTTCTTTGATCATTTTGCAACCAGCAACATTGATGTTGGGCCATAGCTGCTCCACAATATCGTTGAGAAATCCTAAACGTACATGTCAGTTCAGCCAACTAAATTCGACGTTTTCGTTGCCATGTGTGGGATTATATCTGACCTGCAGACTCGGCACCTCCTGAGGCTGTCAGGGAATCCGCGAGGCTCGACATGTTCATGTTTGTGACTGCAGGTTTGGAAAAACGATATGTTTACGAACTGTCCACAGGAAATGAAGTTGGAAAGTCAAAATACGCGGAAGGTGAGGATCTTATAAGACCAAGCGTATGGTGTTGGAGTAAATGAAACTTGTGTATTGTATGAAGCCAGAAGCTGAGTTCTGGCCGGAAGTCTATTTAACTAAAAAACACGCTAGGGAGTGGTTACTCAATTGGAACCTTGGTTCCTACCACCACCACCGGTGAGGTAGGTACCCCTCAACATATGGAAGTGGGGCAAAATCATGCCTGGATCTCCAATAGATCGATCGCAATGGCCAAGAGGCAGCCTAAAACAGCAAGCTGAACACAACAAACAGGAGAAACCGCGTTGTTTACGTCCATGACGCCGAAACGTCTCCTCAGACGTCACTCGTGTGCAGAGTGGAGATGTTGGCAGACAGTAGAACAGGGTCCAGCCTGGCTATTGGCTCAAGACTCTCACGCCGCGGGGCGACTCCGCCGCTAAAGTACGGCACGTTCGTGCTCACCGCTGGCCATGCATGGGCACGCATGGCTTGGCGACGTCGTGGCCTTTTTTGTCTGTAGTAGTTCCATTTTGGGAAGGCAGTGCAGGCGAGACACCCTCGCCCCTCCATCCACGTGTTTGCAGTCATCAGGAGGCTTCGAGGCTTGGCCAGTGGCTGTGGTGGCTGAAGTGGCTGTGGAGGCTGATGCCATTCTAGGTAAACCTTCGATCTTTAATGCCTGTAAAACACGTAAGAAGGATAAGAAACCCGCTATTCTAACAAACAATGATGGATGGAACTCTTGCCAAAGTATTGGATTCTCTTAACAAGATCTACTTCATCACTCTCAAAAGAGACGACAAATCATTGACCAGTTTGTTGCCCTTCAATGCCCTCGCTGTGTGGCCAGTAAGATAGAAAGACTGCACGTTACCGATGGCAAGCGCCGCTCGCTCTATCTTGATGGCGAGATAAGGAGTTGCGAATCGCACGAATTGCAAAACCGCTAGAAGACCCTATTGTTGGAAGCGTTCCCAAGCGCGAAATGCCTACGTTGATGAGGGAAGACTATGATTGCGGAGGCATTAGATCTTCATTGCGGTATGTATAGCACTGCGGTTCCTATTTAATACAGACCTTTGGCACTACTTTGTCCGCATCGCTATGTTGCGCGACTCGCCGAATATATCAAGGCTCTCGCTGAAAGCTGATGGTAGCACTATTGCTAGGTCGAACAAGCGGGAAAGTGTGATAATGGTAGAGATCCCTCAGGAATTCCGTACCGGGATCTGGGCATACGTATCATCTTCCTACCGTGGAAAATGTACATGCAATCAGCGAGCTTCGCTGTCGAACAACACCCTACTCCTTCCTGTCATGGCCTTATCGACTGCCCCCTGTACATTCCTCACAACGTTCTCCCCAAAGAACGCAATGCCCAGTTCCTGACTAGTAAACCAACTTGCCCTATCCAGATTCCCACTTCCCAACACCAGCACCTCGCCATCTACGATCGTCATCTTTAGGTGACTCTGCTGCGGCTCTTCCTTTTCTTCTGACTCGTCTTTGAACCTAGTTCGCGGCTCAAAGTACGAGATATGGAGTTTGCCAACTATGCGAGGTGTCATGGCCGCTTCCTCGTCACAAGCTCTTCGCTTTGTGGGAGACTCAAGCGCACCGTATCGCTTGATCAGTGTTTTGACGCATCGAGCTGTCGTGGTTCCTGCTGTAACGAGCTGTTCGAGTATCATGAGTCGAGCTGACGTTAGGATGGTAACATCGATTCCACGGGCGAGCGTTCTGAGCAGCGCAGATAAGACAGGTGGAGCGGTCAGGTTGGGCGTTTGAATACGTATGCTTCGCTCTGCTTTTGCGAACAAAGTGAGTAGGAAGGCATTTAGTGGTGTCGTAGGGGCCGTGGCCGTGCCGAAGGGTTGGAAGCGCGGGTTCCGTCGGTGTGGACTTGGGAGGAAGAATGTCGGCACTGTATTTGGAAAGCCTCCACATGTCTGGTTGGCGCTGGGCGTCGACCGATGTTCAGAGTCCGTGGAAGGTGGCAACCTGATTTGATCTCTGTTTGGCAAGTCGAGTAGTGCATCCGCTCGCCTCTCCCAAAATGTCCAATAAAACTTGAGGAACTGCGAGAGTATGGGTCCAGTCATGGTTATAGACCCCTCGAACCACTGTTCCCAGCTGACGTTACAACTCGGGAGGACTACAACCTGCCGGTCCACGATGATAAACTTGGGATGCATGACGCTGAAAGGTAAGATGAAGACACTTTTGATCTTCAGATCCAGTCCTCCTAGCTCAGACGGATCAGGTAAGCCAAACTTCTTCACCCAGACGGACGCTGGGTATGTTTGTCCGCTAGCCGACTGCTTGTGAAACAGCTTTTGGAAGACTGAAGAAGATGAGAAACATATTCGAACACGGATCTTTTCTGTCCCTCGCCGTATGGCCTTGTTAGACAGATTGCGAAGCACAGCATTGAGCGAATCACGGCTGACTGATGAGGCCCAGAAGCAGGTCACAAGGATGAGTTCCTGCTCGGTTTTCTCTAGAAGTAAGGAAATGCGCTCATAGATTGATGATCCGGTGCCAGTCATGAACTTCCCAGGCGCAGAGGTCGTGAGTAGAGACCTGGGTTCTTGTGAATAATAACTGGGGTCATCTTGTTCGGTGAGGTTCGCTGCGTTCTCGAGATCGAGGATGAAGGACTCTTGATACTGTTCAGCAACCCGCTCGCTCTCACGACGGAGTGCTTGTGGATCATGGAGTTCATGTAGCATTGGTGCGGTTTGTTGTTGGTGTGACGTCCCATTCCAGGCGCGACTTCCTGATAGACGCGGCAGACTATCCCGCATTCAGACGCTAGTTCGGTGCAGGGATGATGACGATCCATGGAGGAAGCTCTCCGCCAAAATTTCCATAGCTTTCAACGCCAAATGCAATATCGCAAGACAAGCCCTACCACCCTGGACACGCCCAACTGAATAATACTGCGCATTCTCAACGTTCCACACTCGGACAACTCGCAGAAAGGATCCAATTGGCGCTGCACAAAATGGGCGTCTCAATCCTCCCTCCCAGCGCACCGCTCCCACCCCGCCGCGATGCGCCCGACGAAGATAGCGACGTCGACATGTCCGACGACGAACTGCCTACATCCAACAGCGCCTCTATAGTCACACCCGGCGAGCACATTACATCAGACCCGCAATGGATGCGCGGCCACGGCACATATGTACCAGCTGGCAGCGGAACGATCATCTCGACAGTCGCCGGCAACCTGCACAAGACGAATAAATTGCTCTCTGTTCAACCGTTGCGCGCACGCTACACGCCCGAGATCGGCGATCTGGTCATAGGACGAATAGTCAACGTGCAGACGAAGAAATGGAGCGTGGACATTGCTGCGCCCATGCTTGCCTCGCTGCCCCTCAGTGCGATAAACCTTCCGGGCGGCATCCTGCGCCGGCGCACGGCAGTCGATGAATTAAACATCCGGACTTTCTTCTCCGAGGGCGATTTACTCGTCGCCGAAGTCCAGTCGCTACACCAAGACAACACAGCGTCACTGCACACGCGCTCGCTGAAGTACGGGAAACTGCGCAACGGGCTGTTCACGTCGCTGACAGGGGCTGGAGGCGGCATTCTGAGCAGGAAGGGCGGTGTGGTGCGTAGCAGGCGGCAGGTCTTCACACTCAACACGGCGGCGGGCGAAATCGATGTTGTCTTGGGCGTCAACGGCTATATTTTCATCAGCAAGCACACAGCAGTTGCGGCATCCACGACCGAGACCGGCATCAACAAGCTCGACGAGCAAGTTACGGAGACGCTCTACTCGAGCCAGAACGACGAGATCGAGCCTAGCGTCATGAAAGAGATCACAAGAGTAAGCACGCTGATCAAGGGTCTGGTGGCATGCGGGACCAAGGTCGACGAGGATACAATCGTGAAGGTTTACGAGGGTGCTGTGGAACTGGATGCTGAGGAGCAGAGTCTGGGGGCTGTGGAGAGGGGTGTGGGAGCGAAGGGCGTGGTGGAGGCGGTGTTGGCGAGGCTGGCGATCGAGAACGCCGGATGAAAGGACATCATCAAAAGGCAAAAGAAATTCTATGGATCAGCCTTGCAAGTACCTGCCTGCTATGAAATACCGCCGCACCATAGCCTGCGCAAGGCTTTTCAGCCTGCTCGATGGGGCTCAGTAGCAGAGGCAGAGGCATTTCGAATCCGAAGGAGCAGGTGCATCAGAGTGATGATAGGATGGTCACGATGAAGGCATGAAGAAGGCAAATGATGATTAATCTGATCCAATTACTATCTAGTGTGTATGACCACCGTGCTATAGACGCATTACTTCCCCAGGTCAGTGATATACGCTGTACAAAAACCAATCAGCTCTTATCCTATAATCAACACACCAGCTCGATAATCTATGAGCGTGGGATTAAAGGGTGCTATTTGCGATTACCAGGCCAACTCGAACCCAGGCTGGTACCAGGGTGAGTCAAAGCCTAGCTCTCAAAAACACAAAGTCCTTCTTTCTCCAACGCCCTCAATCGGTCCACATCGCCTCCTGCTTCCATGACCGCCTTCACAGCCGCCTGACTCAATTTTCGCCTCTTCTCAGCAGCCTCTTTTTCGCGCCTCGCCTTGGTCTTGCTCGACCCACTGGGCGCAACACCGGTCAAGATCTTCCTGCTGTCATCAGGCGTGAAGTTGACAAAGCCGGCATTCCCACTCGAAGGCGCGCGACCAGAGCCGTGAGAGGATAGCGACGACTTGCGGCGCGATTGGGTTGTTGATGTGCGCTGCGCTTGGCCGGACGGTCGGCGTCGGTGAAATCGGGGCTGGGGTGTTGGGGATGGGGAGCGAGAAAGGGGACGTGTACCGATGGGGACCATGTGGGAAGTTTGAACGTGGTCGGGGGGTGTAGGGTACATTGCTGGATGGTATGATTGTAACTCTGATTGCGATTGGTATTCGCTCATGTCGCTGAAGCTGGACATATCGCAGGAGATGCCTAGGCCGGCCATTGATACGGGGATGCTCTGTGATGTGGTGCGTGCGTTTGACTCCCGGTGGGTGGGATAAGCTTGTTGTGTGGTGGGCATCATTTCGTCGTTCCACCAGCCAGCGGTTTTGGTGGTTGAGAAATCTGGTGAGCACGAGGCTGAGAAAGCAAAGTCGATGTTGGGTGAGTCAGTCGGGCCCCAGGTTGTCATAGGTATCCTGAGGGAACTTGGTCGAGTAAAGGCTGAAAGAGTCGCCGCACTCGAGGCTGAGGAGTATGTCAAGCCTATGTTGTGGCTGAAGGGGTCGCTGTTGTTGGAAACACCGATGGCTGGTGATGCTTGTGGTGTAAGTTGATAGTTGGAGAAGCCCATATCTGGGGAAGAGCCGCTGTCAATGATTGGTGATCGTGTTGCGGTGGCGTACGGCTGTTGATGTTGATGCTGATGCTGTGCGAAGAAGCCATCCGTACTCTCATCCTGCACGAGTTTTGTGGAAGCGGGAGGAGACTGCATGTCGATCGGTAAGATATGCGCGTGGAGGTCGACAGCGCTGTCCATCTTGCGGGCCCACAAGGCTGGAACTGGAGCTCGATAGTATGACGGTTGCATCATTTTCGCAGTTTTCGCAAAGCTTGAACTCGGGCACTTCTTCAGTGTCTTCTGAACGCCGCGTGTGATTGATTGATCCGGAAACGATTGGGCCTTCTTGATACACTTGGTGACAGTATGGGGTCGCGGTGTAGAAGGCTGAGATGTGGATCGCAGTTGGTTCCTCTCAATCTCAAAAAGATCCTCAAAACTGAGCGTGTCGCTGTCGCTCGAGGTAGACTTGCCACGAGATTGACTATAGTTCACGGAAGAGCCGACTGAATCAGCGGAAGAGGTTGGGTTTTGTGAGCACAGTTGCGTAGCCTTGTGCCAAGGTTCAGCGTCCCGATTGAGAATAGGCGTAAATCCGAAGAGATCGTTGTCATTCGTTGAGGATAGGTCAAAGAGGTGTGCCAGATCGTCGGACCCAGAAGGGTCGGTGGCAGCCGTAGTCAACTGCTGGGACACATCTGTCTCAACGTAGCTCTCAAAGAGCTGGTCTAGCTCAACGGTCTCCATTTCTTTGTTGCTGAACGGCCGCATTGGGATTTCGGAGGGGTAGCGCAGTAGATGGGCCATGAAGAATAATTTTCCGGTTGATTACTGACCAGGTACCTGGAAAGAAGGGCCTGCAGTTAAGGTGTGCCGCAGATGATGCCGATCGGATGAAGCGCAATGTAACGCGGCTTGCGGGAATATCGAATCGAGGCGTGCAGAGATGCAGGAACAGATGTGGAGCGACCAATGGTGCAGTGGATGCTGGATACAAACAATCAAAACAACCCTACCTACACTCGATATATACTCCTGCATCTTGGTCCGCGAGAGTTCTTTCCAGCCTCTCCTCGACAACTGCATTCCTGGTTGTATCGAACTATTATTGGCGAGCCGGGGCGGAATGAGGATGACCTAAGCCACCGTCCTCATGTTTTAGGCTCGCTTGAGGCGTCTGTAGTGGCCGAAGTGTCAAACGTCAGTGCACATGAGAAATCAAGGTGGTTGGGCAGCTCTTAGCAGAAAGTAGCATACTGGTTGCAGCCACATAGCTTTGCTATTGGGTTACATTGTTGCCCAGCCCCGCAAGTACCCGTTACACAAGAGTGGCTTGTCCGCTAATCTCTGCTCACAATCGTTGTTTCTCTGTAGGGCTGCAGATGAGGAAATTGTACGCCCCTCTGCGGCTATCCTAATGGCTGTTTCATCTCAGAATGTCATCGGAGAATAATTCGAAGATCTCTGGGGAAACGAAGTGTTCGAAGTTGCGATGGCGTGCGGTAGACTTCATTGCAACGCTTCGCTTAAACATAGCACTCGATTGCCAGATGTATGGAATGCAGTATCGGCGTGCCGCAAGCAGCCGCTCCCAGCCTGCGTTATCGATAGACATCAGACACCTGACGCTGGAGTACACAGAAGACGATTGGCTGACATAAGAGAATCGACATCCGATGAGGAAATGGATAGAGGAATGAGACTAGAGAATCCGCAACGACGGAACAAAGAAATCGGAGGGCCGGCAAAATCTTTACCGAGCAGAAACTTTGGGGGCGATGATGATTGAGAATTTGAGATAGAACATGGCGTGAGTTGCACTGCACGTGCTTTCTGCGAGCGCGCGCTCCGAGTCCCAGTTGACAGGCTTTAGTGGGCAGCCTGTGGCAAAGAGGGGCGCGAGGAGCGGGGCACCGCGGAGCTCATGTTGTTGACCGCGGAGTCGGTTTTGACCGGCGTTGCGGTTTTCCGCGCGTGGGCAGCGGCTAGCTGCGTAAGGAGTTCCCTTGCATCAGGCTTTGTGTTAATTGTGCCTTTTGTTGCATGCTCCTTTCGTGAATGGGGTGCAACAACGCGACGATACCAGTGCCGTCGGGGACGAGAGAACCAGATGGCACGATTGTTGTTGGTGTTTGGAGTGAGACGGGATTTTGGCGGGAGTGGTTCGGGCGAATGCACAGCTTACGTAACGGAGCCTGGCGTGTCTCGGCCAGGCCCGCGACGTCATTGTTACCGTAGAAATTTGATTCTTTGGCCGAACGCTAGCAGGGCGCGGCCGGGTAACATTGGGGATAACTACACCATGCGGTGGATCGCTTATGGGTCGAGCCAATGGCTGATTTCCGGTGGATTCAGTGGCGAACAAGGGCCTCTGGCCAATGAACGATCTCACTTGTTTTGGTAGCAATTTGTATAGGAACACCACCATTACTTCGAGAAGAAGAGGGTAGCTTTCATAGCCATTTCTGAGCTCAATTTTGATCGTTTATAGATAATTTTTGGTGTTTTGAACAGCTAGAGAGACGCTTACTTCATCCATGATACTTGTTGTCGCCATTCATATCTATTACTTGCTGCAATTTGCCGCGAAAACCCTGACAGAATTGGTGGGCTTTTGGCCCAATTCTTGCCCACTCGTCTTGTATAAGAGCTCTACCTTCAAGTACTGCGTCTTTACTACTTGATCGCTGAAAACGCCCATCTAATTGGTCTTTCTCGTAGTCCCAAAGAGGGTCTATCTGGTTCAAGTCAGGCGAATTTGGCTGGTGTGGAGCCTTGATGATACCACGTAACGCGTACTCAGCAGTGCAGATTTCAGCTGCTTTTGTATGTGCTGGAGCATTGTCTTCTACGACGACTATCGGCCGGTTAGGGTTCAGCTCTTGAAGCTTTCGTAGGTATGGGAAGAGGCGATCGTGGAGGACGTATTTACGGTATAGAAACCAGTCTATACCTCTGGTTTTTACACCTCGCGTAAGCTTTGTGGGCTTGAATATTCGTTGTGGGCTGGGGGCTCGCTTCATGCCTCTTGTACGGCCGGCAGCCCGTCTGGCTTGGTTGTGAAGCTCTACATTGCTACTGATCTCGCTGAGTATCGTACGCTCAATTGTATCGTTTTGGCGCGCTCGTAAGCCTTGATAGATGCCGATCTGACGCTCGGTGAGGTTCTCCAGGTCGAGTTCTAGCTGGTGTTGAGCCTTCTCCTCTGGTGTCTCCATCTCCCAGAGCAGCAGAGGGAAGGGGACACGTAGATCCTCACAGACAGCGCCCCATTGCATGATACTGAAGTGTATAGGCTCTAAATACTGGCTCCGAGTCTCTGTAGGCTGGCCCTGTACGACTGTAACTTTCTGACGTTTGTGTGGGCGGCCGCCGGCGCGGATGAACGTTTCATCGGTAAAGACGAAGAGAGCGCCTTTGTCGAGCCAGAAGATACACCAGCGGCAGTAATCGACACGTAGATCCATGAGATCGATCGAAAGAGGTGGCTTATGGACCTCTAGCACTCGAGAGAGCGGCTGATCGCGCGAAGGATGAGGGTGTAGGCGGCAGATTCTAGCTATCGTGGTGCGATCAAGCTCTCCGAACGGCGTGTAGTTGCGTACGGCTTCATGCCACGTCTCGCGCGGATACCAGTAAGCTGCGTCTTGGATCAGTACGGACTCTGCTGAGTACGGCCATATCTTGGTCGAGGCAGTGCCAGCTACCTCACGATTGTTCTCCCGGGCAGTATAGTCAAGTAGCTCGTTGATATCCTCGTTCTTGGTGGCATCAGTTGCGCGTCGGACAATACCAATACAGGTGCTCTTCGGGATGCCGAGCGCGCTGCTAATCCGCTCAAAAGTCCACTCTGCGACTACTCGCAAGGTAATAACTGCAGCGCGCTGCGTACGGGAGGTGTCGACAGAGCCTCTCTGCTTTGGTGGAGGTACAGGCATCGCGTGGTGGTTGAAAAATTCGAAAAGTTCGACGCCTTGAAGCATCATGAAGGTGGGTGTATTGCATTGCAACTTCGAAGATCTGATTACTAAGCAAGTTTCTAGCTCTCTGATTGGCCGAGCGATCGGATTGTCAGAAAATCCACTCATTGGCTCGACCCATAAGCGATCCACCGCATGGTGTAGGGAACAGGATTTAACGATTAAATAGGAGCCCCTCACCCCCTGAAGAAGCAAAGACCATACATACGTAGTTAGGGGCGATTAAATCAGAGGACTGGAGCGTAATCTAAAGTTATCCGGGCTGTGCCGTGCCCTGCTAGCGTTCGGCCAAAGAATCAAATTTCTACGGTGTACACGGCTCATACATTGGTTCCCCTTTCGCACCGACGTCTCTAGTACATCCGTACGACACAATGGATCCCGATACCCCCGTCGCCAATGATCCTCAGCCGTCCATCTTCCGTTGGATTCTTGGGTTCCTTATGGTGGGCGCGTGCTGGGGGCTCACCACACCGTTCATGCGCAAAGCTGCCATGAACTACACTGCGCCAACACACCCCTCATTGACAGATGCTCAGAATTCAGCGCTTAAGAGGAAAGCTTTGGGTATATGGTATGCTGTGAAGGGTATATTGAGCAGGCCGGCATATGCCATCCCGCTGCTGCTCAATGTTACGGGCAGCGTGTGGTTCTTCATCTTGATTGGCAAGGCTGGTGAGTAGTGATGCAATATCATATAATGCACGGAACTGATGAAGAACAGAGCTGAGTCTTACGGTTCCCATCACGAACTCACTGGCTTTCATGTTCACAGTGTTGGGTGAATGGTGGGCAGAGAAGAAAGTCATTAGCCGAGGTATGCACGCGTATGAGGTATGGCAAAGCAATTGCTAACACAGACAGACACTTGGATTGGCATGAGCTTGGCCCTTGGCGGCATTGCACTGTGCGTCCAGAGCAAAACATAGCATCTATAAAGTTGACGATTCACACGCCCCTCCCTACGCACCGACGCTCAGCTTCGAGAACCCACTTGCGGGCGGCTGCAGCCAATTCCTCTCGTCGTACCTCTCCTCGCCCTCGATAACGTGGAACGTGTAGATATTCCGGCTCTTGTGGCTAGTGTTCTTCTCGCTCTTGTGGAGGATATTACCATGGATGAGCACGAGCGTGCCGGCCTTGACCTCGCCCATCCCGTATATCTCCTCCTTCCCTGTCTCAGCCTCTGTCTGCAGACCCTTGGGGAACTGTGGTCCCTCATTGTCGATAAACCCAGTTCCCTCCTTGCCATTCTCGCCTGTCCGTACGAACCTCTGCTTGACCGCAGCACGCCTGTGGCTTCCGGCTGCGAAGCTCAAGCAACCGTTCTCCTTCGTTGCATCTTCCAGCGCATACCAAAACCCAACCGCGCTCGGTGGATCTGTGTACAAGAAGGTGCTGTCCTGGTGTGGTGGCACTGCGCCTCCTATTTCAGGCTGCTTGCAGATGACCATAGACTGGAGGACTCGCGGGTCACGGAAGCCGAGGTCGCGTGCGATAGCTCCGTTCTTTGCTGAAAGAGACATCTCGCGGAAAGACGGAGAAAGCTCGTGCAGGTAGTGGCCGATCTTGTTGATGGCGCGTTCTTTAGGCTTGGTCAAGTTGCCAGACTTGTCGAAGGCATCTACCCGGCGTCAGCCACGCGACTCAAATATCTCAAATACGCATGCCTGCCTTCTTCAAAAAAGAAACGGACTTTGTCCCCAGATTCCAGAAAGTAAGCATCGCCAACGTGATCCGCACCATCGTCGCCACCGGTGGAGAACTTGGTCATTGGGTGGTCTTTAAGGTCGAATTCGTGTAGCATCTTCTCAGTATCAGCAAGGAGCTGCTTGACTGTGTCTGGGGACAGCGCATCTGGAATGAGCAGGTAGCCGTTCTTGTTGAAGTAGTCGACTTGCTCAGAGGTGAGCCCTTGATTTGGTGACGCCATGGCTTGTGGGTGCAGAGGTCTAGCTGCGAGCAGTGGAGGTGTTCAAATAAAACGACGAGCCCACGCCCTACAGATTCACTAGAACAGTCAGTGCGTCAAGCAGCAACCGTCGGAGGTGGCCGTCTCCTTGCGTGGAATGAGCTCCATCCTGATTGCCCCACCACCACTGCCCGCGCTTCTCCGAGCCGAGGGCTTGCCGGAGGAAAAACAATTCCACTTCGACTATGATCCCAGCAGCATAGGGGCATCTTTGGAAATTAGTATTGCTCATACGCAGATTGCTATGTGTAGGCTTTGGAAGACCATCAAAGCTCGTAACTTATCACAATGATGATGGGCTACAGCCTTGCAGCGTATTGTTTCTTGAGAATTCGACAGTCTCTTCTTCGCAACCTCATTCCCCACCATTCAGCACGACTTTCGCCATTTCGTAAGCTCGGCAATCTGTGGTTGTTCTTCGAGGCTCGTCATCAATTATCATCGTCAAAAGATGAACGTCCAGCGCAAGCGTGGATTACAAGAACTGGTGCGGAACGCTCACCGTCATGTGAAAAGAGGTGGATAGCAGCACAGGCTCCATCATCCCCTAATCTACGCAGATTTGAGGACTTTTTCGAATTCTCCGGCCCCTAGATTGCACCACCCGGCAGATATACTTACTTATGTTTGCCGGACTGACTTATGAGCACTGTCAAAACACGAGTGCAACCTATGACACTTCACCCTGGATGCGAAGCAGGATCGACTAGATGATATAGTGCGCTCTCTTAGACGTCGGGCAATCCTGTACCAGAATTCCACATGTGTAAACCGGTAGACGCACAGCTATTGGACCGAATCTATACTGCTTGTCAAAAATCTGTTGCAGCAAGCACTTTAAGGATTTTGAACGGACTGACTGAATGTGTATCGACCAAATCTGCAACGATCAAATGATCGTTCTCGAAAGAAACCACGAAGTCGGACTCGTGACTGGTGTCTACGGTTCGGCCAACAGTACTGAATCTGGATCGACGATAACTGCTTACGATACAAAACGGAATCACCTATGGTGACTTTCATGGACTGTCCTGCTAAAGAGTTGCTGTCACTCACAACTGTTCCGCTTCAAGAGCTCTCAGACGACAATGTTGCACGCAACCCTACAATGCGGCGTCTGAACACGGACCTGCAACACATTTAGTTCTCTCAGACATGGATCACTGAGGGTTCTATCCAGATTCTGGCGGAAGAAGATGACGGGGTGCGTCTGTCCGATCTCTCCTACCTATACGCAAGGCTGCGGTATCTTCTGGCCGATCTTCCTCTGTAATCAATGGAGGGCGCTGCCGACAATCTACTTACTATCACGGGACCTCATGGTTTTATGCTCACGAGGGTGTTGAAATCCATCCTTCCCAGCTCCGGCAATTTTGCGTCCTGAGCGATTTTGTGTGCTTGGCTGTACATATCTACACGATAAAACCTTCGTATTGATGATCCTCACGACAGAACGGCAACAAGTCGGCGTTGAATGTGCAAAGGCCGCATGGAATGTCACTCTTGGTATGATGCACAGTTTCCCGAATCTATACTAAATAAGGCCGATGTTAGTAGGTATTCTGCTTGATCTGGGTGCGAAGGTCACACTGCTCAAATTTGATCAACATGCGTCAGAGACTTTTCTCGGTGACATCTTCATACGGCACAGACGCAAGGCCGACTCGAAGACAACCCGGATTGGGCATGTGAAGCGAAAGTATCGCCGCCACGAACCTTGCTGGTGATACAATATGAGGCTGGGGATCGCGTATGAGCCGAGGTATGGCCAAGGTTCCTACGAGCTCTCGCGGGCTCCAGATACATTGCTCGACAGAAGCCCCGATGCCTAACACAAAGATGAAGATGTCCTTGTCGTCCATCATCCCAATCCTTTCAATGATGACAGACAAGCAGAATCTTTTGTTACAGTGGCCTGGCAATCATGACCATGTCTGCCCAGGTGTCGTTACGTCGAAATCGTTGAATTTGAGACACCTAGGTACCGATCCGTGATAAGAGCCTTTTAGTGTTGGGCCATCAACAAATCCTGGATCAAGGGGCTACAGGCTTTCAATGGTGCCTCTTGGCTGGACAAAGCACATGAACTCTCATGGTACGCCAACTACGCAAGGATCAGACATGCCAACAATCAAAACAATCAAAATTGAAGCTGGATATTGTTTTGTTTGAAGCGTTTTTGGTGTTGAAGCCGTTTTGATTGAATTTTGAAGCTATTGGCGACTTTTGATTTGATATTGATATTGAAATATTGAAGTTGATTACTCATCTGCTGTCTAGTTGTTGACCAACGGGTAGCCGGCTGACACGAGTCAAGTCACATGATCATCAGACTGCGCCTAGCTATACAGCACGCAGCTTAAGAGATATGATAAAAGTAACAACCAGGATTAATTTAGCAGCCTAATCTTAACTGTACAGCTGCTTGAATTATCTTTATTATGCGTTGTTGTAGTGGTAGATTTTTTAAGAAAGATTTGTCACGGGTGTTTCCCCCAGCCTCCAGGGAGGACCTGCGGGCCCCCATCGGAGCCCCCTCGGGGGCCCTCCGGGCAGGTCACGTGCCTACCACAGATCAGAGGGTATATCAATCTACCCTCATCCATAGTTACTCCGTTAAGGATTCGTCTCAATACTACGATTTACTATACTCTGATTCCTACCTGCACCTATCCTTCACAAGATTCGTGAGATTGGTGATAGATAATATATGTCGCTCGCTTAATTTCAATTAAAAATCAATCAAAACAATCAAAATAACGTGGTCCACCGAGTGGGCCAGCAAACCCCACCAAAGCGCCTTCGCGACAACAACACGTAATGTCGCAACAACGCAAAGCTCCCAGAACCTATACTGAAGCTGATATACAGCTTGCTATCTCTGATATCCAATCAAACCAGTTCCAAAGTGAAAGACGCGCTGCAGCTATCTACAACGTCCCTCAAACAACTGTGCAACACCGACGCGACGGGAAACGCTATCGACGCGATTGCGAGCCGAATTCAAAGCGCCTTACAAAGCTAGAAGAGGAGGTGATTAAGAGGAGGTGATTATACAGCGGATACTTGACGAGAGTCTACGTGGCGTACCGCCCTCGAAGCTACACGTACGAGCTATGGCTGATAGACTGCTGCGAGAGCGTGGCGGGAAGCCTACAGGCAAGAACTGGGTTGATAGGTTTATCGCGCGTACACCTGAGCTGCGCACGCCATGGAGTCGTCCGTACCATCGCCAGCGAGCTGCCTGCGAAGACCCAGCGGTTATCCGGCCCTGGTTCAGCCTGGTTCAATCGATGAAGGCGAAGTATGGTATCGTAGATGAGGACACCTGGAACTTTGATGAGTCTGGCTTCATGATGGGCAAGATATCCTCTCAGCTTGTTGTTACAGGCTCAGAGAAACCTGGGAAACAGAAGAAACTACAGCCTGGCGATCGCGAGTGGGTTACCCTGGTCCAAGGCGTCGCTGCGACGGGGCGCATTATCCCACCCTTCCTCATCTTTGCAGGCAAGGTCCTTATCTCCTCCTGGTTCACTGGTCTACCTCGCAACTGGGTTGTTGTTCATTAGATGAGCAGGTCAAGCAGCTAAGTAAAGGCGCTCAGCAGATAGCTTATAATATGGTGTTGGTGCAGGAGGAAATAGGCCGCCTTCGAGACGCTGTTGATACGCTTACAAAGCGCAAAACCCGTAAAAGGCGGTATATACGCGCAGAGGAGACTCTTACAGTTGGTGAGGTATCTGACCTGATTGCTGAAAAGGAGGGTGGTAGTCGTGAGGAGGGCGAGACGCCTGCGAAGAGGGTGCGCGCAGAGAGACGCTGCGGCCGTTGCAGCGAGGTTGGGCATAACTCCCGCACCTGCAAGGTAGAAATAGAGGACGTAGATGATAGCGACGCTTCTGAATAATATTACGCTATTATGTACAGTACAGTAATTTGTTGTGGTGTTGCGCTACGTCGCTGCGTAGGCGCTTTGGTGTGGTTTGCTGGCCCACTCGGTGGGGTGGCCCGCTCGCTGGTGAACCACGTTAACGTAATCTACCATCGAGTGAAACAACCCATCGAGTGAAACAGTTTCTGCCAAGACTACCTACTCCCTCATCAACGCGAAATGTCTCAACAACAAGACGCGCAGTTATCTAACAAAGAAGGCAGAATCCAACTTGCGCTTTCTGCCTAACGTAATCCACCATCGAGTTGGCCACACCATCGAGTTGGCCACACCATCGAGTTGGCCACTACAATCGGGTGCCAAAAGTCTGTTCGCGTTGACGCATGGACCACCACAACCACATTTGATTACCAACTTCAAAGCAGTATAACTCTCTACTACATAGACCAAATAAGACAATTAGGGTTGCAAATTAATCGCATTACGCTTAGTATCTAGTCTGGTAGCCCTTTGCACGTCGCACAGCGTCTAGGCGTCGTGGCATAGACCTAATAAGGCGTTTGATCAGTGCGTCAGGTATAGCAGCCCATGCCTCAATCAACCCCAATTCGAACGCCTCCCACTCAGCTAGAGAGTCTCCCATATAGTCAAATTCAGGATGCAGCTCATGGAGCTTCTTTTTAAGTGCCCACCACATGTGTTCAATAGGGTTAAGGTCAGGTGAGTATGGTGGCCATTTGATCGTAGCAACACCATGAACCTCTAGCCACTCCTTCGAGACCTGGGAAGTGTGGATAGGTGCGTTATCCTGCATAAACCACTCGCCTGGCCTGTAGCTGTCCTGGAGACCTTCCTCAAGTGCTCGTATGTAGCTCTGAGCTGTGTATCCATTGCGTTTGGCTGATGTGTCGCGATTCATAATTACTAGACGACTACGCCTTGCTCGGCCACCTGGAGTCATCCATATTGAGCCCCATACCATACGAGCAGGTTGGCGAGCAGTGGTGACCTCCTCAACCATCTCGTGCGACCATTTATCCTCAGCTAGTCGCCATACCCAGGGCGTGTTGTGGCCAGATCCACGAGCAACGCTGCACTCGTCACTGAACCTGATAGTACGCCTCCCAAAATCAAACCCCAGCCATTCATTAGTAAGATTGAGGCATTCCGCAGCTGTGTTCTTGTTGATTTTTGGCCTACGTCTCGCTCTGAACTTGCGGTATCCCTCGTCAGCCATTGCGCGCTGCACAGTACGCTTAGAAACGCTGGGGTAGGTAGTATTGGCGTCCCACAGTCCAGCCTCCTCCATAAGCTTGTGGTACTCAATACCTGGGTTTTTCTGAGCAATCCGTAGCAGCCGGCGATGGTCTCTACTAGTCAATGTAGGTGGCTGGCCTGTCCGAGGCTGCGTTGTGGTGCTGCAGCTGGTTGTCCATTGGAGTACTGTTTTCTGTACGCACCGCTGCGAGCAGTCCAGCGCGTCAGCAACTTCGCTTGTCGACACACCAGCCTCAACCTGGGCTAAGCAGTATATCCATTGGGCTTCTGATAATTCACCTCCGCGCACTCGATTTGATGAAATTTTAGTGCTAAAAGCTCTTATATTGATGTAGTTGTGTGTAGTTGAAGAAGATACCCCTCTTTAGAGTTCGCGTTGTTGAAATGGTCTGTGCACACGCGCGAACAGACTAAAGTCCTAGTACAGTATATGCAACTACCTACTGTACAACCTTAATATCTCAACACCACAATAAGATAAAATAGTGCACTATAGCTTAGATTAATCGCCTTATCTAGCTGCATCTTTCTTGCACGTGCGCTTGTTGTGCCCTGCCTTACCACACCTCCTACAGTGGGGAATACCCCTATTGCTAACACCTGCCTGGACCTTCTCTATACGCCTATCTACCTTAACCTGAGCCTCAGCGTCCCTTTGGGCAATTATTTCCTCTGCCTCTGCCTGTGATAGGTTACCACCCTTCTGAATCCGCTTCTTCTTTCGCTTCTTACGCTCAGAAGCAGCGTTGTTGGCTGCTTGAAGCTTGATTACTTCACTAGCTAAAAGCACCTGTGAATGTGCTAGTATTACAGCTCCTTTCTGCAACTGTTGCACCATCTCAAGTACTGATTCTTGTGATGAGCTCCGGTGGTCTCTTATCCTCTTTTCAACCAACGTTGATTGAGCCAAAATCTCAGCAGCGTTGCTTGGTGTTTTAGGCTGCCAGAGGGTTGACCCAGGTAAAGGTGGTGTTGGCGTACGAGGCTTCACATCGAGCTTTGATAGCACTGCTTCTGGGTTATGTGGGACTAACCCAGCTGTCTTAAATCCAACTTTAATGTTGTTAGATGAAAAGGCATCCTTATGAACCTCCTCATACGCAGCCAAGAACGCCTTCTTGTCGATATGGTTGATGTGGCTTTTTGCCAAGACATTGATTTCCTTCTTGTACGCACGCTTCAAGGCGGCAAAGCAACCCACGTCAAGCGGCTGGAGGATATGGGAGGTATGAGCAGGCATACAGAGAGTAATGATCTTGCTTTCCTCACAAAGGTCTTGAAACTGGAGCGATTGGTGGCTCTCGTGGCCATCGATAATAAGCAGTCGGTAACCACCCACTGTACGGGCTGTTGTATGCTGGATAAAGTGCTTCAACCAGGCAAATCCAATCTCGTTTGTAGTCCAGCCATTATCGCTGACAGCTATTCTCCACTCCTTGTCTTGTTGGTGATACCAGGCTTGGTTGTGGTGCTTTGCTTTGAAGATGAAAAAGGGTGGGATACCCCACCCCATGGCGTTGATTGCAGCAATCAACGTTACCCACTCACGATCACCAGGTTGGACTCCAAGTGGCTTAACACGTCTCTCAGACGCAGTTACCACCTTGACCGACCCCCCAACACCCATTTGGAAGCCTGTCTCATCAAAGTTGTAGGTATCTTCATCCAGGATCCCATACTTGGCTTTGACGTTGCGTACAAGGTCAAACCGGGGACTAATAATAGCCAGATCGCTGCACAGGACCCTCTGGTGATCCTGAAGTCTGGTTACCTGAGACTTGACATCAGGTCTCCGGTTAACAAGACGGTATACCCAGTTGACCCCAACCTCACTACCATCACGTACGGCTAGGAGTTGATTGGCCATACTGCGTACGTGGGTGAACGTAGGGGCAAACCCTCGCGCGTCAAGCTTCCTTATGTATTGTATAATCGTCTCCTCTTCGTGCTTTGAAAACTTTGATCGGTTGGGCTGGATATCGCGTCGTGAAGATTGACCAGCGCGTCGGTTGGAGAGCGTGCTTCGAGGAACGTTGTACGTGGCTGCAGCGCGGCGCTGACTCATTGACGCGTCGGATTTCATTACTTGGATAGCAAGGATGACTCTATCTTCACGGGGAAGTAATTCAAGATTAGGTTGTTGAGACATCACGATATAATGTAGGTAGTAGGTTGAGTTTTGGTGGGGTGGCCAACTCGATGGTGTGGCCAACTCGATGGTGGATTACGTTATACTAACTATCAATTTAAGAGCCTCCGACGCGCTGCGCAGGCGTTTAACGTACCTCACACAACCTTAGCTCGTCGATTCAACGGAATCACACATCGCTCAGAAACTCGTAACGCCCGACACAAGCTTACTACAACTGAAGAGCAGACAATTATCCAATACATTCTTGACCTTGATTCACGAGGATTTGCACCCCGGCTGTGCGAGGTGGCAGATATGGCAGATAAAGTACTGGGTGTGCGTAGTGGAGAGCCTGTAGGCAAGCACTGGGCTGAGAGATTTGTAACGCGCTCAGATAAGCTTAAGATGGCCTTCAACCGAGCCAAGGATAGGCAGAGGATACTGCAGGAGGATCCAGAGATAATTGGCGCGTGATTTAAGCTGGTAGAGGACACCAAAGCTACGTACGGCATCCACGACGACGACGTGCACAACTTCGACGAGACTGGCTCCCAGATGGGCGTGATTGGCTCTATGAAAGTCGTCACAGGCTCTGAGAGACGTACAAGGCCTGAGCTTGTCCAGCCAGGCGACCGCGAGTGGGTTACAGTCATCCAGAGCATCTGCGCTGCTGGGTATGCGACCCCGCCTTTCATCATCTACAAAGGACGCGTCCACATCTCTGCGTGGTACGAGGAGACAGATATACCGCACAACTGAAAGCTCTCAGTCTCTGAGAACGGCTGGACAAACAACGCGCTTGGTCTAGAGTGGTTGAAGCACTTTGACGCGCATACAAAGACGCGCCAGGTGGGGGTGTACCGGCTGCTCATATTGGACGGCCATGAGAGCCACCTCAACCAGGATTTCAAGGACTACTGCCTTGAACATAAGATCCTCATACTCTGTATGCCACCTCACTCATCGCACATCCTCCAGCCGCTTGACGTGGTCTGCTTCTCGCCGTTGAAGCGCAAGTACTCTCAACGCGTCAGAGACTTGGCACGCCGACGCGTCTTCCACATTGACAAGGAAGGCTTCCTACCAGCCTTTAGAGACGCGTTCTTTGACGTGTTTACAAAGGCAAACTGTTGCAAGGCCTTTGAGGCGTCTGGACTAGTCCCTATCAACGCGCAGGTGGTGTTAGATCGCCTTGAAGTACGGCTGCGTACCCCACCAGCACCCCCACCACAGGAGACACCATGGCAGTCAAAGACACCAAGCAATACGCACGAGTTTGGATCTCAGTCAAAGCTTATAAGCAACTCCTTTACTGGATCACCTGTTACAGCCCAGGCTGGCTTTTCTCAGCTTATTAAAGGTGGTGAGCTAATGCTGCACCAAAACGCGCTTCAAGCTGCCCGGATTTCTGAGCTTGAAGAGCAACTAGCAGTCATAACTAAGAGGAAAGCGCGTAAACGCAAGCGCCTCCAGCATGGCGGGACTCTTGAGTATGGTGAGGCAGCAGCGCAGGTAGCTGCTGAGGTGTCTGTGGCTGCTGAGCGGTCAAAGAAGACTCGCAGTAGTAGTTATCAAGAAAGAGCGCAACCAGGTGTCCGGCGCTGTGGGAACTGTGGTGGGACTGGACATAACGCGCGAACACGTAAAAAGGATACAGAAACATATTCTGAATCTAATGCAAGTACAGCGTATGTAGGTTTACTTTTTAATAGTGATGATATTGAGGTTTGAAGTTGTAGAGTTGGTCGTGCCAAGTCTTTTTGTTTCACTTGATGGGTTGTTTCACTCGATGGTAGATTACGTTATCACAAGTATATTGATTTTGATTGAAATTTCAATCAAAATCAAATAAAATGTTGAAACGATGTTGATACGGCTAAGGTATCGGAATCACCTTCGTTGCAACGAGTTGAAGTGATTATGATTGTTGTTTGTTCTATGGAGGTGGAGGGAAATCGGCGGTAAGGCAGTAGCTAGAGCTCGGACCCCGCGGCTTAGTCAGCCGTGTAATCCAAGCTCGTGCATGCAGCAACCAGCTGCCTTATCTACCGCAGGTTCGATTCCCAACAAACGATTTTGATTACTGGCATGTCTGGCAAGGATTGCGTCCAGCGAGGCCAATGTTGCCGCAGTGTGGACAGCCCCTTTCCGGTGACGGATGTTCCTGACGGATATTCCTGCGCCACCTCGAATGCTCTTCAAACGAGCTGGACTGACGTACACAATCCATTATTTTGCGGTGTGAAAAAGATAACACTATTGGTCGATGTCACACATGACCATTCAAAGTTGAGCTTGCCCAGGTGACTTGCGCGTCATAGCACTGCGCCTACGATGCATCAAAAAGCCAAGCCAAATAGCTAATAGTGTTGAGACAAAATGTGAACACTGAACACACTTTGCCACTGCGTTTATTGGTACATATACCTTTCTAACAAATAGCATAATACTTTGCCTAGGTAATCTTCGCTTTCGTTGCGCCCAAAAGGTATTGCCTCAAGATCTCTGACTGGAATTGTGGCTGAGTGGCTCAGCGCTGCGCCACTGTTTTGATTGGCCAAAAACTCGACAGCTCATTGAGATTCGTCCGTCAAATTGCCAAGATAGACGACTACCTTTTAATTCGTCAGTAGACAGTGGCGAAGATTTGTGGCGGTGGCTAAGCATGAAAAATAGCCAATCACATTGCTACGACAGCCTTGTCTAGCTCACAATCAGCTCATCACTGTCAACACCCTATTCACACCTCAGCAGTTCATTGACTTCACCTTGATAACTTTGTACGGCTCGCAATACTGTTGCCCTTGCGTGTAGGCCTCAACAAGGCAGGTGTGAGGTACTACGTGATGCATGCTGTCACGCAACTTTGCACTGCCCCCTCGGTCAAGGCGCCGGCGCTCTTGTCGCCTGGGCGTTCACAGTCGAGAGCCTTTTTCACCCCGTGTACCCCATCAACAACTAGCTACCAAGTCTTGGCCGCCGCTGTGTACCATGACGATCAGAAGAACGGAAGCAAGAAATCGGTCGGCTTTCGATTTGCAGTGAGTCCCGCTGCCAGTTCTCTAGATCGAAGTGGGTCAAGACCGCAAAGGGCCCGTGAGGCGCAGTGCCCAGGAAGCCTGGAAATGAAGACGTTAAGTGTTTCTCTTCAAGGCAGATGCCAAATAGCGCACAAGGGCCAAGCGCGCTTGGAAGGCAGGCGAACATGTACACAGCCTCCTCGAAAGTATTATAGTATATGTCCCTGAAACCGCTGCGCTCCACACAGTCAGACGCCCATCGATAATCGTCAGCTTGATACCCCGTGCCCTCTACAGCACACCTCAGTTTGACTGAATCTACTACATTTACTCCAGATTCAATTTTTCATATCATAGAATCCACCTAATTTCGATATGGAGAGCGGAAAGCTCACACCCCCTACGCTCCAGGTCAACACCACTCGGCAACGGGCCTTGAGCAACACCGACACTATCTCATCCTCCACTTCCGATCCATTCCGCACACCCGTATCGCCTTTATCAGCGGTATCTCCTAGTAATGCATCGACAGCAGTGCATGATCCAGAATCTGCCTTACGACCAGATCCTGGGACCGAAGATGACTTCAATGTCGACAATAACCCTTTCGCCTTCTCGCCGGGACAACTAAACAAATTGCTAAACCCCAAGTCATTGCCTGCTTTTCAAGTACTAGGTGGTGTGCAAGGCATTGCACGCGGTTTGCAGTCAGATACACATTCAGGTCTTAGTTTGGACGAAGCGGCTGCTCCTCAGCAGATTACGTTCGACCAGGCTGTATACGGCACATCAGTAGATAAGAAGATCGAGCGACCACATTCCGGCGGACAGCCCTTCGAGGACCGGATACGCGTCTATGGACGCAATGTCCTACCTCCTAAGAAAGCTACACCGCTATGGAGATTAGTATGGAACGCGTACAACGACACCGTTCTAATTGTTCTTACTATCGCCGCCGCTATCTCTTTAGCACTCGGTCTTTACGAGACATTAGGCGCGTACCATGCACCTGGTTCACCAACACCAGTAGACTGGGTAGAAGGCCTCGCTATCTGCATAGCTATCATCATCGTCGTCCTTGTCACAGCCGTCAACGACTGGCAGAAGGAGCAGGCTTTTGTTCGACTCAATGCAAAGAAGGAAGAGCGCAAGATCAAGGTCACTCGGTCCGGCAAAGCTGTCATGATCAGTGTATACGATGTACTTGCTGGAGACATCATCCACATGGAACCTGGCGACGTCATTCCAGTCGACGGCATCTTTATCGAAGGTCACGATGTCAAGTGCGACGAGTCCTCCGCTACTGGAGAATCAGACGCTCTCCGCAAGACACCGAGCGCGCTAGTCATGAAAGCTCTGGAGAACGGACAGTCACAGAAGGGTCTCGACCCTTTCATCATCTCCGGCGCAAAGGCCAATGAGGGTGTCGGCACCTACATGGCCACGTCTGTCGGTGTCCACAGCTCTTTCGGCAAGATTATGATGTCTGTCCGCACAGAGATGGAGGCTACACCACTTCAGGAGAAACTCGGCGGACTCGCTGTTGCCATCTCCAAGATTGGTAGCGCAGCTGCTGGTATTCTGTTCTTCATCCTTCTGTTCCGCTTTGTTGGCGGCCTTTCCGGCGATACCCGCACACCCACTGAGAAGGGATCCGCATTCATGGACATCTTGATCGTTGCCGTCACCATCATTGTTGTAGCGGTACCCGAGGGACTACCCCTTGCAGTCACACTCGCCTTGGCTTTCGCAACCACAAGGATGCTCAAGGAGAACAACCTCGTCCGTGTTTTGCGAGCATGTGAGACCATGGGCAACGCTACAGCTATCTGCTCAGACAAGACTGGTACACTTACCACGAACAAGATGACGGTCGTGGCCGGCAAGTTCGGCTCCGCCAGCTTTGCGCAGTCCGACGATTCTGGATCCAGTGTGGCATCCTGGGCTTCTGAAGTTACGCCAGCCGCCAAAGAGCTTCTCATTCAGTCGATTGCTATCAACTCCACTGCTTTCGAGGGTGAGGAGGAGGGCAGGCAAGTCTTCGTTGGATCCAAGACAGAGACAGCACTGTTGCAGCTCGCAAAGGACCATCTTGGTCTTCTATCATTGCCTGAAACCCGCGATAACGAAAAGATTGAGTACATGATGCCCTTTGACTCGAGTAAGAAGTGCATGGCCGCAGTTGTCAAGCTCAAGACTGGCGGCTACCGTATGGTAGTTAAGGGTGCTTCCGAAATCCTTGTTGGAATGTGTTCTCAGCAAGCCGACTTTAAGACGCTCGAGACTGAGCCTCTTTCCCAAGAGGGCCGCAAGGCTTTGCTCTCCACGATTGGCGATTTTGCCAACAAGTCTCTGCGAACTATCGGTCTTGTCTACCAGGAGTACACTCAGTGGCCTCCAGTAAGCGCCAGCTTCACGGAGACTGGCAGTGTTGACTTTGCTTCCATCCTCAACAACCTGGTTTTCTTCGGTGTAGTCGGCATTCAGGACCCCGTTCGTCCCGGTGTGCCAGAGGCTGTCCGCAAAGCTCAAGGTGCTGGCGTTACTGTTCGCATGGTCACTGGTGACAACATGCAAACCGCTCGAGCCATTGCAACGGAGTGCAACATCTACACCGAAGGTGGCGTAGTCTTGGAAGGACCTGAATTCCGTCGTATGTCTCAGTCTGAGATGAACGAAGTCATCCCTCGCCTCCAGGTTCTGGCTCGTTCGTCTCCTGAAGACAAGAGAGTTCTTGTCATGCGTCTCAAGGCTCTTGGTGAGATTGTCGCTGTTACAGGCGACGGTACCAACGACGCACCTGCGCTCAAGGCTGCCAACATTGGTTTCTCCATGGGTATCTCAGGTACTGAGGTTGCTAAGGAGGCATCTGCAATTATTCTGATGGACGACAACTTTGCATCCATCATTACCGCACTCATGTGGGGACGAGCCGTAAACGATGCTGTTCAGAAGTTCCTGCAGTTCCAAATCACCGTCAACATCACTGCCGTTATGCTCGCATTCGTCACAGCAGTCTACGATGAGGACATGCAGCCTGCCCTCAAGGCTGTTCAGTTGCTCTGGGTCAACCTTATCATGGATACCTTTGCCGCTCTTGCCCTCGCCACCGACCCTCCCACCGAGCGCATCCTCGATCGCCCTCCTCAAGGCAGAGACAAGCCACTCATCACCACCACGATGTGGAAGCAGATCACTGGCCAGAACATCTACAAGCTCACCGTCATTTTCGTGCTGTACTTTGCGGGCGGTGACCTCCTGGGCTACGATCTCTCGGACCCGGACAAGAAGCTCGAGCTTGACACCGTCATTTTCAACAGCTTCGTGTGGATGCAGATCTTCAACATCTTCAACAACAGACGTCTTGACAACAAGCTCAACATCTTCGAGGGCATCCACCGCAATCATTTCTTCACCTTCATCGTCGTGCTCATCATCGGCCTGCAGGTCATGATCATCTTCGTTGGCGGGCGCGCCTTCCAGATCAAGCCTGGCGGCATCGATGGCACGCAGTGGGCCATTTCGATCATCACTGGCTTCATTTGCATTCCTTGGGGTGTTGCGATCAGATACTTCCCCGACCCGTGGTTTGCTGCTATTGCGCGCGTTACTGGAACTCCAGTTGTCATTGCTTACAGGTGGATTGGTAAGGGTCGTTCGAAGATTGGCGGACTGTTCAGGAAGAAGAAGACGCAGGACCCGGAGAAGGATGTCGCAGCCGTTACACCCCCCATTGTTGTTGTCGATGAGGCAGCGTCGTCGGAGAAGGATAGGTCGCAGGTGTAGGGATGTTAGCGCTTTCATGTTTTATATTGTATTATAGTTATACCCGTTTAGATTTCATGATTCACGATTCCTACGATCTAATTCACTCGCTTGTAAATGATTTATGTACGTTCAGATCTGATATTATGTTATTCTACCGTCGTCAGTCAGACCTTGCGCACAACGCTCAGAGTGGGTACGACGTCCTCATCAGATCGAAATTGGATCTTGCTCCGGAGGAATTGTAGAATAGTCTCATCTTCGACTATATCATAACGTCTATGTGGGAGCAGCTTGAAAGTACCCCGACAGTTGAACTTCACAGAAGGCTCATCACGGAGAGCGTCTACAAACATCTGCCAACCGCGGGTATACGCGAAACTCTTGTCAATGCACACTGTGACTCGCTGTAGTTTCGAAAGGCCGTACTCACCCCCTGCAAATCGGTTTAGGTGATACCAGAATCGCAATTATGGTTGTATCTGAATCTCGAGGCTCCTGATGAGGTGGGAAAAGAGCATCGGTGGACGTACGCAGTACGAGAGATTTGGAGGGGCTTGCTGGAACTGTCTGTCTAGAGTCGAAAAACCATATATCTCAGCTAGAAAGGTGTTGTTCTTGTATGTCAGCTATTACATAAGCCAAGACTACCGGCGTTTCATCACTGATTATATAACCAGAGGATATATACACTTCCTCCAGCCTTCGACAAAAGCTGGTCCCAACTTTTCCAGTGGGCAGAAAGTGATTTCATCTTGACATGTCAAAATCTGAATGGGTTTCTTCACCAACATCGTGATATTATTCACCTGGGTGAAATTAGGCGATACGATCCAGAGACCTCCAAGATAGCTACCGAGCTTGAGCTTCATCGGCGTGTAGATTCGAAGCGGCATTTCTTCAGAACAACCAGGTTCCCGTAATACATAATTCTCGAAATTAGTCATGATCGTAGTTGACAATCTTGTACTTTTGGGTTCTGAGTGACTTTTGGATGAGAGAATGGAGCAGTCTATTTGAGTTCTAGTAAGCTTATGGGAGCCTTTCATTGTTTTTGAATCATGTATTCGTTGTTGTCGGTGCACACGACCGCTTTCACTGTCCAAATGCCAACATTGCAGGATTAGAAATGGCATTGTTGGAAATCGACACTCCTCTGTCTCGAGCCTCCCTGCTGTCTCCCGTCTACTTCCCAACAAACCAAACTTTCCGGCAAAGACACTGC
This sequence comes from Lizonia empirigonia, assembly GCA_009982855.1. Classification (NCBI taxonomy): domain Eukaryota; kingdom Fungi; phylum Ascomycota; class Dothideomycetes; family Pseudoperisporiaceae; genus Lizonia; species Lizonia empirigonia. The sequence continues at coordinate 406,140 of JAADKA010000038.1, read as the reverse complement.
ACTTTGGCGAAATGATCGATCGGCCGGGTTTTACGTGTTTATAGGCAGAAATCCGGGTCGTCGCCGATTGAAGCTCCTCAAAGCGCCTCGACAGTTCCACATTGCGGAATGAGAATTAGTCAATGCAAGCCAATGTGAGTGAACAATAGCACGGCATAGAGCGGTGCAATAGAACCTTGTCAATTCCGACTCTGAACGCGTCGTAGTCGCAGGATGCTACAACATCTTCTTGTGCTATTCGAGGTATTGCGCCAACAAGTCTGCAAAATCAAAACCGAAAGTACATATCTTGGGAAAATCCAAATCGTTCGCACAAGCCCCAGACTCGAGCACCTCAGAGGCACGCAATGGAAGGAGAGCTCAAGTGTCACATTCTCCGTCATCCTAGCCCGGGTGTCTACAAACCAGAAATCGTAGCGCAGCAGACCATGTCGAGAGTACACAGATTCCTAATACAGGCTCAGGCCTGTGGGAAATCGTTATCATTGATGCAGACGAGAAGACCATGCAGCCAACTACAATAGGATATGGAGACGCGCTGTACAAAAGTCGATCCCGAACTTCATGCCAGAAGGGTGTGAAGACCTGGCCGTCATTTCAGGAATTTCGAGATTTCAAGGGTGGACTGCTTATAAGATTGATCACAAGAACAACAGGCGAAGTAAGCCAGATTGGTGAATGTTTGTAACGACAGGCGAAGTGTGCCGGATTGGTGAATGTTTGTGCTGCATCGTGACAATCTGTCCGTGATGGACGCACTCAACATAACGACAGGTGATCCGCAGCAGCAAGCAGTGACACACCAGCAGTACTTATCTCTGCGCGCTGCTCAATGAACCACCATCCTCGCGAGCCACCACCTCCCACACAATGCCATTTTCAACAAATCACAATATGGCCCCACGCACCAACCAGGAAGTCGTCAACATCTCCTGGCCCATGACAATCCCCCCCCACGCTTATTACCTCGTCACCTCCGCATACCCCCTGAAAGTAAGCTACTCATATACAAACTACACCCTGACGTTCGACGAGCCCATGAACCTCTCTTCGCCGTCGTCGCCCGTGCGTGTGATCCCATCGGGGCCGCTATCTCCCGGCTTCGCACGCGGCTGGAGCAAGCTGCCGACGGAGCTCAAGCTCGTCGTGCTGCGGCATGTGGTTGTGCATTCTGCGGAGATTTGGCAAACGAATGTGAATGCGGCGATACGCGATACTTTGTTTCCATGCTTGCAGATGACGCCGGAGATTGGCAGGCTGGCGCGAGGCGTGTTTTTTGCGGAGAATACGTTTGTCTTTGACCAGAGGGCGGCGGTTGGCAGTGCACCGCCCGTGTCGGTGAGGCCGCTGCTGAAGAAGGTTGTGTTGGTGACTAAACTTGAGGACGGTGATTGGGAGATGGTTGATGCGGTTGCAAAGAAGAGACTGGGGTATAGAAACATCACGCACGCTGAGATCCGGTGTTCAGCGGTCGATTTTATTCGGGCGTTTCGGGTAAATCGTGGGACTGCTGAAGGTCGTAGCACGGAAGCGTGGGATGCGTACTTGGAACGTCAACTGCCTCCAGAGGTGGCATTTGCACCGAATGGCGTGGTCGTTTTCGATCACTTGCAGTCTGGAAGGGGAGGTGTCGACGAGGAACTCTTAGAGCGGGTGGAACAGGTCAAAGAGCTGTTAAGGGAAAGGTTCAGATTCGGAGTGCGATGAACGTCGTGACGTAGAGCAAAATGTACATGTCAGTAGGTCTTACCACTGTCGGCCCATCTGTACGTTAGGCCACTGATTAGGGAAGACACAAAGTCCTAGTACTTGTCGGCCTCAAACCTAGCACAGTCGAACAGCCCTCCAATGAATCACAGGGCGTTTGACGCGGAGGGCGAGCGCCTTTGTTGACATCTGTCGCTATGTTGTGGGAGACGAATGAGATGTGGAGACATGAAGTGGTGGCTGAGAAAAGGTTGATGTACAATCTATTCGTCGACTCGAATCAGGAATTGTCGTGCCGCGCAGTGCCCTACGTCCGGCTCTTCTAAGTATACAGGTCGCTATCTCCCTAACACTCATGCACTGCCTTACTCCTCGTCAGCGAACTCGGCACGGCCTTGCTTGGAGTTGAGGTACTCGTTCCTGTGCGTGTCAGCATGCAAACGGTGGTGCTGCGCGCCCGTGAGCGTCCGCGACTAACCTCTCAATAGCCCACTCCATGGCAGCGTATCCGGCAATAAGCGGGGGGATGAAGAAGAGGACCTGGTTGCGCGAGCGGCGAACGACGTTCCAGAAGCCCTTGGAGATGAAGTTGGCCATAGGACGCTGCCTGTTGGGGCTGAGCGAGTACGTGACTACGCCCTTGCCGGGTCGGCCACCGCCCTCATAGGGGTTGCCCCAGGAGCCAATGTGCCATCTGTGAGTGGTCAGCTTGCTGCCCAATTGACCGTTGTAGTGTATGCGGTGGTGTGGTGTTTTGCGCGGTGGCCGAGGGTGCGGCGAGCGGCGCGGGAAAGAGCGATTGCGGGCGCGGAGGGCGGACGTACGTGGCCTTGTGCCTTGCGTTGGGATCGGAGCCGCCGCCAGCCATTGTGGAATGTCGAGTCGGGGGATGTGCGTGTGGATGGGGGGTGGTGGGTTGACGTTGAGAAAGCTGCTAGAGCTCACGCCGGACGTCGCTTCTGCGCTACATAATCAGCGGGCACGTGACTTGGCGGTCGTTGAATTGAGGATGACGTGATTGGCCACACAGCACAACTCAGGGAATCAACGCAGATGCAGGTCACTGATGCAGCGAGGACTGAGGGTCGAATAGTAGGGCCTTAAAGATGTATTGTGGTCCATGTGGAAAGTGACGCTCGACAATAGTGCCTGCTACTGTCATGTCGCGTGCGCATCTTAGCACACCACCGCAACCGTTTAGAGGATCCTGATCACCAGCACGAAGAATAGCACAATGACCAGCACGAACGGCATCATCATTCTGACGCTCTCGAGGTTGCCCCTCTCTATGACTTGGTTGTTGGCCTCGAGGTCTGCCTGGCTGGGCTGCGGGCGCTGTCCTACAGGCCACAGCTCGCCATACCGATTACCAGGCGCCGACTCGTACAGCTCTCCCTCTGGCGATTTGAATGTGTACACCTGCGTGTCGGCATCGTAGCCAATGCGCTCGAATCCCTCGGGGAGGCGAGAGGAGTCCTGCAGCTGTCAGCATCCTGTTTCTCTACAGAAGTTGATCCCCTGGACGAATGTACTCGGGGAGTCCTGAGTATCGAGAGTTAGCACCTACATCATTGTCCTTGTACGCCATTGCAAATGCTGTGCGCTTGGTTAGGGGGTAAGCGTAAGGAGGTGGTCAGTCTGCAATAAGGCCAGTAGGCAATGAGCGAGCGTTTTCAGTCCAACACAGAGCAAACAGATGTGTTGTATGATGTGGGTGTAGTGGGTAGCTTCCAAGATCAACAGGAAGAACTTCCAGCGCTTACTTCGTACTCGAGCGTGGCAGTGTCCTGATCAAGCCGTAACCTGCGACGATGGGGGCTGTCAGCGAACAAGCGCCCTTGCTCAGGTGGCGCGCAAGGCATCCCACATGGCCAAGGCGTCAGCCCTGCCGACGTCAGCTACGGGCAGTATTTCACAGCCTGCTTGCAACTCGCAATCGCTCATTACAGAACATTGGAGGAAAGCCTTTTAATGCTGGAAGGGTATCTGAGGTAGGATACAAATACATTCAAACCTCGCTGCTATGCCGCTCACTTTTGCCAGCGACGACAACGTAAATGAGCACAAGTGGCGTGGACTTTGCAGCTAGGTACAGTATATAAGGACAAGCCTGTGCACCGGAAGTCGGACACTCTCATGCACCAGTAGACTCCTGAACCCTGATCTCTGGCAAGCCTGCGAGCTTGGGACTGACAAGGTCAGGCAGTCCACAAAGAGCACGACGGCAAGATGCCATGCCGTATAAGCAAGAAAAGCCGCATCTGCCAATGAACATAAGACTGCGAGTCGAAATGCTTAACGTACCTCACAAGCGAGCTGGCCACCTGCGCCAAGACCCCACCAAACATACTATTGCGCATAGTATAATCGCGATGAGCCAACAACCAGACAATCTACTACCTTCAAAAGATGCTCGACTACAGCTTGCTCTTGAGGCTATCAAACGCGACGTGATGCTATCCCAGAGACGTGCTGCAGCTATCTACAACGTCTCTCGAGCAACACTCAGTAATCGCCTGCTGGAACACCTTATCGACGCGATTGCACGCCCAACTCAATAAATCTCCTTAAGACAGAGGAGGATGTAGTTACTCAGCATACCCTTGACCTCGACGCGCGAGGATTTCCGCCCCGGCTTGCTGCTGTGAAGGATATGGCTGATTCTTTGCTGGCTGAGCGTCACCGTGATCCTGTTGGCCAGAACTGGGCTGCAAACTTTGTCAAACGTCGCCCTGAGCTCAAGGTCAAATTCAATCGCAAATATGACTATAAGAGAGCTCTCTGCGAGGATCCTGAGATTATACAAGGCTGGTTTCGGCTTGTAGAGAACATGAAGGCTAAGTATGGTATCCTTGATGACGACACCTACAACTTTGACGAGGCTGGCTTCATGATGGGCATGATATCAACTGGAGCAGTAGTCACTAGTTCTGAGCGTCTAGGACGGCCAAAGAGCGTTCAGCAGGGCAATCGCGAGTGGACTACAGTGATCCAGGGCATCAACGCGATGGGCTGGTCGATCCCACCCTTCATCATCTTCCAGGGCTACTATCACCTCTCTGCCTGGTACAAGGAGGATAACCTGCCTCGCGACTGGGTTATTGCAGTCTCTGAGAACGGCTGGACAACAAATAAGCTTGGCCTGCAGTGGTTGAAGCACTTTGACGAGCATACAAAGAGGAGGGTTATAGGCGCTCATCGGCTGCTCATTATCGACGGCCATGAGAGCCACGACTCGCTCGATTTCCAGCAGTACTGCAAGGATCACAAGATCATCACTCTCTGCATGCCTCCTCACTCGTCGCACCTCCTGCAGCCTCTTGATGTGGGGTGTTTCTCGCCTTTGAAGACGGCGTATGGCCGCCAAGCCGAGGATCTGATGCGCAACAAGATCACCCATATCACTAAACTGGAGTTCCTACCGTGCTTTAAAGGCGCTTTTGACGCTGCGATCACAAAGGCTAATATACAAGGAGGCTTTCGAGGCGCTGGCTTAGTCCCATTTGATCCAGAGGCGGTGATATCGACGCTTGACGTACGGCTGCGCACTCCACCACTACCTACGATTGAGGACGTTCCCTGGCAGTCGCAAACTCCAAGCAATACCCTGGAATTTAGGTCGCAATCGAAGCTGATTCAAGAGAGGATTCAGAGACACGTAGATAGCTCTCCAACTTCAATGGTAGAGGCCCTTACAAAGTTCACAAAGGGAGCTGAGATGATGGCGCACTCTATGGTGTTAATGACTAATCGCAACGCTGAGCTCCAAGCCGCCAACGAGGTCTCAAGTAGGCGTAGATCATATAAAAGGAAGCGCGTGCAGCAGCAAGGGACCTTGACGATTGAGGAGGGCGTACGACTGACGACCCTTAAGGAGTTTGAGGCGCGTAGTGATGGGAAGAAGGCAAAGAAGAGGGTGCGCGTTGAGGCAGGTGAGCCTAGCCAACGACGCTGTGGACGCTGCGGCGAGGCAGGGCATAACGCACGTACGTGTAAGCAAGAAGTATTAGTAGATTCTGAGTAGAATAGCCTATTACGATTCTTAATTACTATCCTTGACGGTGCTCTACGGTCGTGTACAGTACTGATTTTGGTAGGGTCTTGGCGCAGGTGGCCAGCTCGCTTGTGTGGCCAGCTCGCTTGTGAGGTACGTTATTACAATAAAAAGCTTGACTGGCATTGGCGCTGCTGCGAATGCCCCGCGTAGCAAGTACAGCAAATCATGTGACATGATACTTTCATTAGATCAAGTTCTTGTTAGACAAGAGGCGTACTTCCCACAACGACAACGGAAACACATCTGGCGCAAGTACAGCAGATCTGGCGCTTGAGCAGGTGGCGAGATGGCAACAATGATCAGCAAGCACTGCGGCAGACATGAAAAGGCGCTGAAGAGCGGACGGTGTCACAAATCTCGATGCATACGACGATATTACAGCGGCCACCGATGAATGCAAGACCAGTCTGCAAGGACGACAGAATGACGGTCGAAAGAACATGGAACTGCACGTCGAGATGAGGTAATAATGTATTCGGGACCCCACGCTTCTGTGCCGATTACCCGTGCGTCTTTGAATAGGTATAGCGCACAGCACAGAGGTTCTCGGTGACTGATCACTGGCTTGCAGCAATGTTAATCAAAAGCTGTCGGGACGTAAACGGTTCCGAAGTTATGCTGTGCTAGCTTTACGCAATGCTTAGTGAATTGAATTCATCTACTCTACGTCCCTGACAGAGTCTACTCTACAATAACATAAGCTCACGGCATGCCTTAACTAAGCAGAACTGCTTAACGTACTCCACGGGTGAGCGGATCATACGAGTGAGCGGATCACTCTGCCAAGACCACACCAAATCTCTACCCTATCATAGCCTGTATTGGCCCACGTTGGCCTTGTATACAGTAGTACAGCACATAATGTTATTTAATAACACTTTCTACAGGCTTTTTACACGTGCGCGAGTTATGCCCTACCTCATGGCACCGTGTACAGCGTCTTTGGGTTGCCTCAACCCCCTTTAACACCTGCTCGCTTCCTTGCCTTCTTACCATCACCACGCGCCCCAAACTCTGTCAGAGTTGTTAACCGAAGGCCTTCCTCTGCTGTTAGAACTCCCTCCTGCTGTAACCGCTTTCTTTTGTGTGATTTACGTTGTGATGCAGCCTCATTTGCCGCTCGAAGCTCAGCATTCTCCTTCTGGGCCAACACTAGCTTATGCGCTACTACAGCTGCGCCTTTGGCAAGCTTTTCAAAGGCCTCAACCATTGAAGTTGGTGAGCTGCCCATATGCCTTTGAATCCTCTGTCGAATCAGCGTTGATTGCGACCCTATTTGCAGGGTATTGTTTGGGGTTTGGGACTGCCAGGGCTCATCTTCCACAGTAGGTAGCGGTGGAGTACGTAGGCGGACATCAAGGCCCATTATGACCCGTTCTGGGTCAAAGGGAACCAATCCAGCGCCTCGGAACCCTCCTTGGATATTACTAGGAGTAAATGACTCCTTGTAGGCGCCTATAAAGCATGGCAGGAACTCGGTTTTAGTGATACAGTGACCGTGCACGCCGTGCACACCTTGGCACCCTCCTGCACACCCGAAAAATGAGGCTGCAGAGCCACATACAATAGATATTATTGCGAGGTTTTTCGTTATAACAGTCTACTAGGTCCTACAGTACATGCCCTGCTCCCATTTCTTATTTGGCCTTGTTGCGCGGCCGCTGCGCGTGGTAACTGGTGGAGGTGCTGGGGACGGCGACGCTTCAACTACAACGCGAGTTGCACCACGCTTACGCTGTTTTTTGGCTGCAGGCTCTGTACAAGGCTTACTTAAAAGCCTTGCGCTTGCCTCTTGAGGGCAATTGGATAGCTTTGGCAGCGTCGCTCTCTTGTTTCTTTTGTTGTTTCTCAGCCTTCTTAGCAGCCTCCCTGTAGGCTTTCTCTTCCCTCACCCTCTCTCGTTCTGCCTTCCTCTGCTGCTTGTCCTGCTCATCTTGAAGCTTCTTCTGGGCCTGAAGCTTCTTCTGATGAGCCTTATCTACCTTCTTCTGCAGCTCTTGCTCCTTGTTGGCTTTATAGCGATCCTCGGCTTGGCGGATCTTGTGAGGGCTCCAAAGAACAGCTGCACTACAGAACTCCTTATCATGCTGCAGGTCAAGCCTCCTCCGCTTGTTTTTAGAGGGCTTAAGCTCTCCAATTACGTTGCGCAGGCCTTCATTTTCAAGCTGTACAAGCTGAGTGTGGGCGGAGAGGTGAGAGATAGTACGCCGCAACCGCTGCACCTCCTCTGCGTCCTGATTCTCTACCACCTTGCCCAGAATTTGGATAGCTTGCTTCCAGTTATCTGCTGCAATTGGTGAAGGTGTACGAGGCAGCTGCCTGCGCTTATTCCGAAACCTATCGACGATTACAGCTGCGTTGGGTGGCGATAGGCCTGTGACTTCGAAGGCCTTGAGGATGAGGCTTGGGGTAAAGGTCTCCGTCCAGGACTTATAGAATAGGTGGAAGAAGTCACGCTTCTTCACGCCTACTAGGCCTTGAGTTGTGTAAACGTGTTTAGTGAGCTGGTTTGTATAGCTTGTAGCCAGAGGTGAGAAGAGTGCTACATCAAGCGGCTGCAGCGTGTGGTTACTGTGAGGAGGGAACACTAGTAGCCGTATCCTATTCCTATCGCAGTACTTGATGAAGGACCAGGTTATATGCGAGCCGTGGCCGTCTACTATAAGTAGTCGCCAACTTCTGCGCGCCTTCTCTCGAGTATAGCGATCAAAGATTTGTTCCAGCCACGCAAGGCCGACCTCGTCGTTCGTCCAGCCTGAGGGCGTTGCAGTAACAAATACTGAGTGCTTTTCTGCTTCTATATCCTCTACCCAGGTCGATTGTATCTCGTTAGGAGCGCCTGGATAGATGATGCCTGGAGGCAGTGCCGAACCATCAGCGCAGACGCTTGCGAGTATCGACACCCACTGCCTGTTGCCGTCTTGCATAGGCTGGCGCCTTGTTTTTGACTCCACAGAAGCCCTACTGAACACTCGTTTGGTGCGCCTATTGAGTACGCCAATTGCGAAGCCCTTCTCATCCATATTGTACGTGTGCCGTGGCTCAATCGAGTATTCGGTGATCTTGGAGTGCACAAGCTTGAAGTATCGTGTGTACTTCTCGCTGGTATCGGCGTGGAGGCGCTGTGCGTCGATAGCGTTGGCCCATTTGTATAGGAGCTGGTCGCGGTGACGGTCTAGGAAGCGAGTAACCCACGAGTTGGAGACCCTATCTGCAGCCAATTCAGAAGCCATGTTTTGTACCATCTGCCTTGTAGGAGGTAGGCCTCGCTCAGTAAGCTCAACTATGAACTCACAAAGCTCTCGCTTTTGTGTAGGGTGGAGTTTAAGCAGTTGTTGATCAGCGTTAGCACGCGACGCGACAACGTGTCGGTGGTGTCGCGACAAAGTTGTGCGGCACACATTGTATTTTTTTGCAACCGCCTGGTATGAAAGTTTGCCTTGTGCATCTGCTACATCTGCCTCTTTAAGCGCTTCTTCTAACGACATCGTGGTGTTGAGTTATGGGGTTGAGGAGTATAGTGGATTTTTGGTGAGGGTGTGCACGGCGCGAAGGTGTGCACGGCGTGCACGGTCACTGTATGCGTGATTCTGTTGCGCATGAGATCCTCAGCTTGGCGCCCATACGCCTTCTTCAAAGGGGCAAAACAACCCACATCAAGTGGCTGCAAGAGGTGTGATGAGTGTGGAGGCATACACAGTGTGATAATCTTTGCTTCCTTGCAGTATTGTTGGAAGTTAAGGGAGTTGTGGCTCTCATGGCCGTCAATAAGGAGCAGCCGGTACCCTCCTCGGGTGCGCCTCTTTGTATGGGCATTAAAGTGCTCTAACCACTGGAGTCCAAGCTTGTTGGTAGTCCATCCGTTCTCAGAGACTCCAATAACCCAGTCCTGAGGCAGATTGTCCTCTTTGTACCAGGCAGAGAGGTGGTATTGGCCTTTGAAGATGATGAAGGGCGGAATGGCCCATCCAGTGCCATTAATGCCCTGTATGACTGTTGTCCACTCCCGATTGCCCTGCTGGACTGCCTTTGGCCGTCCTCGACGCTCTGAGCCTGTAACAACTGCTCCTGTTGATATCTGGCCCATCATAAAGCCAGTCTCATCAAAGTTGTACGTGTCGTCATCCTGGATGCCATACTTGGCTTTGGTATTCTCTACAAGGCGGAACCAGCCTTGTATGATCTCTGGATCCTCACAGAGGGCTCGCTTGTAGTCGTACTTGCGATTAAACTTAACTTTGAGCTCAGGGCGGCGCTTAACGAACGTACTGGCCCAGTTTACGCCAACATGGCCCATATTGCGCTCTTTGCGCAAAGAATTAGCCATGTTAGCCACAGCAGCCAGCCGAGGGCCGAACCCTCTGGCATCTAGCTCAAGTATGTGCTGAGTGACCACGTCCTCCTCAGTCTGGTCCAGGTTCCTTGATTTTGGCGTACAATCGGCTTGTGCAGTTCGTCCTGTGTATCGAGCATGTAGTGTGCTGTAAGGCGCGTTATATATAGCTGCAGCGCGTCGCAGTGTGAGCGTCGCATCTTGTTTGATTGCCTGGAGCGCGAGCTGTATAGCAGCTTCTTTAAAGGGCTTAGATCTGTGTTGTTGTTGAGGCATCGCGTGGTAAGGTGGAGGTTTGGTGTGGTCTTGGCAGAGTGATCGGCTCACTCGTATGATCCGCTCACCCGTGGAGTACGTTATACACCTTGTAGTTAATATAACGTGGTTTATCATCGAGCCGCCAGGTATCACCGAACCGCCACCCCTTACCAACTTTTTAAGACTTACCAACTATTACAGGACTATTACGCTTAACCACAACGCTGCACTAATAATTACAATCGTTACAATTACTCTTTAGAAGCAGCGCTATCATCTGCATCTAATATTTCTGCAGTGCAGGTGCGCAAATTGTGGCCAGTCTTGCCGCAACGTCTGCAGTGCCTCTCTTTGCGCACCTTCTTCCCAGACTGTTCAGATGCCTCACCACCACCACCATCCTTCTTAGCTATCATATCCTGTACCTTACCAACCGTAAGAGCCTCCTCTGTCTGGATATACTTTCTTTTGCGACCACGCTGCGCTGTCAGAGCCTTAATAGCCTTCTTTATGCCATCCATTTCCCTTCTCTGCAACACGTTGGCATGGTCTATCCGCGCAACCCCTCTAGCAAGCGAGTCAAGTGATTTCATAATAGGAGACAGGGGCGAATCTCTGTGCAATCGCATGCGCTCGCGGATATACAACGTTTGCGACTCAACCTCCTTTGCGCTGGTTGGTGTTTTGGATTCCCATGGGGTAGTCTCTGGTGGTGGTGGTGGTGTTGGCGTGCGAAGGACCACATCAAGCTTCGATAGCACTCGCTCTGGGTCAAAAGGAACTAGTCCCGCGCCTCTGAAGCCTCCGTGGATATTATCTTTTGTAATAGCCTTGTAATAGGCTGTCTGGAAGCCAGTGAGGAAGAACTCTTTCTTAATTTGTGTCTTTGAGTATCGTGACCAGGCGTCAACCTCAGTCGAGTACGCCCTCTTCAAGGGGCCAAAACAGGCCACGTCAAGCGGCTGCAACAGGTGCGACGAGTGCGGGGGCATACACAAGGTGATAATCTTGTGTTCTGCGCAGTATTCCTTGAACTCTGCAGAGTTGTGGCTCTCGTGGCCATCAATAATAAGCAGACGGTAGGCGCCAACAGTACGCTCCTTTGTAGACGCGTCAAAGTGCTTCAACCACTCCAGACCAAGCTTGTTTGTTGTCCAGCCGTTCTCGCTGGTTGCAATTACCCAATCACGAGGCAGATCAGGGTACCAGGTTGTGATCAGGACCTTGCCTTGGAAGATGATGAAGGGTGGGATAGCCCAGCCAGCAGCGCAGACGCCGGTGATGATTGTGACCCACTCCCGATTGCCTGGCTGGATATTCTTAGGGTCAGATCGCTTCTCTGAGCCTGTGAACACCATCTTAGACCCAATTATGCCCATCATGAACCCAGTCTCGTCGAAGTTGTAGGTATCTCCATCTAGGATTCCGTACTTCTCCTTTGTGTTCCTAACCAGCTCGAACCAGGGCGTTATAACGCGTGTATCTTCGTTCAGGGCTCGTTGACGATCGTACGGTCGGCTACGTCGAAGCTTGATCTGTTGGGTACGCGTGTTGAACCTGTTTACCCAGAGCTTGCCAACAGGTCCTTCACCGCGTGCGGCAACACCCGAACATCAACTTTTCCAGGTCAGCGAAAGGTCGATTTCCATCGATTTTTCGTTCAAACACGACTCAAATGCCTTCTTAAATCTGTTTCCCAACGTCCTCTCCCCGCTGCAGGCGTTGTGGCAGGCGCGCTGCCCTCTTTTGTCTTTCAGCTCTTCGCTGAGCTGAATTCTCTTCAAAATGGCCCGTGCGCTACTCAGATTTTCACGTTCGGTCGAAGGCCACAACCACCACCAAGACAAGGAGACAGTTTTGCCACTCCTTGTTCTTGCAGTATAAGGGCATCGCCAGGCCTACCGCAAGGCTCTCCACGCGAAGAGCTACGGCGCAATTCGACAGAGCACCGGCTCTCCACACCCACAACGATGAGAGCTGCTTTCAGCTCTCTGAAGACCGACTGTCAGCGTCCCAGACCTGACACAACACGCAAACAAGGCAGCCAGCATGGCCTTAGATTTCACGACCCTTGGGGATAAAGAAGAAGGACAGGCCTGGCTCTGCCTTCCTACTACACCTATCTCCTCAGACACAGGCATGGCCAAGCCTAGTACAAAGGCTCTCCTCGCGCAGAGCCACGGCTTCGATTCGGCAGGGCACCGGCTCTTCACACCCACCTACTCTTTCCTACTCTCTCTCATGGCACTCAAACCGCCTCTGAATACACACAAGGGAACCACCCTGATGTACACACACTGCTCAGTCTCCCCAATTGGAAGGGGAGCTGTAGTTCTGAAATGGTAGCAATACCCGCGCAGGCAAGAAATGCTTTCTAAGGTAGTGTGGCAGCACTGTAATTCCATAGCTTAGCACGTCCTATATGCCCTTCGGGAGGCGGTGATGGTGGACTTAATCCCCATCCTATGGACGAAAATCGAATACCAACCAACCAACCAACCGCGTGCGGCAAGTAGATCATTAGCCATATCTTGCACCATAGTCTTTGTCGCGCCTATTCCTTGCGTGTCTAGCTCAAGTATACGGTCAACTATCGCCTCCTCTCCTACCTTTGTCAGCTTCTTTAAATTGGCCTCGCGATCGCGTCGTGCAAGCCCTCCAGCGCGTCGGTCTCTTAACGTTGATCGGGGAACACCAAAGGCCTTAGACGCGTGATTTATACTGTCAGGCACAGTAGCTTTTGTAGCTTGGATAGCAAGGTATAGTGTACCTTCGTTATAGGACGATTGCGCGTTGCGTTGTGATGGCATTGTAATAGTTGTCGTAATAGTCGCAAAGTTGGCGAGGGGTGGCGGTTCGGTGATACCTGGCGGCTCAATGATAAACCACGTTACCTGTAATTAATGCTTACTAACTATGGCTCTTACTAGAAGCACTATTAAAGCCTCTTATACTAAAGTCACTTATAAGATCCTAATATAGAGGGATACAGTGACGTTGCGATACTAGCGGTAACTTTAATATTCCTCTAATGTGCGCATCACGTGATACACACACCCGCTTAACTAATAAGAAGGCTAAGTGGCTTATCTAATTAGATTTCACGCTCTAAAACTTAGTGAACTATAGTACTACCAACGTGTCGGATTCGTTATTGCTGCTAGCGCAGCAATTAAATGACATGTGTTCTCAAGATGTAAAGCAGCAAGACGCTCCTATGGAGCCGACATCGTTTCACCGATAAGAAGATTGTGGGGAAACAACTGGCGCAATGCAGAAGCGATGATGCTACAATATCCATGGTAGGCGCGTTTGCCACAGTGCGCTTTCTGTTCTCGGCCAATCAGCAAGAATGCGCCGCGAACACCTTCCAGCAACGCAAGCAACTACCCGGTCACCAGCACTGGATCAGCTGCACGCACATCATCGAGACAATCAGATCCACTTCCACTTCTTCCACGTTCGACAGCACAAAGCAAAACAGCCACATACAGTCACCAATCGTCGCTCCAGACCATCGCCACGACGCTGCGCCTCACTCGTCCGCCACATCTTGCATGATCTAGCGCGTCGACGTCACCAACCAGGCCGGGGCTGCTCTTCATTGGAACCAAGCCGGCATAAGCTTGCCGAGACCGTAGATAAGGATTTATCGACGCCTCACTCCGGAGGCTTGTCCATACTCCTTGTGCTCTTTTCGCACACACTCAACTCACGCAACTCGCAACCACACATCAACCGATGGGAGAACCTGACGATCCTTCTTTACCGCGCAGTGTCAAGTCAAAGGCAACTGCAGCATTTGGCCTGGCACTTAAAAAAGACACCTCACAGCCTGTCCTCCCCACCAATAACAGCCACATTTCCCCCACGCGTGCTGGATCCAACACCAGCACCCTCAACAGCGAGAAGCGCGATGAGAACCACAGCCATGCAAATGGTCAGGTCGATACCCAGGGAGATGGAGCTACGGCTTCCGCCCTAGAGGCTTCAAAACCGCCGCTCTCCATCCGCATGAAGAACGGTTCTCTTCGATTCCTCACCCACACCAAAAATGCCTTGACCCACAGCTGGATCAATCTCCTGCTCGTGTTTGTGCCTATCGGTATCGCCGTCAAGGTCGTTGGCCTCAAGGCCGAGATCGTTTTCTCCATGAACGCCATCGCCATTATTCCACTCGCTGGACTTTTGGCGCACGCGACCGAAGTCGTCGCTGAGCGCGTTGGAGACACTCTCGGAGCTCTGCTCAACGTCTCGTTCGGAAACGCAGTAGAGCTGATTCTCTTCATCATCCTGCTTGCCTCCGACCAAATCGAAGTCGTACAGGCCTCCCTGCTCGGATCTATCCTTGCGAACCTGCTGCTCATTCTGGGCATGGCCTTCCTGTTGGGAGGTCTTAAATACCAGGAGCAAGTCTATAACAGCACCGTCACACAAATGAGCGGTGTAATGCTTGCTCTTGCTGTCATGAGTCTGCTTTTGCCCACTGCATTCCACGCTGCTTTCAGTGACAACGCCATTGCTGATCACGAGACACTATACGTCAGCCGCGGCACCAGTGTCATCTTGTTGATTGTGTACGGCCTGTATCTGCTCTTCCAGCTCAAGAGCCATCGCTACTTGTACGCCAGTACGCCTCAGCACATCATTGACGTGGAATCACACCCCGGTGTTCTGGCTGGCGCTTTCGACTCGTCTAGCTCATCGTCTTCTTCCAGCTCCAGCAGCGACGACAGTGATGGCTCTTCGCACTCTTCCGGCACGCTACAGCGCAAGGCCAAGCGTATGGTGCGCAAGCTGCGTCGCAAGTCCAGCGCCAGCTCCAAGGATGGACTATCTGCCTTGTCTGGTGTCGAGGGTGCCCGAAACGGCAGTGTCGATAGGAACGCCAGCGTCGGCAGCTCTCTCCCTCGCCATTTCGACGACCCAATCATTAGCGGCGACGAGGCTGACGAGGACATCAACGCTCCTCGTGTTCGTGACTTCGAGGTTGCCTCGCACGCATCGGTTCCCCACACCAAGCGTGAGAAGCGCAGGCACAAGGACAAGAGCAAGTGCAAGAAACAGCGCAAACAAGCAGATGCTATAGATGAGAAGGTAGCAGAGCCAGAGTCGAAGCCCAAGGTTGCCTTCGCCGAGGAAGTACAACAGGGCGAAGCCGCTCCGGTGACTGGACGCAAGGCGTATCGACCTGCTCTGCCTTCGCTACTGTCCAACAACGTCTTCTCGAACCCTCAGAACCTTGCCCCAACTGGCGGGCTTGCTCCCAACATCCGTATGGCTGCCCCACGACAGCAGCCCCTTCGTCGCTCTAGGTCGTTGCCGGAGCGCATGGATAGCACGCAGTCGCAGACCAGCACCAATAATGCAAATGCCCCTGCTCCTCTTCAGCAAGCTGCTATTGTCGATGACGACGAAGATGACCACCACCCGGACATGTCTATCAAGGCTGCTATCTTCATGTTGCTCATCAGTACTGGTCTTGTCGCTGTTTGCGCCGACTTTATGAGTGACGCCATCGAGCCCATGGTCGAGACGTCTGGTATCAGCCAAGCATTTATTGGTCTCATTATCCTGCCGATCGTTGGTAACGCTGCTGAGCACGTTACTGCAGTCACAGTGGCCATGAAGAACAAGATGGATCTCGCGATTGGCATCGCCGTCGGATCTTCGATTCAGATTGCCATTTTCATCACACCCGTCATCGTCATCCTGGGCTGGATCATGGGCAAGGAGATGACGCTCTACTTCAACATCTTCGAGACTGTTGCGTTATTCGTCACAGTTCTCGTAGTTAATTTCTTGGTGTTGGACGGCAGGAGCAACTATCTTGAAGGTAGTCTGTTGATTGCCGCATACACCATCATTGCTCTTTCGAGTTTCTTTTACCCCGATGGCTGCGACGCTTCTGCAATTGGTGGCAATGAGAAGGCGTGTTGAAGCACAGTGTCTCGTGCCACGCAGATGATGGTCAAGCGTCTGGTCGGGTTTTAGCCCGGCATAGATTTGGCTGCAAGAAGCCTGATGCCGGCTATGGCGTACACGAACATGGTCGACAGCGCCATCCAACCTGGGCGTCGACATTAATGGAGCTTGAGCAGGTGAAGTGCTCGCTCCGGTGACTTGGGTCACGTGTGCTTTCCTGTCCTTTCTGAAGAATTACATGAAGTAGCTTACACGGTATCATTTTCCTGATAGACATAATAAGAATGTAATGCGCGCATGCACTCTCGCTTATTGACTCCGTGACGCTTTCCAGCCTAAGCTACATTCTCGCCAGACACAAGTCGTGCACCGTGACGGTGATGTAAGCAGACGTGGATGGGTAGGTCAATGCGTTGTATTTATCAGAGTCATGGATCACTACTTTTGAGAAGCATATGTTTCCTGACCGCTGCATACGAAGTACGGCGGTCATGCATTGCTTGGATCTGCGACGAGCTTGTCTGGACGTCAGTCCAATGCGGGGTGCAGCAAGGCGTGGGAATGTGATTGTGACGTCGACGCGAATAAGATAATTTTGGGTTACTGCAGTGATTGTCGGTTGTCTCGCCCCAGCACACGTAGTGTTGCTGGCTGCAGTGGAGCGAGGGGCTGTCCGCGGTCGAGTCGCGGCTCAATTGGGCGGCTTAGTCACAGCTTCGACGGCGTCACGACTTGTGCTGTCATGTGGTGGCAGAGGCTTTCGCCATC
The DNA here is from genome assembly GCA_009982855.1 of Lizonia empirigonia. Taxonomy (NCBI): domain Eukaryota; kingdom Fungi; phylum Ascomycota; class Dothideomycetes; family Pseudoperisporiaceae; genus Lizonia; species Lizonia empirigonia. The sequence continues at coordinate 389,092 of JAADKA010000038.1, read as the reverse complement.
CGCGCTTGCCACACGGCGCATCCATTGCACGCCGACACCGCCGACACCCGCCGCACGACCGCACTCACCACTCGCATCGCTGCATGGTAGCACTCTGCAGGCGCATCACTCCCGCTCCCACCTCGCCCGCCTCTCGCCCCCACGCCCACGCCCGTCCGCCCGCGCCCACCGCCCAGCATGTCGAGCCTCCTGCGCCGCACCCCCGGCCAGCTCGCACGCCTCTCCCGACCGACCAGCACATTCACATCCAGGACGCCCCTCGCGTTACGGCGGCGTGTGCCCGTCCCGCAGTGTCTGTACGCCCAGCAGCGCGCCCGGCGGTTTGCAACGGGGCCCGAGGAGCCCAAGAACGAGAAGAAGGAGAACAAGGATGAGCCGGCCGAGCACAAGGATGAGCCGGTAGCAGACAAGGATGGCCCGCCGGACGCAAAGGCCAACATGTCGAAGCTGACGTCCGAGGAAGAGAAGATGCTCGACCAGCTGGTCTCGTTTGTGTCCCTGGGCGTGCCCAAGGCGCAGAAAAAGGCCATCAAGGACGCCATGGAAGAGATCAAGAAGACGGGCATCCCGCCCGAGCTGCGCGAGGAGATGGACAAGCTGGCCCGCGGCGAGAAGCTGGACCTCGCCACCGCCGCCAAGATCTCGCGCATGACGACCAACATGGCCCGCCGCGCTGCCAGCCAGCAGCAGTTCAAGACGGATGAGCCGCAGCAGAAGGCCGGCGCCCACGACCCGGGGCCACAGAGCCAGAAGGACGGCAAGAAAGAGGGCGCCGGCGGCATGCCCGGCGGACTGCCCGGCGGCATGGACACCAACACGCTGCTCGTCTCGGCCTTCCTCGCCTGGATCACATACCGCATGTTCATCCCCAGCGAGAACACCAAGGAGATCACGTGGCAGGAGTTCCGCACCACCTTCCTCGACAAGGGCCTGGTCGAGAAGATTGTCATCCTCAACGGCAACAAGGCAAAGGTCCACCTGCACCGCGAGGCCGTCGCTGGCATGTACCCCGACTCGCCCTCGGTCAACTCCAACTTCTACTACATCTTCACCATTGGCTCTGTCGAGGCCTTCGAGCGCAAGATGGACGACGCGCAGTACGAGCTCGGCATCCCCAGCTCGGAGCGCATCCCCGTCGCCTACTCGAACGAGATCTCCTGGTTCGGCACCTTCCTCTCCTTCGGCCCCACCATCCTGCTCCTCGGTTCGCTGTTCTACTTCACAAGACGTGCGGGTGGCGGCAGCGGCGGAGCCGGCGGCGTCTTTGGCATGGGCAAGAGCCGCGCCAAGAAGTTCAACCACGAGACAGACGTCAAGGTCAAGTTCGCCGACGTCGCGGGCATGGACGAAGCGAAGCAGGAGATTATGGAGTTTGTGTCCTTCCTCAAGGACCCCGGACGGTTCCAGAAGCTCGGTGCCAAGATCCCCCGCGGTGCTGTCCTGTCTGGTCCCCCGGGTACGGGTAAGACGCTGCTTGCCAAGGCCACGGCTGGTGAGTCTGGCGTGCCCTTCTTCAGCGTGAGCGGCTCCGAGTTCGTCGAGATGTTCGTCGGTGTCGGTGCGTCTCGAGTACGAGACTTGTTCGCCAACGCGCGTAAGAGTACACCGTGTATCATCTTCATCGACGAGATCGACGCCATTGGTCGATCGCGTTCGAAGCAGAACTTTGGCGGCGGCAACGACGAGCGAGAGGCGACTCTCAACCAGATCCTGACAGAGATGGATGGATTCAACACAACCGAGCAGGTCGTCGTGCTTGCGGGTACTAACCGGCCTGATGTTCTCGACAAGGCGCTCATGCGTCCGGGCCGTTTCGACAGGCACATCAACATCGACCGCCCCACCATGGAAGGCCGAGGCCAGATCTTTGGCGTGCATCTGAAGAAGATCATCACAAACGAGGACATTGAGTTCCTCAAGGGCAGGTTGGCGGCTCTCACGCCCGGATTCTCTGGTGCTGATATTGCCAACTGTGTCAACGAAGCCGCCCTGATTGGTAAGTTTCCTGATATTGTTTTCAACCCGCGACTAACAACATCCAGCCGCGCGCCACTCCGCCGAAACAGTGAGCATGGTCCACTTCGAGCAAGCCATCGAGCGGGTCATCGGTGGTCTCGAGAAGAAGTCGCTCGTCCTCAAGCCTGAGGAGAAGAAGACCGTCGCCTACCATGAAGCCGGCCACGCCATCTGCGGCTGGTACTTCAAATACGCCGACCCGCTCCTGAAAGTCTCCATCATTCCCCGCGGCCAGGGCGCGCTTGGTTACGCCCAGTACCTCCCCGCGGGTGACACATACCTGATGAACGTGCACCAGCTGATGGACCGCATGGCCATGACGCTCGGCGGCCGCGTGTCCGAGGAACTGCACTTCGACACGGTGACGTCGGGCGCGTCAGACGACTTCCGCAAAGTCACACAAATGGCCACCGCCATGGTCACGAAATGGGGCATGACGAAGAAAATCGGCTACATCTACTTCGACGACGACAACCAGCAGTCGCAGTTCCAGAAGCCCTTCTCCGAGGAGACGGCCAAGAACATCGACGCCGAGGTGAAGCGCATCGTCGACGAGGCATACAAGCAGTGCCGCGACCTGCTCGAGGAGAAGAAGCTCGAGGTCGGCCTTGTCGCCGAGGAGCTGCTCAAGAAGGAAATGCTCGGCCGCGAGGACATGATCAGACTGCTCGGCGAGCGGCCCTTTGAGGACCCCCAGGACTTCCACAAGTACTTCTCCGGCGAGTTCGCCAAGGCCCCCGGCCTGATGGACCCCAAGGGCGAGACTGGCATAAAGGGCCCCCTGGTGCCTTCCGCGCCGGCATTCAAGGCCCTCGATGGCCCTAGACATCATATCTAGTCAGCGAGGAAAGCGTGGATGTTTCATCTCTCGTGAAAATTTTCTCGCCTTTATTGCAACCATACCATACACCGGCGTTCTCGTTCTGGGGTTGTTCACTCCCGCCCTGTAGCATAGTCGTGTCCCGCCGCGTGCCCGGCTCCGCTTGGCGGGCTTGTATGTATGTGTAGTTTTGTCGTCCGGGGGGTTTTGTATGATAGGAGAGTTGGGTAGAGAAAGGATAGCGGTTTTGACTAAGATTAGATTGTGCACTGGGTGATTGAGTGGTTGGGTGTTTTGACTCCTGGAACGGTGGTGCTGTATGCTGTCTACACTGCATTGTTGCATGTGGAAATGTTATGTAATACCATGCCATGCCATGCTACACCATACCACACCCTAATCACATTTACATTTATCCCCCACACACAACCCCGTCCAGAATCCCAGCCTCAGTCTCAACCAAGCATTCCCCCCCTAAACAGTAGCATCTCCACCACACCCCATTCCACTTCCCATTCCCCTTCCACCCCCTACACCCCCTAAACCCCCTAAACCCCCTCCCCCCTTACCCAACGAAAACACACCACGCCCTACCCTACCCACTAGCTAGCGTCCTTCGTCCGAAACCCGATGCGCTGGGCCCTGGGCTGGTGGGCTGCGTGGATAGGATGGGATGCGGTGTGGTGCGGTGCGGTGTGGTGGGCTGCGTGGATAGGATGGGATGCGGTGTGGTGCGGTGCGGTGCGGTGCGGTGTGGTGGGGAAGAGTGTCTTTGTGCGGGGCGTTTGGGTGGTGTGTTTGGGCGGAGGATAAGAGGAGGGGGGGGTGTTTGGGTGTTGTGGGCTGAGATGTGGTTCTATCACTTTGGGTAGGCTGGTTGTGTTGGAGGAACGGGGGTGGAGGGGCTGGGGGTGCGGTTGGGGGTGGACAGGCTTGTTGTTGCTTGTAGTGGTGTTTATATAGAAGCCAGGGGGCGGGGAGGCTGGAGTACTGCATAGACACGCTGGGGAAAGGGGTTGGGATGTTGGTCCGCGGTCTGGGGGGTTGGAGAGACGGTTCGGGGGTTTGGGGTGCGGTGAGAGACGATAAGCTGGGGATCGGCCAGTGGAAATTGTACTTTGTGAAGAGTAACTGTGTGAATGTGTAGATATAAGTAAGGTTGTGAGAATTCAGTCAACTCTCTGTGAAGGGATGAGATGCTCGTGTTTACCGGCTACTCTGCCCATTGCGTTCACCGGAGTCATTTTGACCTTCTCGGCCTCACCATGACGGTTAGGCTACGTCAGCTGGGGCTTCATGACGGTCGTAGAAGTAAGAAATGCAACAGACACGGTCCCAAGATGTCTACGAACATGGACAGCCAGTATGTCAGTGAGAAGCAGGCTGAGACATGTATGAAAGATGCGTGTCAGGCACAGCTGCGTTTAGTCCCTATCTTACACACTGCAGACCACAACATCAGCGAGACGAGGCAAGCGTCTGCGCAGAACATTTATACCCAATATTGATAACATCCGGCAACCTCGGCCGGCCCACAACCCTTGCCTCGTGCGCCGGCGTCTTTACCGGTACCCGCTTGATGAAGTGCGCGAAAAACGAATCCCGAATCTCGTCCGGCCGCGCCTGCTCCCACGCGTCCTTATCGTGCAGCGGCATCGGCGACACGGCAGTGAGACTGCTCTCCACCGTCCTCGCGAGCTGCCAGCCCTCGGGCGAGTCCAACCCGCCGAGCGCCTGCCATGCGACCTTCGTGGCCACGAAGCCGATGGTGTTGGATTCGTGCGCGCCCTCGCGCTTCGCGTATTCTTTGAGCTCGAGAAATTTCGCGATGGTCATGGCGGCACGGTTGCGCGGCTCCGTGTTGGCGGGCGAGGGCGCGAGCGAGTCGAGGATCTGTAGGATGCAGATGTGCACTGTGTTGTAGAGCATCAGCGCGGTGGCGGATTGGTGATTTGCGACGCCCATTTCCTGGGCAAGAGGGGAGAGCGGTTTCGTGGGGTCAAGTTGCGAAGCGTTGAAGCGCTGCCACAACGGGTAAAGGGTGATGAGGTGGTTGAGCGTGCTCTGGACGCGCTGCAGAAGCGGTTCATAGTTCCAGAGCGGCGCGGTGCCGGAGAGTAGCGCATTTCGCTCGCCCATGAGCTGCGTGCGGTCGGCGAGGCAGGTGAAGATGTGATGTTGCAGCATGCTTCCTTCTGTGGCGTTGGCAGGTGGGGGCACATTTTTCCACTCGTCTCTTGCGTAGATGGAGGGTCTTGACTCTGCGAGGGCTCCTATTATGGACAGGATTCGTAATCCACGGAATATGGTCGCGGTGTCGTCTGCTGTTTCTTTCGGTGGCCCACGCATAGCCATGATCGCCTCCAGACCTCGATGATGCTTGAAGAAGTTCTTTGGGCCGGTCGGCAGGAAGATCTCGAGAAGCATGCAGGTCAGTGCTGTGAGTATGGTCTCGTCGGTAGTCTGTAATTCAGGCTGTGCCAGGTGCAAGTTGAGCTGGCGCAAAACATTGCCATACTGAGCGTATCCTCGCCGGGTGATTTGATTCTGCCGGTGCTGCTTGCCAAAGAACGTTACCGAGAGACTGAGCATGGACTGGCGTAGCAAATCGAGGCCCGGATTTTCAAGCGCTGAGGCAATTTGCTTTGCCTCAATCATGTTGCATACTAATTCCACTGGACCACCTCTTAGCAGATTCTTACGCGTGTAAGCCAGACATATCGTCTCGCCGAAGGCCTCGAATGAGAGCTCGGGTGGTGGAGTAGCTAGGACCACGGCACTCTCTGGAGACGAATCCGATGTAAAGTCGGTGTTCTGACTGATCCAGGTTACATCTTTTGGGCCGTCGCACTCAAGACCTCGCTTCTTACAGCGGACACAGGTTGGATGTGTTTCATCTGAGGTTGTCAGATATGAGCTGGATTTCATGGACGACTCATACTCACCACACTTCACACGCCGTTTCCGACAATTTGAGCAGCCCTTCGAGCGACCGCCTCTGCTCACCATGCTCAAGGCATGCGATGCGCTAGCGCGTTGGGGGTCGGGTGGGTTTCAGGACGACTTCTTTCCCCGATTGCACGTGCTTGTTGTTGATCTCGAACGCGATTTTTCACGGAGGCGAGTTCAGCGTTCTGGTACGATGTCTCGATCACATTTTGAGCTGACCACAGTGCATCGAAAGACGACAATGGAAGACGTGGTATTGGCAGAGATGCCAGTAATCAAAATAATCAAAATTGAAGCTGGATATTGTTTTGTTTGAAGCGTTTTTGGTGTTGATGCCGTTTGTGTTAAACGATTCTGCTGTGATTAGTCTCTGGTCAATCTTCTTTTTACAGATTATGATGTAGTCGCGAGTTTATTTTTAGTGAAGAGATGGAGGTCGCAGGAACAAGAAACAACATTTGTAGTCTCAGAAGCGTCCTGTAGAGCATGCGACCATGTTGTTTCATTTTTTGCTTTTAATGAACACGGTCTTCTGAAGAGGAAAGAGGAGGAAGGAGGTAAACCCATGAAAATCTCGACTTCCCCTGCATCAACGTCGACGACTATACCGTGATGGGGTCGGCCTTAGCAGTCTTTGCATGCACATCTTCAGACTCACACGACGCCGGAAACATAGCAAGTACTTGTTGGCAATTTTTGAAGAGAGACACAATCTAAATGATTAAGAGCGTGCAGGTACCGCAGTTGTGATATCATACTTGATTCCTGAGCCAGTCGGCATATTGAACCGTTTTGGGAGTTTGTCCAAGATGAAGGGATATTAGTTCACAATCGGTCAGTCCGTAGAAACGGCGAGAAGAGGGAGTGATTTGATAATAGCTGCTCTCGGTGGTGTTTGCGCAAAGACGTGTTCGCGGCTGAGAAAGTTCCAGAGCGGAGAGAGTCGTACATGATATCATGCTGTGGTGGTTTGAAATAGAGAGAGAAAGACATCGAAATCAATCTCCTTAGTTTTCATAGGTAATGCATGGTGGTAACAAGTGAAGAAAGTGGACCGCACCCATACACAATACAGTGACCGTGCACGCCGTGCACACCTTCGCGCCGTGCACACCCTCACCAAAAATCCACTATACTCCTCAACCCCATAACTCAACACCACGATGTCGTTAGAAGAAGCGCTTAAAGAGGCAGATGTAGCAGATGCACAAGGCAAACTTTCATACCAGGCGGTTGCAAAAAAATACAATGTGTGCCGCACAACTTTGTCGCGACACCACCGACACGTTGTCGCGTCGCGTGCTAACGCTGATCAACAACTGCTTAAACTCCACCCTACACAAAAGCGAGAGCTTTGTGAGTTCATAGTTGAGCTTACTGAGCGAGGCCTACCTCCTACAAGGCAGATGGTACAAAACATGGCTTCTGAATTGGCTGCAGATAGGGTCTCCAACTCGTGGGTTACTCGCTTCCTAGACCGTCACCGCGACCAGCTCCTATACAAATGGGCCAACGCTATCGACGCACAGCGCCTCCACGCCGATACCAGCGAGAAGTACACACGATACTTCAAGCTTGTGCACTCCAAGATCACCGAATACTCGATTGAGCCACGGCACACGTACAATATGGATGAGAAGGGCTTCGCAATTGGCGTACTCAATAGGCGCACCAAACGAGTGTTCAGTAGGGCTTCTGTGGAGTCAAAAACAAGGCGCCAGCCTATGCAAGACGGCAACAGGCAGTGGGTGTCGATACTCGCAAGCGTCTGCGCTGATGGTTCGGCACTGCCTCCAGGCATCATCTATCCAGGCGCTCCTAACGAGATACAATCGACCTGGGTAGAGGATATAGAAGCAGAAAAGCACTCAGTATTTGTTACTGCAACGCCCTCAGGCTGGACGAACGACGAGGTCGGCCTTGCGTGGCTGGAACAAATCTTTGATCGCTATACTCGAGAGAAGGCGCGCAGAAGTTGGCGACTACTTATAGTAGACGGCCACGGCTCGCATATAACCTGGTCCTTCATCAAGTACTGCGATAGGAATAGGATACGGCTACTAGTGTTCCCTCCTCACAGTAACCACACGCTGCAGCCGCTTGATGTAGCACTCTTCTCACCTCTGGCTACAAGCTATACAAACCAGCTCACTAAACACGTTTACACAACTCAAGGCCTAGTAGGCGTGAAGAAGCGTGACTTCTTCCACCTATTCTATAAGTCCTGGACGGAGACCTTTACCCCAAGCCTCATCCTCAAGGCCTTCGAAGTCACAGGCCTATCGCCACCCAACGCAGCTGTAATCGTCGATAGGTTTCGGAATAAGCGCAGGCAGCTGCCTCGTACACCTTCACCAATTGCAGCAGATAACTGGAAGCAAGCTATCCAAATTCTGGGCAAGGTGGTAGAGAATCAGGACGCAGAGGAGGTGCAGCGGTTGCGGCGTACTATCTCTCACCTCTCCGCCCACACTCAGCTTGTACAGCTTGAAAATGAAGGCCTGCGCAACGTAATTGGAGAGCTTAAGCCCTCTAAAAACAAGCGGAGGAGGCTTGACCTGCAGCATGATAAGGAGTTCTGTAGTGCAGCTGTTCTTTGGAGCCCTCACAAGATCCGCCAAGCCGAGGATCGCTATAAAGCCAACAAGGAGCAAGAGCTGCAGAAGAAGGTAGATAAGGCTCATCAGAAGAAGCTTCAGGCCCAGAAGAAGCTTCAAGATGAGCAGGACAAGCAGCAGAGGAAGGCAGAACGAGAGAGGGTGAGGGAAGAGAAAGCCTACAGGGAGGCTGCTAAGAAGGCTGAGAAACAACAAAAGAAACAAGAGAGCGACGCTGCCAAAGCTATCCAATTGCCCTCAAGAGGCAAGCGCAAGGCTTTTAAGTAAGCCTTGTACAGAGCCTGCAGCCAAAAAACAGCGTAAGCGTGGTGCAACTCGCGTTGTAGTTGAAGCGTCGCCGTCCCCAGCACCTCCACCAGTTACCACGCGCAGCGGCCGCGCAACAAGGCCAAATAAGAAATGGGAGCAGGGCATGTACTGTAGGACCTAGTAGACTGTTATAACGAAAAACCTCGCAATAATATCTATTGTATGTGGCTCTGCAGCCTCATTTTTCGGGTGTGCAGGAGGGTGCCAAGGTGTGCACGGCGTGCACGGTCACTGTATGTCGCTCGCTTAATTTCAATTCAAGATTAACGTAAAGCACCACCGAGCCGGCAACTTTTTCTTGGCATTGCGAACACCACGTACAAACAACAATGGCTCAACAACGCAAAGCTAAGCTACTCCAGCAAGAAGGCAGGATAGACCTCGCACTCCAGGCGTACGAATCAGGTCAATTTAAGAGCGTGCATCTTGCTGCTCTAGCATACAACGTCCCACATCAACGGCTCTCTGATCGGCAGAACAAAATCACCTTCCGGCTGTCTGCTACGCCCAACGGCCGAAAGCTCTCTGCGACAGAAGAGCAAACGATCGTACGATACATCCTTGACCTTGATTCGCGTGGATTTGCCCCCCGGCTGTGTGAGGTGGCAGATATTGCAGATAAACTGTTGGCTGTACGTGGTTGGTTGGTTGGTTGGTATTCGATTTTCGTCCATAGGATGGGGATTAAGTCCACCATCACCGCCTCCCGAAGGGCATATAGGACGTGCTAAGCTATGGAATTACAGTGCTGACACACTACCTTAGAAAGCATTTCTTGCCTGCGCGGGTATTGCTACCATTTCAGAACTACAGCTCCCCTTCCAATTGGGGAGACTGAGCAGTGTGTGTACATCAGGGTGGTTCCCTTGTGTGTATTCAGAGGCGGTTTGAGTGCCATGAGAGAGAGTAGGAAAGAGTAGGTGGGTGTGAAGAGCCGGTGCCCTGCCGAATCGAAGCCGTGGCTCTGCGCGAGGAGAGCCTTTGTACTAGGCTTGGCCATGCCTGTGTCTGAGGAGATAGGTGTAGTAGGAAGGCAGAGCCAGGCCTGTCCTTCTTCTTTATCCCCAAGGGTCGTGAAATCTAAGGCCATGCTGGCTGCCTTGTTTGCGTGTTGTGTCAGGTCTGGGACGCTGACAGTCGGTCTTCAGAGAGCTGAAAGCAGCTCTCATCGTTGTGGGTGTGGAGAGCCGGTGCTCTGTCGAATTGCGCCGTAGCTCTTCGCGTGGAGAGCCTTGCGGTAGGCCTGGCGATGCCCTTATACTGCAAGAACAAGGAGTGGCAAAACTGTCTCCTTGTCTTGGTGGTGGTTGTGGCCTTCGACCGAACGTGAAAATCTGAGTAGCGCACGAGCCATTTTGAAGAGAATTCAGCTCAGCGAAGAGCTGAAAGACAAAAGAGGGCAGCGCGCCTGCCACAACGCCTGCAGCGGGGAGAGGACGTTGGGAAACAGATTTAAGAAGGCATTTGAGTCGTGTTTGAACGAAAAATCGATGGAAATCGACCTTTCGCTGACCTGGAAAAGTTGATGTTCGGGTGTGGCTGTACGTGGTGGGACACCTATTGGCAAGAACTGGGCTGAGCGATTTGTGTCGCGTACGGAAGAACTCAAGATGGCTTTCAATCGCGCAAAGGACCGTCAGAGAATACTCCAGGAAGATCCAGAGGTTATCAGCGCGTGGTTCAAGCTCGTACAGGAGACAAAAGACAAGTATGGGGTCCTAGATGAGGACATCCACAACTTTGATGAGACCGGCTTCCAGATGGGAGTTATTGGCTCAATGAAGGTTGTTACAGGCTCAGAGAGGCGTACAATACCAAACTTTATTCAGCCAGGCGATCGGGAGTGGGTTACAGTTATCCAGAGCATCTGCGCTGCTGGGTATGCTATCCCACCCTTCATTATCTACAAGGGGCGTGTCCACATCTCTGCCTGGTATGAGGAGACTAATATACCGTACGACTGGAAGCTCTCTGTCTCTGAGAACGGATGGACAAACAATGCGCTTGGTCTTGAGTGGTTGAAGCATTTTGACGTGCATACAAGAGCGCGTCAGAAGGGGTTGTACAGGCTGCTTATCTTGGACGGCCATGAGAGCCATCTCAACCAGAATTTTTTTTTAAGGACTACTGCCTGGAGAACAGAATCTTAACCCTCTGTATGCCTCCTCACTCATCACACATACTTCAGCCACTTGATGTGGTGTGTTTCTCACCGTTGAAACTGAAGTACTCCCAACGCGTACGAGCCTTGGCATCCAAACGCGTCTTCCACATTAACAAGGAAGGCTTCCTCCCAGCCTTTAGAGACGCGTTTTTCGACGTGTTTACGTACAATAACTGCAAGAAGGCCTTTCAGGCATTAGGACTAGTGCCTACTGACGCGCAGGTAGTCATTGATCGGCTTGAAGTGCGATTTCATACCCCTCCACCAGTACCTCTACTAGAAACACCATGGCAATCCCAAACACCAAGCAATATGTACGAATTTGGGTCGCAGTCAAAGCTAGTAAGCAACTACTTCACTCAGTCACCTATTACAGCTCAGGCTGGCTTCTCCCAGCTTGTAAAGGGTGCTGAGCTGATGCTTCATCAAAACGCGCTTCTGGCTGCTCGGAACAAAGAGCTTGAAGAACAATTAGCAGTAATCACTAAAAGAAAAACTCGCAAACGGAAGTATATCCAGCAGGGTGGTACTATAGAGTATGGTCAGGCAGCATCTCAGGTAGCTGGAGAGGCTTCTATAACGGCTAGCCGATCGAAGAAGGCTCGTGGTCGTGGTGATCAAGGAACAGCACAACGCTCGCACGTGCAAAAAGGATACAGAAGAGAATTTTGAATCAGAGTTGAGCTCTATATGCACAGAGCTCTAGGTTGATAGTGATGAAATTGAAGAGTAGTAGAATGAGTTGGTACTGCCAAGAGATTCTGCGACACTCGCTGATGCGCGCCACTCGCTGATAGAATACGTTATTACATATTATACATTAGCTATTCAGCTGTTTTACCTACCTATCCTATTCAAGGTGTCCAACCCACCGTACAACCACGCCCCCGTCCTGTGTCCAGCGCCGTGGAGACGTAAACCACGCGTGGCTTGTGTGTGACGCGGAAGTGGGAAGTGGGAATCGGGAATCATGCACTACCGGACTCGAGACTGGGGGTTGGAGGCGGAGATGGGGAGGGGTGGATAGTGTAGGGTTGGGGTGATGGACGGGGAGGATGGGGAGGAGAAGTGTGAAGTGTAAAAAGTATAAATGTGTGATATAAACATGTACAGTATGAATTGTTGGAATATATTACCATACCCCCCCCCTGGGGCTTTTTGTTTTTGTCTCCAAAGTCCTGCACCAAATCCCCACTCTCCACCCCATTTCCTTACTACTCCTACCCAAATCACACATCCCCCTCCTCCCCGGCGGTACTACTATATCCTCTACCCCCCATCAACCACCACATATATCTGTCTCTAACACTTGATCTTAAGTATGCTTTTAGGCTAGCGGTATCGGTACTATACCGTAGTGATCTGGACGGAGTGCAGCAAACTATATCTTAGGGGTGCCACACTTGAGTGTCAGAAGACGCAGGGGTGCTAGAGTGGGTGCGTGGATGCATGGTGCGAAGATGGGAAGATGGGGAGGGGTGTTGTGTGGGGGGGTTGAGGATGTGGATGGGTAGTGGATTGAGGCTGTAATGAAAAGATTGAGGTTGAGGTTGTGGATTGATGGTGGAGTAAGACTAATGCGGCATAGGACTTACTCGAGGGAGGTCTGATGTCGTGTCATGTTGTGTTGTGTGGTTTAGGAGTAAGCCTAAGTTTTATCCACAGTGTGTAAGCATCCAACACGACGTGATATTACAAATGAAGGATGTGAACAGAATAGAAATATAGGCAGAAATCTGGAGTCTATAAATCTCTGGATATTTGCGGATTGCTGAATTACTACGAAAATGAGAAGATGGAGCTAACGTTGTGAGGTCGATGACCTCGGGAATTCTGGGGAGTATCTGTATATTACTGGATCCTGATATTTAGTCTCACGGCTTATAATACCTCTGGGACCGAGCGGCATGCTGTGAGCAAGACTGGAAGACGGTTCGTGAAGGATCTGGGTTCAGTGCAAGACTCGCATGAGTTTTCATCCAGTGATCGGGCTAAGCATGAACAAGTCATGTTCGGACTTCGAAAGAAGAAGGGCGTACCTCTTGACCTTCAACAGCGTCAAGAGTATCATGGTGGAGCTGTGATGTGGTCCCCAAGGAAGGGCAGAGAAGCAAGAGTGAGAAGGACAGTCATGGAGCAGCAAGCAGCGCAGGAGAAACTGGACAAGGCTAAGAGGAAACAAGACCAGGAGGATGCGAGGATTCAGAAGCAACTTGAGCTTGAACAGAGGCGTGATAAGAGAGAGAGACTCAAGAAGGAGAGGGAGAAGGAGAAGGCTAAGAAGCAGGCTGAACAACAACGCAAAAAAGCAGAGAAAGAGGCTGCCAAAGCGACTCAAAACACCCAACAAGGGAAGAGAAAAGCTCCCCAAGTACCCTATGTAAAGAACAAGCGTCAGAAACAATCTAGGGGCGGTGCATCAAAGGATGCTGCCCCAGAGGCTGCCCTATCACCCCTAACCAAAATTACTTTACGCGGTCGCAACGTCACGCTTCCTAGCAAATTTAGATAGAACAGATTTATTGCATTGCCTTTCTTAATTACCTCCTTTATTTTTACAATAGTGCAGCGACTAAATGTGGCGATTCAATTCAGTGATGTGGGTGGGCAAATTCTGGTGTTTCGAGGGTTACGCCGAGCCGAGCGCCACACCGATCTGCATGTTACCCGTTATAGGCGTTCTCAAAAGACCAGGTACACCCCGTGATTCCGCGCACGAGCCACAATCCCCGCCAAATAGTCCATTTTATGGAATTTGTTGGATCACAGGTATCAGTAGGTACATTGGATGCTGGGTGATGCCCATCGACGCCCAACGATTCCGCGTCGATCCTACTTCGGCCCTACCTATCCCAACACCACGTATATGTTCATAGCACCCACGTTCGTAGCAAGAGAGAGAAAACCATCATCGAACAGAATGCATTTATAGTTATTTCCTTTCATCGCTAGCGAGAGCCTTCCAACAGAATTGATCAATACTCGTAGCCTTGCAACCCACACTAAAGCTTTTATAATTGCTGCTATGCCCTATCTACACTATTTTCTTGGTGTTGCTGCACCCGCGCATTCATGCCACGCTCCCCCAGCCAGCCAACCGGCCACAAGCTGGCTCCTTCGACTCTCCAGAGTGTCATCGATCGAATTGACGCCGGTCTCAACAACACACAAATACAACGCGAGACTGGTGTTATGAGGCGCCACATCGCGACGTTTCGCAGGAATCTGAGGTACTGGGGTCAGCCATACTCGCCGGAGTGTGTGAAGGTTGGACGGCCAACCATACTCCGACAGATACATCGACGAAGGATGGCGGAGTACCTCATCGGTCGACCACAAGCATAACTGGAGGAGATTAGAGACTGGCTTCTGGACGAGTTTGACATGCCTGTGAGCGTGGCAACCATCCATCGGGAGCTTGAGCGTATGAGATGGAGCCGGAAGGTTGCTACAAAGCGTGCGGCAGAGCAGAGCGATGCACTCCGACGAGTTTTTCAAGCCCGGATCCAGCTCAACTACACCGCAGAGCAGGTTGTCGCGATAGATGAGAGTGCCTGCAATGAGCGTACCGGCGATCGCAAGTATGGATGAGGTCCCATTGGTAAGTCTGTAGAGCTTGAATACTCTATGAAGCGCTCAGAGCGATGGAGTTTACTGCCAGCGATGACAGTAGATGGGTACCTTGCACACCGTATCTTCCAAGGTGCTATTACAGCTGAAATCCTAGAGGATTTCCTGAGGTTTGATGTACTGCCGTACTGTACTCCAGGCTATCATGTGTTACTCATGGACAACGCGTCAATCCATCGATCGCCTACAATTGTAGGCCTTTGTAAGGACTTCGGCGTACAGTTGGAGTATTTGCCACCATACTCACCTGACTACAACCCAATTGAGCGGAGCTTCAAGGTGCTGAAAAGTTGGATAAAACGACACGCACAACAGCAGGATGAATGGCAAGACTTCCAGTACTTCTTGGAGTATGCAGTACAAAGCAGTTGCTACCATATCAATTGCAGAGCGTGGTATAGAATGTGTGGGTATCTAGGTGTTGATGATGTTGATGACTGAGATTGGGGCGGTCTGAAAGGTACCTCAGCGAAACAACAACACTACAAAGTATTGCGCAACCTACAAAAGCGATTAGAAGATTCTAAGACTCTGCATTATTACTATTTATATGTTAAATAATTATCCTACGGAATTTCAAAGCACCTCACCCTGTGGTGGTTGTTGAGCGTTGACGTGCAAAATCTGGTGATATTCGCCACTCCTCTTGGCAGCCCATCCCGAGATTACCGACAAGCGCGGGGTAATTTTAGTAGGCCCGGATGGGCTTAGAGAGACAAACCCGTCTATCTGCTTAACACCAAAATTGTTGCGCAACCTGCCAACGCGATTATTAAATTCTAGGAATTAAGGACATGTGTGTTTGAGTACTCCCCAACGCTGCTGTCTCTTCTCACCCTTTAATTGTATCTCGTTGAGGCGTGGTCGTGGCAGATGAAGTTGGTGTTGCGACATTAGTTTCCGCTTACTTCCCTCAACACCTCTCGCTCTGGGGACTCTACCTGGCTCACGTCGTTGTACTCTCTATTGAGAGAGACAAAGTTTGACCTTGTAAGACCGCCGTAGTCCTTCTTCCAGTCATGTGCCTTTCTTCGGAGATGTGCGAGGTATCCTGGAGAGAGTCTGAAGTAGTTCACCCAGACCTCCATCGACATCCCACACTCCTCATCCATCAGCATGTTGATATTGTACTTACCTTCCTTAAACACCTTCTCTTTGATCTGCTCAATTGTCCCTTTGTACTGTGGCATTGCACGCTCCCAGTATCTGAAGAAGTTGAACGTATGCTGCATCAACTCTGGATGTGGACAGTCAAAATCCACCCATGGAGGACGCGGATTGTATGCGTCTGGGTTATGATGATTGCAGCGAGATGTTGTATAAGCAGACGAGGAAGCTGCAGCAGTCATCTGAGCAAGATGACCAGCCAGTATTGCTTTTGTAAGGCCTTCGATGTTGGAGTTTGACGACGTTGGTGACACTTTCCGCCTCTTACGCTTCTTCTCAGCATCAGCGCGGTCCCTGGCTATCATGATAGATAGTCGGATTTCATCAGAGGGTTGCTCAATCGTACACTCCTTTCGCTCAATACCTTGAGCCCAGCTTGCAATGAGGTTACCGCTGACTCTGTAGTGGTCTTCGAAGCGATCCACGCGGCCAGGCACACGCCGAATCCAACAGGTAAAGCTGTAATTACTACAGCACTCCTCGCGACACCTCCAGTAGTCTTTGATACCAATAGCAGCACCAGTGGCGAAGTGCTCTGCTGTAACAACACCAGCAAGTCCATCCTCTTGTATAGCAGTAACAATACCAGGTCGCGCGCGAACAGCAGATCTAGCTGCTGTGGCCGATGCCGACGGCGGCTGCTGCTCACTCAACACCAAGTCAAAGTCACACTTTAGTAACTCTGAGCTCTCCTTGTCCATCTCTTCTACTAGCAGCCGAAACTCTCCCCAGTTTCCTAGGCTAAAACCTTCACCAGCTACTACACGACGACGCTGCAGCGAGGTAGTACACCTATCGCCTTTGGCTTGGCGGCCATTGGTATAGTATAGCGTCGCTGTCAAACTCTCAATTTTTGCAGCTCGTGGCTTCTGACTCTCAACCACTTCGTCCGCCCATCGCCACAACTTATCATCACTAACAGTGTACAGGCGCTTACTACGAAGAAACCGCGACGCAGAAGGTATTAAGTTTTTCTCCATCGCTCCCCAGCAAGCGCGCCATCGAAAGTGTAGTACTGGCTCCTCGTCAATCTCCGCAGAATCTGACTGACGACGCGGCTGTTGACTTGACGGAGACGCAGCGGCGGCGGCAGCAACACCAGGTAAGTCATCTACTGCAGCAGTAGAGCGCCCGCTAACAAACTCTACATCCTCTAGCAACTGCTCATCCTCCTCCTCTACCGTATCCTCATCCTCCGCAACACCAAGTATATCATCGGTTTGTGCGTCAATCGCGAGCTGGCTCGCCTCGGGCTCGAACAACGGGCTCGGCGACGCCGCGGCTGGCTGGTCTGACGCGTTGTCACGACCTCGATTATACACGTTTGGTCGCGGTGTAAGATTCTTCGAGCGCGGCGGACGTCTCGCAGTCGGCGGCGGCGTTGGAGGTGCAGGTGGAGGTGCAGGATTGATACCCTGTTCAAACACGGAAGGAGCTCGTCGCTGACGTTTGCTAGTAGGTTGTGTACGCTCTCGATCAACGGTTTTCCGCTTCAAATTTCGCCCCATTGAAAATACAACACTAAGATTATATCACGAGACAAGTATTTGAGCTATCTGAGAAGCTTCAAAGGGGCGAGGATGCAGGTAGACACGATTTTGGTGTGCTTCTGCTAACGATTTGAGTCTAGTAGCATAACCCCGCCTTAGCTAGCACTAAGTCACGGGGTGTACCTGGTCTTTTGAGAACAACCCATAGCTTTGTGCCCAGCACAGCAGTTGCACCACAAGCAGTCTACCATTATCTTCAACATCAACGCTGGAATCTATGCTAAGGGATGTACCAAGAAATAAGACGCAACGAGAATTACAATGAACTGCAGGTTTTGGAATGGGAGACTAGGACAAAGGCTGGCTAAAGGTGCACATACTTGATGTAATCTAAGATATAATCAATTGACAGAAATTCAACTTCACATACGACCATAGGACGTTGAAAACAAGTTCTCCTGTCCGACTCGCCGTCTGTCATGGTACCGTTTTGAGGATGCTGTTGTGCGCCTTCCCGCTTGCAGTAATTACTCCTCTACTAAGCTAAGCTCAAAGTTGACTAATTTGCTCCCTCACTAAACACCAAACCAAAGACAAGAGCCTGATCTATGGACTTTACATTGTGCCGACAGCCGACACAATGTTATTTATAGTGCCCTGCTGGCGCCTACGCTGTCCTTTATAAGCTTTCACGCTGTACTTCTCGTTTTATGCTACCCTACTTTAACAACAACTAAGGCGCAGTAACTAGCAGAAAAATCCCCTTCCATGGCGAAAAGGAAGGCAGGCAAAGCAATTGATCTTGAGGACCTCAAGAAGCGCGGGAGGCAAGAGATTGCGCCACAGCCACTTAGCTCTGAGGACATCAAGAGAGCCCTGATCAAATCAAGCCATGATTCCTACAGATTCACGATGGAGCAATGGTCAATGTGAGCCAAATAACGCGTATTTAGAAGCAAGAGCAGCACAGCTAATTGCATGCACAGTTTCTCAGAAGAGATATTAGAGAAGCCGATGGCTAAAGACCGGTTCACAGAAGCACCTACAACGTTTCAAATCAAACTATTTCTTGAATGGTTTGCCCAATCCCGCACTGGACTCTTAGAGGAATGCATCACGGACACCACTCTCATGAATCGCTTGAACAGTCTTAAGCGGGCTATTAAGATCCACACGCGCTACCAATACACGTCGTTCCAGAATCAAGAGATCATCAGCTTCGTCATGAAAGATCTCATCCCGCGAGGTCTCCTATCAACAGTTGCTCGCCCTAAACCACTTGCGCCTATTGAGGTAGCAAAAGATATCATCAGGTTCCTCTTCGCCAGCGATGAGTACAAGCATCTACATCCTCGCATACGTAATCAGATGGCTTTTGCTATTCAACTTCTGCTATTTGTTGGCGTGCGACCTGGAGAAGTTGTCGAGTCAGATGCGTGGTATCAAACAAACGAAGGGCTGCTCTACAAAGATGTTGAACTCGTCCGCTCCTGGAGCACGGATCGTCCTGGTTGGCGCCTCCATGTCACCCTAAGAAACCGTAAGGGGCATCGAGAGTACAAGAAACACGCGTACGTCGACTTACTTCGCTCTTTACTGTTCGCAAAGGAGACTAATGTTGAACAGACCTGTAATGACGCTGTGTGAAGAGCCGCGAATGAGGTACATGTGCCCTGTGACATGGTTTTTGTCACTCGCGTTTGCGGATGGGGTATTTAAGGAGTTGAGCTCTTTTAGGGACCTTGAGACTGTGCAGCCTGTCCCGGGTAACCTACTTTATAGGGCCAAGTACAAGTCTGACGTGCTACAGCGCCCTGTCATGAGGGGCATGCGTGCTGATAAGTCTATGTCTGACACCCGCATATGGACGTATGATTGTTTTAATTCAGCACTAAAAAGTGCTGGTCAAAGAGCGGGCTATCAAGAGAACCTTAGCGCATATTGTTTTCGGCGTGCCTTTGCACATGCCGTTGAAGGCAAGTTGAGTCATAGATTGATAAGACGAGCTAACATGTGCTAGGCGAAGCAACCGCGACACAGCGAAGGACCTTGATGGGTCATAAGTACGATGATACGGCGCAATATTACGTGTCAGGTTTTGTTGGAATTGACAGTCAATCCATCATTCTTGGACGCGAGCAATGCCTCGAGCTATACAAAGAGTCCAGCTCCATGATGGCAAACCGAAATCTGCTTGCTCCCAAGCCACCAGGATCGATGCTTACGGAGCCACCATTGGAGAAGAGCTTACAGATATTACGAGAGAGAGGAAGAGAAAGCCCGGAGATCATATCAACTATGATCCTTTCTGCCACACAGCAGTACGAGCTCCGGCGACAAACACGTGAGAAAGCGTATCAGAAGGACCGTCTAGAATATCTCGAAGGAAATGGCAGAGTTGCAAGGTCTACAGCGCCAACATCCGCTACGCCTATACGCGAACCATCACGGTATCTCCTAGCTCTGCTCAAATTTGAGCCTGAGCGCCAGGCTGTGCTGGACCTGATGTTTCGCGGAAGCGATGATGGCAGCGAGATCATGGCCGAACTTCCACTCGCACCGATTCTGGAGCCACTAATCAAGATGGCATCGTCGAAAAGAAAGCGCTACATGTATAAGACTGCAAAACCAACGCAGCAGAATTGCTGTGGTGACTGCAATAAGAGTTTGGTGAAGTATGCACAACATGCTACGTTTCGGGTTCCGCTCACATTTCGCAGATTTCGCCCTGATCGCTTTCATAGCCATCTGCTGCAATGCGCACGACAAAGGCGGATCAATCAAGAGCGAGAGCATATGACAGCACAGTTTTCGAAAATTCAGACGTGTCGCTGGAATGACTGCTATTATCGTTTCAACGGGAAAACATGCGGGTCATATTCTCTCCATGTGTCTCAACATCTTCAGCAATCAAGGTTACATCAGTGTCTTTGGGCTGACTGTTATAGAGTATTAAAAAGCCTTGAAGATCTTGCCTATCATGTCTCAGAGGAGCATCGCGTTCCCAATGAGTGGACAACACTCACAAAGATGCATTACTGCTACGAGCATGATGTCTGGTGTCGTTCTGATCAAATCTGGAACGCGCACCTGCAGAAGAAGCACCTTGAACGGTTGAACGACTATTGCGGACTGATTAGGGAGTGCGGAGTTGTTGTAGTAGCTGCTCATTGCATGTTCTGCCTTGGAAACGACGCGCCTTTAGCAGTGCGGTTTGCGCAATTTAGCGACGTGTTCCAGCTGCATAAACACATGAAGGAGCATGTATCAGATGAGCGTGCAATATCAGTATGCCCGCACCCTCTTTGCGCTGACGGGTTATCATCGGAGTCTGAATTTTGGGATCACGCAACGACAGTTCATGGCGTTCCTCCCTTTGGTCCGCGCAGAATGATGGGAGAGCGCAAAGCACCTGAACACCACAACACCGATGATGTGGTCTATTTGGCGGGGAGCGCAGGTAGCGCGACGGGTTGAGGCAGCAATTGCGGGGCAGGCGCTTAGCAGGATGACAGGACCTTTCATTTTGATAACATGAAACAGAATGGCGTTTGTTGCCCGGAAGCGAGTTGACCCAACTGAATAGCACTTCGCGCTTTCCACAAACTGCTGCGTACGTACAATTTAGAGGCTTTTTCACCAAAGTGCAGCGGATCTATGGGGTTTGATAACAAGTGTATTACTACACTCTATCTACTCGGTCTATCTCCTCGAGTAAGTCTGTACAATCAAATAAGCGTTGCTGTCGGAAAATATACGCGCCGGCGGATGCTATACCCTCAATCGATGTAATGCGCCAGAACTTTGGTATAGTGATGTCCATTGGCGTGTCCATAGCTAAGGTGTCATCCATCTCCAACAGTACACCCATCTCCGTAACTCTACCGCCAGTTGTGCAAGGAAGCGACCATCTCCGCATCGTCTGTTCCCCGTATGACATTCCAATTGACATGCTACGATCGTTTCGTATTCCTGTCAGTCGGGAATCACAGAGCTCCTCATGCTTTACTGTGCTAATAATAGTAAGATCCAGCCAAGGAGAAGGCATAGTGCGATCGTCGCAAAGGTTATGCCCCATGGTCAGCTCAGAGTATCTAGCAAAGATGCCTGGCTGTAACACTGTATTCAAATTGTCGTTCTTCGCAAATTCCCTGAAATGCTTGATCTGCTCTATAACAACGTACTCGGAGTTCTCCAAGGACGTGAGCGCGTATCTACGTGACGCAACGTAGCTAGTCAGGTTCAAATCCAGAAAAAGCTTTCTCCTCCCGTTATTCATCAAGCTTGGTTTTCGGATCCAGTTCATTATCGTTATTAGATCGTTGCCAACAACCGAGACCCCAAATCCATGTGATTGTATCCGCAGCAGCCAGGTCTTGTCTGTGAACAACTGCCTCCAGAATTTCATATATAATTGAATTTGCCTCCTGGTGATAGGAATGTCAAGTGCGTATAGGAGGGCACTGATATCCACTGGAGTAAGGAATCCAAGGAGTTGATCTCCAAAGTCGGGGGTAGCGCACAACATGCACATAGCGTGGTGTACGAAATTGATTTGTGTCATGTTCAGGTTTGCAGCTCAGTGTAATTACTAAGACAAAGAGGCGACCTTGACGTTCACACGCTGAAATATGAGAGCATGGGATTGCTAAAACCAATGCCTATTGTAATCTAGTCGTGTGATTGGGTGACTTAAAGTGGGTACCGGCCCGTTTGTGATGCGCTAAGTACTCTAGTGTAGAACTCGTAATCCATAGAACAGAAACCTGCTAAAGGGAGGTTTGCTGGTGTCAGCTTTCAGTAAAGCTCAACAACTAGAATCAGTTTGCAGCATTGCCCAAAGCTGCCATACTGCACTGCTATCTAGAATCTCACAGAATGCATTCAAGTTATAAGCTTGTTTCGCCAATCTAGCGTTAAGACTATCGCGATGTGTTGCGTTATCTTCAGCTTTGTGTTTATTCGATCCCCATCTAGACCTAAGAAGCAGACGTCTCCCGCGAGCTGCCCACCCTCATATGAGCCAGTCTATTCTTTCCGCACAAGCCCTTGGGACTGAGCTGATATTTGAGTAGAGCACTATACTGCAAACCCCTCGAAATCAGGTCAAACATTCCAAAGATCATTACTACTGATGGTAAGCCGCTTGCATTGAGTAGAAGCGTTTCTGATCGCCACCTCTAGAAACTCAAGTCAACTGGAAGTTTAACAACACTGATCACAAAGCCAATGGTCCCAAAAAGTGCTAGGCAGGGAGGGCTAAAAGGATCACTGCTGGCCGGAGTCGCGGTAATTGTTGTTATCTTAGTTCTGTCGCCTGTAGCTTTTATGTTCTGCCAAAGCCACAGGCGTCGACGAAGGCAAAAACAAGGACGAAGCGGCAGCGAGGTCAGTGGAAGGGCGGTTTGAATTTTCCATAGCTATGTTGTGTTAATACTATCTATAACCAGCTCTTAGTCTCGGCCCCAGGATTCAACTCAGAAAATCACAAATAAGATCTGATTGGCTCAACTATACTATATTGACTTGCAAAGACTACTTCGTGATTATTTACAATTGGCTTTTACAGTAGAAGCGAGCTTGATTGATCGCAAGGATACCCTGCAATACCCGTGTCATCCGCCATAGTGCTAATAGGCTGATATTGCCATGGTTCTGGAGTCTGTCACGTGTTAATTCTGACTGTCTCACTGAGGCTGGCGCAACATTGCTCATACCTTGCGTTGCTGCTTGAAACTTCTACTAGAAGATGCTGAGGCCCCTGCATCGCTGTACTGAGACTTTCGTAGCTGCACAAGTTCACTAGAGAGCCTGTTGACTTGTTCTGCAAGCTCAGCAGAACGCATGCACTCGCTAGCAAGCTTAGCACGAGTCTGACTATGCGTCCATATCTCCCACTCCAAAACTTGTGACAGATGAAAATAGATGTCTGGTTGCGACTGTTGACCGATGCAGTTGAACGGCGGTTCTGGTTGAGTAGGGAATGTGGGGCTGTATGCGAGCTCAACTGGCTCTGAGGAGTCGCTGCTAGTCGATTGGCGAGTCAAAAGTGGGGCTGTAGTAGACATAGCTGCGTGTTTGTTCAACTGTTTCCACGAACAAAGTACGTGGCTGCCTGTTACTTTTGAATGAGAGATCGGCTTGTAAGTGTGCTGTCTAGCTCCGTAATCATGAATCGTGGGAGCAAGGGAGCAGGATTCTGTTGTCATACCTCAGTCTAATCTACAGGTAACAGATTGCGGTAAGCAGTGCACTTCCGGGAATAGGCCTGCGCCTGCGAAATTCATCTGCAAAATTTCCCACGTCGCAGCTTTTTTTATGTTAGTGGCTCAACATAGAATATTGCGAGGGCTCATATCTCAATTAAATTGATCTTTTAAAGTAGCTTATTGTTATGCTGTGGATTGTTCTCAGCAACCCAGACACTCCTCATGGCCATAATGAGATGAAATCCAGTCCTAGACATTCTCAGCTTGACTCTAGTAACGTGTGAGCTGGTCGGGAGGTCGTAGTATGTATGATGTAGATTGTGTTGTGTCTATCTATGTCCCAGATGCGGGGTATATACATGGAGTAGTGGAAGTAGTGGACTGATTAGTCAGTGGATAGACCACATGACATGTGAAGTGTCCTGGGCTTACACACCTCCCTCAGGTTCGAACGCATGTAGAAGCTGATGTGATCATATGCCACCCCCTACCCTGTATAGGGGTAGAGCTGCTTGTTTGAGTGCGGTGGGTAGCCGCTTGATTGGAGCAGTTCCAGGTGGGGATCGTCTGCCGTCGCAGTGTATGTGGACCTCGCTCTTTACTACAGGCGTCCCTGATAGTCAGACGTCTCCTAGAGCTTGTATTGAGGTCCTGATTTGCTTCGCGTTACTGTATGGAGATTGGTGGTATCCCTGAAAGTATTGAGAGTATTGAGCTTGAGAAGGTGTACAGCCTCGTTAAACCTGTAAAAACCATGTAGGAAAACCAGGAAGAGTACTGTACTGTAATGTTATAGCTCGCTATTTTGTAGGAAATGAATTGAAGTGTAGTAGTGATACCCAGTTTTGATGTCTTTGTTTTGGAAGAAGCTTTGTGAGGCCATCAGCTGGCTGTATGTTGGTTGGTATATAAGAGAGATTGATGTTTTGTGCTTGCGCTTCCTGTCGTAGCCAGTGATGATGTACATCGACGTGTCGAAGTGATGTCTTGAGTCGTGGCGTTGCCGTAGTCACTAGACGAATAGTCTGCTGGTTGTCACAGTATAGTATCTGCTCGTTGTCTGGATCGAAGTCGATGTCCTTGAAGAGTCGCCACCACCATAGCAGCTCAGTGCCAGCGGAAGACGCGGCGACTAGCTCAGCTTCAGTAGTCGATTTAGTGACGCATCGTTGAAGTGTCGCTTTCCAGTCAACAGGGCCGCCAAACAGGAAGAAGATGTAGCCTTGCGAGCTCTTCCGAGTGGCTTTGTGATCAGCGTACGAGGCGTCAGTGGCACCAAAGAAGTCTGGTTCTTCGTGGTCGACTATTTGAGCAACGTCGGTGGATACGGATGTATCGTAGTAGAGCGCTCGATCCTTTGTTGAGTATAGATAGCTAAGTGTTTGATATGCAGCATCGATATGGCGTTGTGAAGGCTTGACAAGGAATTCTGCCAGTTTTGAATGAGCTTTGGAAACATCGGGTCGTGTGGCAGTAGCGATATAGCCGATTGATCCAACGAGTTGTGCGTATCTGTATGTGTTCGCATCGTTCTTTGGCTCGTTCGAAGGAAGCAGTTCCTCGAGAGGAAGCGGTGTAGCTGGAGGTTGATTAAATGGCTTTGGCGATGGATATTTCGCGCTAAGCTTGTCAAGGTATGCTGATTGTGATAGCCAAATTGAGCCAGTTGATCTGTCTCGGTGCGTTTGTATGCCGCAGAAGGTTGACAGGTCTCCTAGCGATCGAATCTCGTACCGGCGTAGCAGCTTGCGTTCGAAGTCATCGAGAGCAGCTGTGTGAGCTGGTTTTGCGAGTATGACGATATCATCAACGTAGAAGAATACTAGCAGCTTGTCATTTCTCCAAAGACATGGAGCGTCTTTGACCTCGTGAAGTCCAAGTTCTGTAAGTGTCTTTGTAAGCTCCTTGTACCATAGTAATGGCGAGGTCTTCAGGCCGTATAGCGCTCGGTGTAATTCCCACAGGTGATCAGGATCAGAGAAACCTTCTGGCAAATGACAGTATACAGGCGAAGCGAGTCGAGCATTCGTGAAGGCATTGACTGCATCGTATTGTCGAACTTCCATGTTGAAGTAGGCTGCGATAGCCATCAATGCTCGAAATATTCGGATGGCAAGTGTAGCAGCGTACGTGTCTTCAGCTGTTGTTTGGAGATCGCCGCGTACACAGATTCGAGCCTTGTATTTGATGAGGTATCCTTCATTGTCGAACTTGTACTTGAATACCCAGATCAGTGGCAAGACCTCGTTGTCCTGAGCGTTAAACTCTTTCCAAGTAATCGTCTTGTAGGTGTCCTTGCGCTTGACATCCGACATCTCGCGCTGCATAGCTGCAATGAAGCCTTGCTTGTGTAGAGCTGGTAGCTTCATTACGTCCTGATAGAACTGAGGCTCAGGAGGTAGATCCGATCGATGTATTCGGGTTTTTGGTGCTGTGGTAGACGCAGCTACGAATGTTGACCAGTACTTGTTGACAAAGAAGCTGCTGCTCTTGCGAGAGGGTTTCCGTACTCGCGTCGATCCCTCAGGGAGTATGTGTGTACGGCGTAGGTTGCTGTCGATAAGCTCGCGATTTTGTGCAGCGTTTGAGTCGGCTGCGTCGCGTCGCTTCCGCTTTCGAGATTCTTGAGAAGGTGACACGAAATCTGGTGTAGGGCTGTGACCGAGCGTAGTTGATAAGGCTTGATCGCTTTCTGAGCGAGTATCGGGATCAGGAGAGATTGTGATGGCTGGTGTTGGCAGAAGAGGTGTTCCGCTGTGTGGCTCAGTAGGCTTTGTGTTGCTGTCTTGAAGGTGTATAGCCTGACTAGGCTCTTGTATCGTATCGTACTCGCCCTCTGAAGAGTCTTCTGGATCTTGCAAGGATGGCATATGAAGCGTGTGCGTGATTGCCTCAAGCTCTTCGCCTTGTAGGAGTGGATCGGCTTCGTCTTTGTGCTGGTAGAAGAGATCCTCCTTAAATGTAACATCTCGTATTCGAATAACCTTTCCTTGATGTGCTCTGCTTGTCGCATTTGGTAGCCATACTCGATAGATATTTGAGGAGTCGTAGCCAACAAGGTATCCGATGAGTGCTCGTGGTGATAGCTTGTCGCCTCTTGGAATCTGCTGACGGAGTGCATATGCACGGCAGCCGTATACACGTAGGTGAGCAATTGAAGGTTGTTTGGAGTAAGCCATCTCAAATGGAGTCTTCCATCCAAGTGTTCGTGTAGGTGTACGATTGAGTAGGTATGCTGCAGCGACGTATATCTCAGGAGCAAGCGGTAGAGGCAGATTTGATGTAATGCTCATGGATCGGCTTCGTACGATCAAGTTCTTGCCTGAGCGTTCGGCAGAACCGTTCTGCTCCTCAGTGTGTGGTGCTCTGATCTGAAGTCGAATTCCTTCTCTGTGACAGTACGCTCGCGCTGAGTCGTCTGTAAGACCGTAGCCTTTCTCATCGTCAGCGATTATGAAGGTAACAGTAGTATTGAATTCGCGCTTGATCGATCGATCAAGACGGGTAAGGACGTCGAGCAGTGTTGCCTTATCGCGCTTTGCGATCGTATACACGAAATTGAGCTTTGTATATAGATCAAATCCATGGAAGACGTATCGGTGCCCGTTGTATCCAGGAGTGTCGAGCTGTATGAGGTCGATAGCCACGGTTTCGAAAGGACGAGACGCGCCAAGTTCGTGTCCAATGCGTCGAGAGATGATTTTCTGAGCCTTATTCTGCAGGCATTCTTCGCAGTTAATTGTGGCTGGAGCTGAACCAGTGGGTGGCAGTATGCCTCTGACGTGGCTTGATAGCTGGTCGATAGCATCACTGCCTGCGTGTCCTAGCAAGACATGGAGCTGTGGCTTTGTGAGCAATCGAGGCTTGAGTGGTTGAGCTGAGTACTGAGGCCTGCGCTGTTTGGTTGCGAAGGCTGCATGCTGCAGTGCTGACTGTGCTGCAGGTTGAGAGCGATGCACGACTAGCCAATGTCCTCCGGATCGGGTAAGGTTTGCGATGTCTTCCCGTAATGTTTTGGTTGCTCGATAGAGTACGTTCTGACCAGAATCGAAGTGTATGTTCGACGAGGAGAGGCGCGAGAGTGAGACAAGGCTGGTGAAGAAAGATGTTATAAGTGCTACTCGCTTGAGCGTGGTTGTCTTGATACCGTTTGGTGTTGACAGAGGTATCTCGACTTCTCCCCATGCTTCGATCGACATCTCTGATCCTCCTGCTAGTACGATATCGTCGTCGGCCGCTGGAGACTTCCACCGGAACTCTGCGGGGTTGTTGCAGATGTGGATATCAGTTGCGGGGTCGAGAGTCCATGAGTGGAGAAGCGGATAGTGTCGGAGAGATAGCTGATTGTTAAAGGCTGATGAGAAGACAGCATATGCTTCGTGCAAGGATTGATCTGTAGGTGCGTCGCCAGCGTCGATTTCTATCGAATCAGAGTTGGCTTGCTTGTCCAAATCCTTGTTCTTCGTCTTCTTGTAGCGTCGGTTCTTCTCTCGGATCTTGTTCAGTAATCCTGTCGTGTCTGCAGCCTCGAACAAAGAAACTTTCTTGGCTTTTTCAGGGTCTTCGACAAATCCTCTTGTTCTGAGTGAAGTGTCAATGTACGCACACTGTCCCCAGAAGTGGATGTCTCCACAAAGGCATGGCTTCGATGGCTTCGCATTGTCTCTTGATCTCTTCTTGTTGTATGGAGATCCTTGCCCATTTAACGTAGCGCCGAATACGCCTCCGAGGATGTTTGTCTTCCTTGAGTGCGTTGTACGATGATAGCGTAGGAAGTCTGCTAAGACAGTGGACAGTTGAGACTGGTTCGGTATAGGTGTATCGCGATTCGAGTTCCAAGTCTCTTCTGCTTTGAAGATGTCGAGCGAGACACTTGCGGCATAAGCAGCGTCTACTTGCTTGATGGCTCGTACGAGGTCCTTGTGTGCTCGGTAGCCATGTACTTCAGGCAAGTCGAGTTGCTTCGCTCGGTTGTATGCAGTGAGAAACTCGTTGCACCAGTCTTCGATATTCGATCGTCGAGCATGTAGAACTTTTGCTGCTTCGTACGCTTTTTGGACGCGATATTCTTGGTCGGCTGTCGTCGGAGAGTAGAGCTCTTGAAGCGTCTTGATCTGATCGCGTACGGCTGTCTTATCTTTAATATGATAGAGCAGATCCTGCTGAATTGTCTTAGTGATATGTGCTTCAACTTGTCCTAACTTATCTTTCAGGCGTCTGTATTCTTTGATTTCGTTGTAATAGACACTGCAGTCTTGGTTATACTGCACTAGAGCTTGCTGAGTAGGCTGAATTGGTAGTCCCTCGGCATTGACGATAAGCGTTGGCCGAACAGGCTTCTCAGGCTTTTGAGGAAGAGGATGGAGTTGGTTAGGATCAATATACTCCCATACGTCTCCTGCCTCAGCGATGCGCTTAACGACGAAGATCCAGAGTTCCCAGTTGCTCTGGCCTTGAAGGATAATGTCGGTAACGGTGTTTTTCGACATGTTGAAGCGACGTTTCGTTCGTAGGTCAGTTTTTAATGATAGAGAATGCGGATTAGGCCGGGCTCATAACTGTGAGCTGGTCGGGAGGTCGTAGTATGTATGATGTAGATTGTGTTGTGTCTATCTATGTCCCAGATGCGGGGTATATACATGGAGTAGTGGAAGTAGTGGACTGATTAGTCAGTGGATAGACCACATGACATGTGAAGTGTCCTGGGCTTACATAACGAGTAGGGGAGATCTGACATTTTTGTTCCTGAAACACCTATACCTTAGAGTGGGGCCCTCTCGCTGTACTGTGACGTACAAGGAAGAGACAGTGGTGAACAAGTCGCACTCGAAACTCTGCGTGCCTCCTTCTTCTTGAGGCAGCGATTGCATTGAATGGTCTTGAAGTCGAAATATGGCGTGATCAATCTGCAGTGATCAGCTCAACGCTTAGTAAGTACATTGGAGCTTAGTACATCTTCGCAGGCTTCTTCCATGTGCTGCACTACTTCTGGAAAGCCTAGAGGTAACTCAAACGCCTCATCCTCGCCACCGCGTTCCACGCCGCTGTGGTGACATCGGTGTATGCGGAAGCTGGGAGGCTGGAATTTAGATGGCAACTCGGCCCAGTCATGTTCAGGCCATACTTCTGTCCAAGCTATGGGGCTTGAGTACTCAGGTGGATCAGCTGCATTCAGCTCTAGATTATGCGATGGTCCGGCAGGCATAGTTGCAGGAAAGTTAACTGTCACTACACAGGTCGTGTGTGTTTCTGGATAAGTATGAGGTAGAGGAGTATGGGTTGTGTTGCCATTAAGGACTATCCTTCTTAGAATCGGCCCGATGCTTCTTGGCCGAATGTTCTACAACCTTCACTTTCACTCCTTTGCCGTCATGTGCTTACGCACATCTCATGTATATAACCTTGTGTATCTACTCCGTAGGACAATCAACACAGTTCTCATATGCAGTTGTTGACGCCCTGTCTACTGCGATAGGTTGTGTCGTCTGAGACATGCTCTCCATGAGGCTCCGAGTGGACGTTTCTTAGATCTGCTTGGATAACACTGGTGTCATGATTTAGAGAGCCTTCAAGTACCACAGATTCCTAAAATTCTGTGTCAACATTCCGCATCTTAGATACATGAGCTGACTTACAGGAGGTTCTTGTAGAGTCGTACACTTGGAAGTCTTCTAAGCGCCTTATTTCTGCATATACGGATGCTTTGGAAGATTCTGCAAACCGACGAAGCAGAAGGAATAGCAGATCTTCTTCTTTAAGCGGGCTTATCTCACTTATGCAATCTTGAAACTTATCCAGAAGCTCAGTGAGGTGACAGAATACTTGACTGTATCGAACCTTGGCCGAGTTCGGCGATCTACGGGTTGATCGGCTGTGGAATGAGTCATACTAAGAGGAACCGTCAATACTACGCAAATTTGTCTACAAACAGGTGGCCTGACTGCGCTGGAGATGTGATGCCGAACATCTTCGACTCTTACACTGCCTCTCTTCGTAAAAGTAGACTGGTATTCAGCATTCTTGATTCTCCATAGACCACCCTCAACAGCACATGTCGAATATGCGGGCGGAGATAGGGAGGGCAGAGACGTAAATGATAGGCGGGAGGTAGGCGAAGGATGACGAGCGTCCATGACAGAGACTAGAGAGTGGTAAGCCTATTTTTCGGCTGATGTGCGAAATGGAAGAAACTTTTGTTGTCTGTTTTCGATGCACGAAAAATGAATGCGAGATTAATGATGCAGCGCTTTGTAAGATGGGGCAAGTGACATAGAAAGGTGCGTGTTGATCTTGGTAAGCAGTTGGCAGGTGCAGGGCAAAGTTGCAACGTCAGACCACAGGTCCCTGTCATCATTTGCAAGGGATAGTGTCGAGGGTACGACAGTGTTCCAGAAACTGTATTCCGAAGATTCCATATGCAAGACGTGGCTTGATCCAAGCGGCGTGGTTACCTAGCGTAGGCGCGTATGCGTGCCGCGCCTCACGCTTGCAGAGATCAGCAATCACAACACAGCAGTAGAAAATAGGCGTTTTTCTGCTCAACGAATGTCTGATTGCACATGTCCGCGCAGGTAGCGCTCTCGTTGGCCAGCTTGTTTCTTGCTTAGCGATCATCGCTCCATCGCGTAGACATAGGCTCAATTCACACATCATCGCACTCCTAGCATCTCGCACACAGCATAGTATTGAAGAGGTGAACTAGGTATCTGAACGCTCTCGCATAATGTGTTGAGATTCAGAATTCCCAGAAGTCAGCCGCACGTATCGTTCCCGCATAGTGAGAGGAAGACTTTCTGGCAATTCTAGCTTATATACGTCTTTGAAGTGAATAACAAGTGCTCAAGTCTGTCTATAGTCCTGACGTGTTCTTCAAGACTAGATTCTAGGCCAAAATCAAGTCTACTGCTAACCAGGCGTGCTGACGTCTATCCTTGTTCTACTATCCTTGGAACCACTCGTCCTAGACTAATAACTAGAGATCTACGCTATACACATCACCTGGTACTGCTGTCTTTGTTAGCATGCTTGGGTGAGGCATGTAATAATCAAGTTTAATTATCAGCTCAAGAAGTGCTGGCAGAAAACGTCTGTAAACATACTACTATAACAATGCTATATGCCAATCCTAAGCCTTCAGTCAGAAGGACGTCTTTGGTGAACATTGGTAGCTGGTTGGTATTCAATCTGAAGGAGACCGTTTCTTTCGCAGAGAGGGTGCCATTGATACATTTGGCGACAGCTGCAAATAAGACCCCTGGAATCTACACGTTTTGTGACATGTGGTCTAGCAGCTTAATCCAATAGACGTGTGCTCGGTATCAGGATCATGTCACGAATGTCTGTAGGTGAGGTTAACCTAAGCCTTTTGAGTGGATCTATCACATTCACCTGGTAGATGTATTGGAAAGGATGCCATCACAGGAATGCCTTCGTCTTAAGCGCCTGGTGGCGGTGTTGAGAAGGATGCAACCATGGGAATGTCTTTGTCTCAAGCGCCTGGTGGTGGCATGGCCACGGATTAGGCAGACAAAAGGGCTTCCTGTGACATCAATGATGATTGCTTCTTTTCCGTCTTTATCTGTAAAAAGTGGGACAAAGTAATGGGCGGGAACAACACTAAAGTGGTCAAAAAACGTTCCCATACATGGACCAGGCTGACCTTACATGTCAGAAGCTTGAGGCGGAGTCTCCGGCATTGGAAAGAAGGCCTTGTTCGTGGCTGTCATATTACCTAGACAGCAGAACTCATCTTATACTTGCTTTAACACGGTTCAGTCGGCTTTACAGACACCGTCTACACCGCGTAAACACCTCGCCTGATGTCAAAATGACTATCTTTAGTAATTGAAACCTAGCGGCGCGACAGCATGAAGGTATGGCCAAGCCATACTCTTCTGACAACCTATCAAGCTTCCTGTATGTGTACAGATATTGCAAGGTGCCGCTTGGCTTCAGGCGTAGGACGTTGTTACTCTCTGTCCCTAACCAATCGACGCCCACAGCTTGACATGGGCGCTGCCGCACCTTCTCAATAGGGTGTGATACCATGGCACAGCGCATAGCAGTATCATGCAGTGAGGCTTGGATCTTCTCATCGGCCCGTCGAAGCCCGCATTATGATAGAATTGCCACCGTATGATGACATGACGCGGCGTCATTCAAGCAAGACAGCCACTCTGGTGTAATGGAGCCAATAGTCCCCGGTCCTATTTCTGTCTTGCTGAGATCAAAGCACGACTGATGTTAAAATAGACCTGCCGTAGTGCCTAGAGCAATCAGCGCCGCCATCCAGCCGGAGATGCAACATTCTGCGCGCCGAACCCTGCCCACGGAACCATATGACAGCCAATTGGAGCATCGTCCAAATTGCTGATGGCGAGGATTTGAGGTTCAGGGAGATGTGTGTGTCTCACAAAGCCGCAACACGGCCGGCATACGCCATGACGCGGGCATCATTGGCACCAGCCTGCGCCAGGACAGGGTATTCCCGCCTGCTCTCTTGACTATAAGTACAGAGTAACACCTGTAGTGCATCAATCTCATCACATCCCCTTCTCCATCCTCCTACGGTCCCACAAACAATGAGTGTCAACTTCGAGTCCTGGATAACCTATGGTATATGGGGCAGCGAGATTTTTCCCAGCTCATTAGATGTAAGTATATTCCAGAGACACTGGATCGTACCTAGCATTCGAGCTGACTATCCAGAAGTGTTGCACACTCTCGGACCAATCTGAGAGTACCTCTCAACTTGTCAATGTTGTGCCAGGACCTCTACCTCTCAACAATACTCACAGAGCAACACCAACAGTTTTGGAAGATACAGGCACTGAAATGAGCTTGTTCAGTCGTGAGGCGCAGTCTAGTATAGCTTTGGCGTTCATTCCAGACCTCAGTCCAGCTGTTCCAACGCCATCGCTGGTAATCTTCCCGGGAGCGACCTCCGAGAGCCGCAGCTGCCTTGCTCCAACTCTTGGCCTCACAACGCCTACGGAAGTCCTCTCTACAGAGATATGTTCAGCTGCATCAGAGCCACCTGCGACAACAAGCCCGCAAATTACTCCCAGGGGAATCAGTCTTTCAATCTCTGAGCCTCAAGGGTCAGCCCTACAGCTCTCCTCACCAGAAAGTATTCCTGCTCCACAATGTCCCATACAGAGGCCAACATCTGCCTCGCAAATTTCCTTTCCAAATACCAATTCCGGTGCTCCGCAACCACCCATTCCAACTTCAGGACCTGATTCTCAGTGCAGTCAATCTGCACCTCATATGGAGCTAGCAGCGCCTGTCTTGCACAACTCCCCGGAGAGGGGTATCTCCACGCCACAGCCATCAATGTTCACACTGGTCCCTAGTTCTGAGAACAGAGACACAGCCATTTCTGAACCACCGCAGCTATGGTGCCGTGAGGCTGTAGCTGAACTCTGCACATTTCGGTCATTATCGGCAGACCAGACAGATGAGACTGGTATGAGAGATGAGACAGATGAGATAGACAAAAGTCGATCTCGGCAACTGACTCCACCCACTGATGTAACCCGAAATGAGATTCGACGAGCATCGAATCCGATCACCACGGATACGGTTCACGATTCGGTAATCGTGATCTATGATTCAGACGAGGAATTGAAACACAAGCTTGGGACGAAAGCTGCAGCACATTGTGATGATTCAATACTCCCCAATCGATCTCATGAACGTAGCCTCCGCAAAAGATTTCGGCCTCAGCGAGTAGTACATGACCAAGGAAGCCTGAGATATGAGAAGGAGCTTGGAAGCAAATTCGAATCGGCTTTCTACCAACACCAGTATAATTGGATGCGCCTTCGAGAACTCCCAGAGGCAAACACAGATGGCGCAGTGGACCTTCACGACGATGTGGTTCAGGAATTTGGACAGGATTGGGACGAAACTACAGTGGCATCAGTCGAACAATGTCGAACGCTGCGCAGGTCTTATATTGATGTTGCTGATTATCTTCTCAAGTTAGTACATCACGAGAAGGGTATGCGCCTGATTACAGAGGTAGGAAGACTAGTGGATGAGATGCACATGCACGCGATGGTTCTGTCAAACATGTACGCCTATCGCACAGGTGGTGACGATGAACGCGACGGGACCTACCGTCCTTCAAAGAAGCGCAGATCCTAAAAAAGGGATAGTAGGTAGAACATAAGCAGTCTTAATCAGTTATCCCCGTCAAAAGTGTCTCTGACATTTTGCACTGAATGAAACACTTCAAGACAAGTGGGGGCTTCTTTTTCGCAACTCATGTTTATGCAGCACTGTGGCTTCAAATGAAAGCAGCTTTAACAGAATGTTCTTTTTCATATATACGAGAGATCAGAGATGAATGATGATCATGCTAACGGCAAAATAGTCTGCAAATCTCGTCAAATGACTCAATTATTTACTAGGGCATGACATGATACGAGCTGGACAGCTCAGTCTATATCTGCACGGCACCATTACTTTCGCTCTGCGCATTCTGCCTAGACTTTATACTCTATACTTGTATTTTAGCTACGTCAGTGTTGCTGTACAGGTAGCATTACCCCTTCCTTCTACGCTATCTAAGTGTCTCCACGTACTATGTACGGCAATGCTACCTGTACAGAAGTACTAACAGTGCAGGGAGAGTCTAAGTACAGGATACAAGTCTGTGTACATAGCGTAGAACGGGTGTTAGTATTACTGTATAGGTAGCATTGCCTCTGTTCTACGCTTTCTGCACAGACTTGTATCCTGTACTTGGACTCTCCCTGCACCGTCAGTGTTCCTGTACAGGTAGCATTGCCTCTGTTCTACGCTTTCTACACAGACTTGTATCCTGTACTTGGACTCTCCCTGCACCGTCAGTGTTCCTATAGCTTGCCTCCCGTTCTGCGTCTACACGTACTTGTAACCTGTACTCGGATTTTCTGCAGGTAGGCTACATTTCCTGTTAAGTTAGAGACTGACTTGCATGTTCTTAGTGTTACTATCACGCAGATGTAAATATAATGTCCTAGAAAACCGGGGCCTTACTTGCCATTAAAGATCTTGAAATGCAAACTTGCACAACTAAACAGTAGCTGCTGCTATAACTGGATCTTATCGCAGAAGTTCTGCTAAAATGTAAACTACAGGTATAATAGATTTGTATTGCAAGTTTTCCACTACGTGCTATATACACTTGAGCATACTCGCTTAGGGTTACAACGATTTGCTGGAGACCCATCTCTGCTTCGTTTCTTTGGTATCGCAGGTAAAGGCTTCTCTATCGCCATATGGTCGACTGTCCCAAATACACTATCGAGTCTTTGACATCTCACAAGACGCCGGAGAGTCGTAGGGAAGCCGCTGATTGACATTGAATTTTGTGTAATACCTCGAATGGAGACCGTGATAAGCTCATCATCATGTTTCACTCGGAAGCATACTTTTCTTTTGAATGGCGGTAAGCTCCTCGGTATCCGCTCGACGCACTTGACCGGGTTTCCTTGGATCAAAAACCAAGAAGAAGTGGCCTGTAGCTTGTTGTATAGATAGCGAAGTCCATCAGCCTGCAGATCAGCACGGCAGTAGATGTGGCCCGAGCAATACAACTCGCCACTCCTGACTGCAGGTGGCTCATCTAGCTCGAAATAGAATATTGATGCTACGATGGCATCTAGCACAGCTCTAATCCGATCTTGTTCCTGCTCTACTGTGTTGGAAACAGCGCTCTTCATGTCTGGGATTCTCAATGCATCATCTAAGCCAGGTTCAGGTCCATGAAATTGGATGTTAAGGCGATGATAGCGCGGACGTGACTCTAAAGGCACAGAGTTAATGTAGCGAGCGTAACCTTTCTGTGCGTTCAGCCACTGTTTCCATCCATCGACTATGCGAAGCAGACTTCGGCTTGAGATGCCTGACTTGTCCTCAGAAGATGATAAAGTGCCCGTACCAAGGGAGAGGGCAAAATCTGGATCATTCGGTTTGTCAGGCCAGACAAACCTTGTTTCCCAATCAGCAATGTCTGATGGACAATTATGAAGCATCCCTCCGTCCTGGCATAGCCCGACCTTACCTACCGCATGTGGCTTGAAAAACCCACTCAGAAGTTAGTTACTGTATGATAGAGCGTGGCGCAGCTTACCAGGGAGCTGCCGAAGTGCAGCAAGCCCTAACAGTCATTAGCAAGCATGCCATAGTGCGGTCATGGACGCTCACGCTTCTCCAACGCTAATATCATCGCGCGCATTCTCAGCGCGCACGATATCGTAGTCTGCAACTTTAGTAGCCATAGAGCAAAACTTCGTATCAGGCCATACCTAGGCTTTCTGGCCTTTTGCCAGCGTTATAATTCGTGAAAAGCAACGCCGTCGAGTCCTTGACGCTTGTCGTGGTGACAGCCACCTTGGTATCGTTTCGCAACGGATTGAACATCTGCAGGGGGGAATTAAGTGTCTTTTGGAATGCATCTTGGACAGCAACAAGGCTGTACTGGCCGTCTCGCACATAAGCGACAAGAAGCCGCAGAGCTCTAGCGAGGAAGGTTGCCCTCCTCCCGAACGTCTTTTGCGCAACGTCCTCAAACCGTTGGATAGCCTCACGCATACTCCATCTCAGGAGGAAAAGGCCAATGACGACAAGCCCACCTAGGTTGTCAGCAAAGGGCAAGAAAGAGTCTCGGAGAACGCACCAGCTGAGGTGCCAAAAACCATGTCAAAATAATCTTGTACGGGCAGACCTAATGGCTTCAACAAGATGTCAATGTGTTGGAGGAAGACGAGGGGTATGATGCCTTTGACACCACCTCCATCGACACTGAGTCTTCGAATTCCGGCGGTTGGGGGGACAAAGCGAAATACAATACCCTGCTGATCTACTTTGCATAGAGGACATACCCATAGGTTGAAGGAGTTTTTCTCAGTTCGAGAACGAACGCCGGAGATCTTGACACAAGAATCACATAGAGCATGGCCGCATGCGACGACTTTCTCAGGCATCTGCATGAAGCAACAGAAGCAAGATCGATGGCTCTTGAACGCTGCCAAATGTGAGTGATGCTCTTTGAGAACCTGGCGATGACAATCGGCTGTAGTCAATTTCAAGCGGAGCCGCCGGGCAAAAGTCGCTTTAAATTCGTCAAGAACAAGATTTAAGAACTTGTCATGAACCTGCTTGTCTGCGCTGTATGCTGAAATCGCAGCTCGACAGGGCACTAGGTACAGTTCTTTGAACAGCCTGTCTGGTGCGAAATCTGCTGCCATCAGCCATATATACGATGATTCTCATCCCTGGCGGCCTCGGAGCTCGGAGAGTCAGTGCTTACCATGAGAACCAGGAGGATAACTAGCTAGCGCCAGTGCTGAAGCGACTATAGGTGCTACAAGATGCCATAGCCATGCTTGCGAAGGTATCTGTCCGAGGAAATCCGTGAGACAGTGCTCCAGAAGATCAATCGAGAAGCCGCTAGGCCGTGATGCGCGCACAAGGTTGAAAGTCTCAGGCTGATTGCTACACGCAAGGCCTAGAAGCTTTCGAGAGAGGTTTAAGAAATGTTGGAAACAAAAATTCGTGTGAGAAGACTCTCGTTCTTGCATCGATGCTTTTGACATCGCGAGCAGCCGATGACTTAGGACTTCCGCCTGAGCGGCGTTGGTTCTATTGGACTGCAGAGTAACTACTTCCAGTCCCGCAAAGTAGGAGTCAATCTGGCTTTGGGCTGGTGTTGAATTGCTGCGTTTTAAGATCTTTACAATTAGCTGGATTACCTTGCGTGTAGTGATTTTCTCGTCAGTCGCCTTAGTCGATGCGCGCAAAACCAGCAAGATGCGTGGTCGGCTATCTGTCGCAGACATGGACATCGTGATCTGTTCAGCCAGTGTTGTCGCAGTCGCAGCCAGACCGCCTAGGTCCTGCACGAAGTAGCACATGACGCTCGAGAAAATTGAGAAAACACTTGCACATATTAATGTGGTGAACTTGGATCTGTCAGTGAGAAGTGGCCACGATGTCTGCCTGGCCACAGGTGCATCGGCGCAAGGAAGGGGCGAACTCCAGCTTTGCAGCCCAGAATCTATGATGACAAGCGGGCTACGATCGGTACGTAGGTGCGATGAGCTACGCAGATATATGTCTCTATGCACAGGTAGGGAGCGTGTGTGGCGGGAACCTCCTAAGAGTTCGTCCAGCAATATAGACTTGGTCATTTTTCCCACAAAGACAATGTATGATGGTTTACAGTCTGGCAAGACCAAATCAGAGGGGATTTCCACCGGCTCGTGGAAAGTGACATGCTTCTTACGAAGCGTTATCCAAGGTAATGTATCCATCGTGGGCGTGTTTTTGCATGGCAAGCAGGTCGCGCAAGCTTTTTAAGATGCAGGGGGGCGCCCCACCCGAAAGTCGGTTGTGTGAAATTCGTAGCGTGGAGGCAGCCTAAACAGAAACCAGATACGCGAGGACGGACACTGGCCGCAAGTACACCCTTCCTATTGCCTTGCGTGGCTGTGGAACAGCAACTCACTGTAACGCATAGTTGCGCACATGGTCAACATGTCTGACTTACTGAACAAAGACAGCGAGCTGGCGACGCTCAAAGCCAAATTTTATCGAGGAATTGTCAAGGTGCCTCTAGACGGCTTGGACTTTGATCATAGCCTGGTGGTGGACAAGCGCAGAGAACTTTCTGAGCAGAATGTTCTACGCTTAGTAAGAATATTTGGAAGGAAGGGATGTTTGCGACTACAAGAAGAGAATGTCATAAACGCTGTCATTCTTGACAAAGATCTGCCTGCTCTGTTGTCTTTTGGCCCTTCAGCGTTCACCCCGGAGAAGCTCCGCCAAATCACATGGGCACGCGATGCCCCGGCCTTGAGCTCAGGAAAACTCAAGTGCGTCTCAGGTTTACATCGTATCGAGGCAGCAAAGAGATGCTTGGATGAGAACGACAAATGGTGGCCGGTGCGGCTGTTCTCGGTTGGTACGAACCGTTCTGAACATTGAGCCGTTCTGGTACGCGCTTATGAGTGCAGATATTCCTGAGCCGTGCTTGACACGTATCATTGAATCATATGTAAACGAGCAAAAACCTTCGGACGGAGAGATTTTTAGAAAAATTAGACTGTACCATAGGCAGAACGACGCAGAGGCTGAAAACCACTGGTGGGCTTTCTTGGACAAGTCTAAGTTGAGGGATCTACGGCAGCTACTGAAGAAACAGGACATTGCAGCAGCTTTTGATCAGCTAATAGACTTACCTGGTTTGTGGACTAAGGTACAGCTTGGAGCTCTGCAACGTCTGTTAGCACTGAAGTGCGATGAGGTAAGCGTCCTTCGCAGTAGGGATGAGGGCTCTGACCAAGGCAGGAGATAATTGCATACCTTCATCATATTAAGAGAGCCTGGAGCGGGATCCTTCGAACCGGAAGTGAGGTGCTGCCACCTTCAATAGTTGACGCTACCACTGTGACAAAGCTAGAATCTCTGGCTCCAAATTACTCCGACATCGACCGCGAGCTAGTCTCAGTTCTGATGCGAAACGGAGACTTGTTTCCATCCCAACACGACGAGAATGTACGTCAAGACCTCCTGAAAAATATCTGCAACTTTTCCGGCATTATCCCTTCACTTTGGACTTTCTTCGAGACCCTCAAGTACCTTGAGCCTATCTGCGAGATACTGCGCAAGCTGCTCGGGGGAAAGGTCAGGCAATCAATTCGTGCCAGCCTAAAAGGGCACTACTTTGCCCCGGAAAAGATTTTTGTGCAATCTTCGAGGACTAAAGAGTTGGAACTCACAGCTGCACTGACCAAAGACGAGGCTGCAAGAGTCTCCTATGTTGAGCTGTGGATATTTTGCGCGCGTCACTTTGATGATTTGACCACTTCCACGCCGAAAATGGATTCCAAAGGAACCAAACCTCTTGTAAGAGGCCCGAATCCTGTCGTCTGGCAGAAATTTGCAAAGTTCGCCATGTCGCGCGGTTTCAGGACGCCCCGGGCTAAGGAGCTCACCGAGGACAATTGTGCTTCTGAGCTGGTTCTGGAATATCTTCGCAAGGCAAACCCGTGCTCGACCAATTTTGAAGCTGCACTTGTTGAGAAGCTGGTCAGTCTTAGTCGCTCGCATGATCGTACAGACGATGAGAATCTTGAGCCAGATCAGAATTTTATAGCTGTGGAGAGGCGGTGCGGACGACCATACGAACTAGACCTTGCTAAGGACAAGAGGGCGCTGTTCTTCGGGCCTCTCTACGTTGAGCCTATATCAAATGGTCTCAGTCTTAATCTTGTGCGGCGCGACTTGTTCTCAACTATCTTTGGTCCTTTCCACTTCCAGGTAAGGTATAGGTGGTGGACCATAGCTGGTGGACCTGAGCATCACTAACAGATGTATAGCCTGCAGACCTTGGGTATACTGTGGGCGCCCACCAAAAAGGGATTGGGGAAGAAGCGATGGATATTGACAGACCTCTTTCTCAGTCACCGCAGGACCACGAAATGCAGGATCACGCCATACAAGGAGTATTGACGGCCAATGCAGCCTTGGTACAGCAATTGAGAGCAACACAAGAGGAGGTCAAACAGCTACAAGACTACAACAGTACCCTTCAGGCCAAGCTTGTAGGATGTGAGGCTGCACTTCTGACTAAGAACTCTGAGCTTCAGGCCCAGAACTCTGCACTTCTGACTAAGAATTCTGAACTGCAGGCACAGGACGCTACACTTCAGACTAAGAATTCTAAACTTCAGGCCCAGGACGATACACTTCAGGCTAAGAATTCTGAACTTCAGGCCCAAACATCTGCTCTTCAGACCCAAATCTTTGAGCTCCAGGCCCAGAGCTCTGGACTTCAGGCCCAGAACCTAGAACTTCAGGCTCAAAACTCTACGCTTCAAGCCGAGCTCAAAGAACACCAAAAGTCCAATCTAAAGTCGCAATCTCGCGTACAAGAGATTATAGAGCTTGAGCATGAAAAGAAAAAATTAAAGGAACTCGTCGTTCAAATCACTACCTCCTGCGAGGACGCAGTAGACAAGATGAGAACAGCAGAGAGCCAAGAAAAGGCAGCACGTGAAGAAGTTGACCGCTACAAGCAGCTTACTATAGACTTGCAGGAACAAATCGACTATCAGCTATTAGCTATCAAGGAAGCACCGGCGCCTCAGCAAATAGACTCCAGCCTGTTGACTTTATCAAATGCGTCTGCGAGAATCCCTGGTGAGGTGGCCAGCATGATAGCCGATGTCAGCTCGCACTCACGTTGGACGGGCTTGAACACAAGTCACGTCTTGTTTGTTGCTATTGCAAATACATTGGAGGGTCTTCCTAAAGGGTTTGAGTGTGAGATTTCAAGTTTCGAGGACGAAGCTTCCCAGACAATTGCATCCCTGCTGGACGCAATGCACCGACGCTTTGATTATGTAAAAGCTTGGGATATCTATGGTAAAGCCATCGTGACCTCTTCTAGCACATACATCTTCCACGTTCTTGGCTCTGGCACAGTCTTCCTTGGCCCTGCCGCGGTCTTCGAAACTTTTCTAAACAAACGTGCAAACGAGATCGCGTTGCCCCCTACTAGGAAGATAAAACAGATCAAACGAGTCAAGGATCAAACGAGTCAAGGATGCAAAGGCGCGCCCGGAGGATGACAAAAACTACAAATCAATCGTGAGATATGAGAGTAGTGGCGAGAGCGAGGTGTATGAGAGTGCCACTGATAATGTGTCCACCAGACAGCGAAAACTGCCTCCTCCTCTGCTCGTAATTAATAGTACCTCAGAGACGACTGCCGGCGGGTCCAGCATGCTCGGAGAATCTTTTCAAGCAACTACAAG
Organism: Lizonia empirigonia; assembly: GCA_009982855.1. NCBI lineage: Eukaryota > Fungi > Ascomycota > Dothideomycetes > Pseudoperisporiaceae > Lizonia > Lizonia empirigonia. Next base: position 346,908 of record JAADKA010000038.1, on the reverse strand, counting down.
ACCAGGAGATCCCAGTGATAGCGACTCTAACAAAAGCGATGAGAACGCATCATTTCGTCGGCAAAAAGTCTTTCTCAAGAGCAGATAAGCCGTGCCTAGGAGCCTGAATCCATAGCTGGGCACCTATACTGTGCGTTTAGCTTTCATGTCTGCCACGGGTATCCGAAGCTGAATGCATGATCGCCGCGCTACCGCACGTAGTCTTAGCAGAAGCCGATAGCCGAACGGCAAGCAACATAGAGTTGTACAAGCTCCCTTCTAACATTCAATTGTGGGATACTAAGTGAGATTTACACATATATATATTGATCTACACTGTATTCACGTTCCGTCACGGATAGACATGTCATCTCGCTCAGACGTAGCAGCCCTAGACTCTGACGCCAACGTGAATGTTGGAAAGCGGATGACGCGTTGTACTCGCGAAGAAGCACTTAGAGACAGACGCCTACGTTTAGATGCAGGAAGCGGAGACGGCGAATTGTGTGACGGTTCGCCTACAGATCCAGATTCATCTAAGGTGCTTTCGTCTTCACATTGGTCCATCCACTCCAAAGTCCTCTTCCTTGTTGTCTCCCACCTTTCAGGTGGCGATGGTGATAAGGATGACCCTACAAGTAGCGCCCTTCCTTTGTCGATGCCCTCGCTGAGACTTTGGTAGTGAGCTGGGCGCTTCACAATTGCATCATTCTTCTGAATCTACGACTAGTTAGCTTTGGTCTTGAGCAAGACTGCCTCCACACACGTAATCTTCGATGGTCGGCGGCCAACTAAGTCCATGCTGCTCTGATGAGAACACAAGAGGCTGGCTGCCTGGCTTGTTGATACAATCGGGTGCCAAAAGTCTGTTCGCGTTGACGCATGGACCACCACAACCACATTTGATTATCAACTTCAAAGCAGTATAACTCTCTACTACATAGACCAAATAAGACAATTAGGGTTGCAAATTAATCGCATTACGCTTAGTATCTAGTCTGGTAGCCCTTTGCACGTCGCACAGCGTCTAGGCGTCGTGGCATAGACCTAATAAGGCGTTTGATCAGTGCGTCAGGTATAGCAGCCCATGCCTCAATCAACCCCAATTCGAACGCCTCCCACTCAGCTAGAGAGCCTCCCATATAGTCAAATTCAGGATGCAGCTCATGGAGCTTCTTTTTAAGTGCCCACCACATGTGTTCAATAGGGTTAAGGTCAGGTGAGTATGGTGGCCATTTGATCGTAGCAACACCATGAACCTCTAGCCACTCCTTCGAGACCTGGGAAGTGTGGATAGGTGCGTTATCCTGCATAAACCACTCGCCTGGCCTGTAGCTGTCCTGGAGACCTTCCTCAAGTGCTCGTATGTAGCTCTGAGCTGTGTATCCATTGCGTTTGGCTGATGTGTCGCGATTCATAATTACTAGACGACTACGCCTTGCTCGGCCACCTGGAGTCATCCATATTGAGCCCCATACCATACGAGCAGGTTGGCGAGCAGTGGTGACCTCCTCAACCATCTCGTGCGACCATTTATCCTCAGCTAGTCGCCATACCCAGGGCGTGTTGTGGCCAGATCCACGAGCAACGCTGCACTCGTCACTGAACCTGATAGTACGCCTCCCAAAATCAAACCCCAGCCATTCATTAGTAAGATTGAGGCGTTCCGCAGCTGTGTTCTTGTTGATTTTTGGCCTACGTCTCGCTCTGAACTTGCGGTATCCCTCGTCAGCCATTGCGCGCTGCACAGTACGCTTAGAAACGCTGGGGTAGGTAGTATTGGCGTCCCACAGTCCAGCCTCCTCCATAAGCTTGTGGTACTCAATACCTGGGTTTTTCCGAGCAATCCGTAGCAGCCGGCGATGGTCTCTACTAGTCAATGTAGGTGGCCGGCCTGTCCGAGGCTGCGTTGTGGTGCTGCAGCTGGTTGTCCATCGGAGTACTGTTTTCTATACGCACCGCTGCGAGCAGTCCAGCGCGTCAGCAACTTCGCTTGTCGACACACCAGCCTCAACCTGGGCTAAGCAGTATATCCGTTGGGCTTCTGATAATTCACCTCCGCGCACTCGATTTGATGAAATTTTAGTGCTAAAAGCTCTCATATTGATGTAGTCGTGTGTAGTTGAAGAAGATACCCCTCTTTAGAGTTCGCGTTGTTGAAATGGTCTGTGCACACGCGCGAACAGACTAAAGTCCTAGTACAGTAAGAATGAGGATGCGGGCATCTGGAAACATAGTGCATAATTCAGTGGTTTTCTTGAAGATGCCGTTGTATCGAGTGTCGAATGATCGCTCTGGGTTCCTTGGGGGCAACATGGATCTCTTCGATGTGTTCATGGCGAGTGGGTGAAAGTCCAGAAGACTGAGGACTGTGTGAGAACTGCTTGCTGTTTTCGACCTTCTGGGAGCCACGGTAGATAAAGACAACACCATAGCCGTCACATGACAGCGATTCGTGTGGACAAGGATCAGATGTGCACGGACGAGCGCTTGAAATAAATGGTAGAGCCCTGCACGGCGCGTATTGACTGCGTTAGCAAGTGGGCCTTGCATGGTCTAATCGCTTAGTGGCTGTCTGAGCGCTTCGGTATACAGGGTCCAGATTGGCGCTGTGACGACTCTGTTTCTATTACACACTTCGGGAAGTAGGCTTTATTCATGGGTATAGACGCCTGGCCCCCAGCGCGCTGCAGCTCTATGCGTGAATCTCGACTTTGGCGGAAATGCGATCTACCATTGTATACGGCATCGCTTTTGCCTCTGCCATTGTTTTCTTGCTCCTTTGGCGACTATCGCAATTCCTGACTGTCAAGGCTCGTGAACGCATCTTCTCGTTCGTGACAAAATGGATCGTTTTTACAGTCCCCTTCCCAAGGATGGACGGAACCTCCGACATCACTGTATTATCAGCAATTCTTATCTTCATTCTTTTCGCAGGGAACATGATAGCATCGCTGATTGCATTGCGGGATCGACATGATTTCTCTTTGCGTCTGGCGCGCCTAAGCCTTACAAATATGGTTTTCCTTTATGCGGGTGGAAGAACAAACGTATTCGTAGACAAAATCTTCCACCTTTCTCACACTGAGTATTGGCTTTTGCATCGCTGGTTGGGCCGCTTGGCTGCTATAGAAGGCATCGCCCATGGTGCGCTAGAGATTGCACGTTCGCAGTCCTTCCCATCGATCTTACATATACTTGTACGTTCATATTTGTTATGGGAGCCACTGTCGCTTACTACAGTCAGCTTCTTGCTTCCTCAAGCACACTCGCACTTCTTTCGATCATCTACATCCGACGCGCGATCTACGAGTTCTTCTTACAAACCCACCTCACCATCTCGGTCGCTGTATTAGTTCTCGTGTGGCTGCACATCCGCAGGCTCGATGCGGTTCTGTTATCTTGTTTGACAGCTTCGGCAAGTCTGCTGCTTGCACAGAAAGTGATATGGATCATGATGACCATGCGACGGAACCATGGCTCAAATCGTATGTCCCGACTTGACATTAGGCGTTTTCCAAGGTCAGAAATGCACCAGCCCGTGATTCAAATTCGCGTCGACGTCAAGACGCCTTGGGTGGTACGGCCAGGACAGTACATTTACCTTACCCTTCCAAGACTTCGCAGTCTGGGTCTAGGGTTACTTGAATCGCATCCCTTCATGGTGTCATGGACAACTGGAGATGACGAGGTCCAAATGAAGACTGTTGTCTTATTAGTACAAGTGTGCAGAGGTTTTACGCATAGACTGCAATTCGCGAACCCATTAGGCTCAGTCATTATCGACGGGCCATATGGAGGCCATGAGACAGATACTATGGTGAGATATGACAAAGTATTGCTTCTATCTAGTGGTATCGGTCTTGCAGCCCACCTAGAAACCGCCCGATACTTAATTCTTGCCCACGACAAGAAGACAGCACGTATTAGAAGATTGACAATTGTCTGGAAGCTTGATAGCTTAGGTACATCTATCAATACACTCTGAATGCTAAGCTGAGCTGACTCCTGCAGGCGACTTCCAATGGGCAGAAGAATTTCTTGTCCAGCTACACGACATGGCGGAGACACGTAACATTCTAAATATACACATTTATCATCCTAACGGCACATTAGTGGCTCCAAGGAAAAGTATCTTTCCTAAGTCATCGCCCATTGACATACCATGGATCTTGAACAAAGAGTGGGGTGTTGAAGCGGGCAACATGATGGTGTCAGGTAAGCCAGATGGCATGCGATATCCTTGCACAACTGACCAATAATCACAGTGTGCGGAACGGCTGATTTCGAAGTGCAGGCCCGACAAGCTGTGCGGCGTAGTCCTCACAGGATTGACTTCCAAGCTAGTGTTTTCCAACCCAATAGCAAGTGATTATATTCTGTACGGGATAGCAGCGCTAAGCGCCGCACCTATGGATGTGACAGATACTGGGCATGTAGCTGTTGCGGACAAACCCATAAATAGCACTGTAGAGAACAGTATTCTGTTTTCTAGCTACCATGAGCTGGATTTAATGGTCAGAGCATGCCCACTATCCTGCAGCCTAAGCTCATCGTCAATCCAGTTTTCCTAAGCCTTCCTTCAGTCACCATGTACAATGTGCGTGTCACAAAATCCTTAAGAAGCGGTTACTGATCTTCCGGACAGAAGTCGAAATGCAGGACATGCAATGAGCTTGCTCAATGTCTTCAAGATCTTGCTACTCAAGCTTCACAAGATCAACACACGTATATTGCGGCTCAAGTTCGACTCGTGGGTTCGAACATCGAGCTCCAATTGCGCCGCACAGAAGAGTCTCGGGAGCTCAAGAAGGCATCAAGCAGGTTAGAGAGATATAGACGCGAGAACGCACGGATGAAGGATATATTGGCTCATATGCAACAAAAGCTCTCAGAGACGGAACAAAGTCAGAAACAAAGGGTGGAGTGTGCGGAAGACCTGGCCTGTGCCTCTGCTCTACTGCGGCTGCGTCACACGTCCCAGCCAATTAGATGAAGGTTAGAGTCTCTATAGTCCGAAACTTGATTGGCACTGCCGGTTCATTCAAGCAACTGTGCCGCTTCGCATTAGACACCTTACACGGCGAAAATTGACGTACATCCTTCGGAACGCATAGGAAAGGCAGTCCCTTCTAAAAGCATCATAAATCTCTCCCCCCTGAGTGACACAACTGCCGAAGAAGTTTGAGCACCATAGTGTAAGCGGGCGCAATCTCCACCCGCACTGGACGGCTCCATTCCTTCAGAACACTGAACACCCTGCCGTACTTGTCTATGAAGAAACAGTCCAATATAAGCCCCTCAATGGCTTGCCCTTGGCGGCAGGGAAATGGTAATAAACCCAATCTTAGGGGATCACACGCTCTGCATTTCCCCACGTGATGCTCGTACAGGTTCATGTAAAAGAACTCGATGCTTGTCGGCTTCCTTGAGCTGGATTCAATGACAGGTTGCGAGAATCTGACTTGGCGAGGATTTACTCGTAGAGACATTCTAGAAACAGCACTGACGCGATCTTTGATGCTAAGGAATTTAAAGCAAAGATGCAAATTCAAGAACTATAACTGCTGTTGGGATGGCAGGCAATATAACAAACATACGGCGTCTCTGTACTCATGCCACAGGATCCTGGGCTTTGATCCCTGCTTTTGCGTCCTTCGAAGCTCCATCATTCCCGAAATATTCCAGCACAGCTTTGGCCCAGTCAGACAGAACATCAACATCTTCACGAAGACTGCTGGCTTCCTGGACGTTCTTGGCTAATTCCCTAGATTCTCGTCAGCTTCAGTGTCAACTCGCAGCGTTTTACATCATACTTCTCCACGACTTGAATCTTGGCTTGGTAGGCACTCTGAAGTTGCATGAATGAGTTGAACGCGATATACATATCCATCTGGACCTTCTCGAGTGTGATCTCAGGTGTAGTACCGGGCTTTTGTTGGCTAATAGGTGGGCTACGTTCATGGCAGTGAGCAAAAGGCTCTGGGAATTGATGGTCGGCTGTCATATCCATTGGTATATCAGGGAAACCTGCTGTGAAATCTGGACCGAATAGTTCTGCATAATTGATATTATCAGATTGGCTGCACGTTACCGGAACAAATGCAGCCGAGCTTGGGTTGAGCTTGTTGGCAAAAGACATTGAGAATGAGAGTAAGGATTGGTGATCAAGAGAAACTGTTCTAGAAATGAAGTTTCGAGAAGAGAGAGGAGAAGATGATTTTATTCTGCTATGTCAAGCGAAGTGCTCTCGGCTTTGAACGTTTTTAAGCCACTGCACTTGCTTCTATCTATTGATAAGACTAGCTGTGCCACCAACCTGCTTAAGCGCTGCTCTTCGCCAGAGTGCATGGCATTCAAGAGACGCTAGTTCCAAAAACGGTGTAAGCATACTGTACTAGGACTTTAGTCTGTTCGCGCGTGTGCACAGACCATTTCAACAACGCGAACTCTAAAGAGGGGTATCTTCTTCAACTACACACGACTACATCAATATGAGAGCTTTTAGCACTAAAATTTCATCAAATCGAGTGCGCGGAGGTGAATTATCAGAAGCCCAACGGATATACTGCTTAGCCCAGGTTGAGGCTGGTGTGTCGACAAGCGAAGTTGCTGACGCGCTGGACTGCTCGCAGCGGTGCGTATAGAAAACAGTACTCCGATGGACAACCAGCTGCAGCACCACAACGCAGCCTCGGACAGGCCGGCCACCTACATTGACTAGTAGAGACCATCGCCGGCTGCTACGGATTGCTCGGAAAAACCCAGGTATTGAGTACCACAAGCTTATGGAGGAGGCTGGACTGTGGGACGCCAATACTACCTACCCCAGCGTTTCTAAGCGTACTGTGCAGCGCGCAATGGCTGACGAGGGATACCGCAAGTTCAGAGCGAGACGTAGGCCAAAAATCAACAAGAACACAGCTGCGGAACGCCTCAATCTTACTAATGAATGGCTGGGGTTTGATTTTGGGAGGCGTACTATCAGGTTCAGTGACGAGTGCAGCGTTGCTCGTGGATCTGGCCACAACACGCCCTGGGTATGGCGACTAGCTGAGGATAAATGGTCGCACGAGATGGTTGAGGAGGTCACCACTGCTCGCCAACCTGCTCGTATGGTATGGGGCTCAATATGGATGACTCCAGGTGGCCGAGCAAGGCGTAGTCGTCTAGTAATTATGAATCGCGACACATCAGCCAAACGCAATGGATACACAGCTCAGAGCTACATACGAGCACTTGAGGAAGGTCTCCAGGACAGCTACAGGCCAGGCGAGTGGTTTATGCAGGATAACGCACCTATCCACACTTCCCAGGTCTCGAAGGAGTGGCTAGAGGTTCATGGTGTTGCTACGATCAAATGGCCACCATACTCACCTGACCTTAACCCTATTGAACACATGTGGTGGGCACTTAAAAAGAAGCTCCATGAGCTGCATCCTGAATTTGACTATATGGGAGGCTCTCTAGCTGAGTGGGAGGCGTTCGAATTGGGGTTGATTGAGGCATGGGCTGCTATACCTGACGCACTGATCAAACGCCTTATTAGGTCTATGCCACGACGCCTAGACGCTGTGCGACGTGCAAAGGGCTACCAGACTAGATACTAAGCGTAATGCGATTAATTTGCAACCCTAATTGTCTTATTTGGTCTATGTAGTAGAGAGTTATACTGCTTTGAAGTTGGTAATCAAATGTGGTTGTGGTGGTCCATGCGTCAACGCGAACAGACTTTTGGCACCCGATTGTACTATACCCTGGTTGCTGTAGAACGTACGGGTGCTTGCATCGTCAACAGAATCCAAACTCCTGAATCTTTGAATCGTACTTACAGATTTCTCGAGTTTAACAATAGAAGGCACACTATCGTTGAAGAGGGTTTCTAAGAAATCGACAAGTAGTTTGTGGCCACTCCAGCTCTCCCCATTACTTAAGCCAAACATCTTGTTTGACGCACGTTTGCGGCGTATTTGAGCGGGGTCACGTAGATCTTCGCTAGGTTTCCCGTTCATACATTCTAAGATGCATGATCCGAGGCTAGCAAGGTCAACATTTGACGTGATTTCAGCAGTTGTCCAGAGGCAATTCTCAAAGTTTGCTAGGATCCGTTAGGCATTGTTTTTTCCAGCTTTCGTAAATACCTACCAAGCAGAGGCCGCCCGTTGCTGCTAAATCGTACTGTTGAAATAGAAACAGCAGTATGTACAATGCCCGAAGCAGCTATGTGCTTGATAGCCAGGAAGATCTGAACATTTTAGCAAGCTGCCTGCCTCAGTAACAACGTGGAGGCACGCACACAACTGGCTATAATTCGGAGATGAGCTTCGTCAAGACGCAGGTGCACGTTGAGAATTTCCTCCAATGTGAATCGGGAGTAGTCGAATCTGAAGTACATCAGTCCACTTGATTCGAAGACTTGATTGATTGTCGCAACGTGTGGATGATTAGAAAGCGTCCTGAGCTTCTCCAGCTCCCGCTTCCCAGAATCAATGTCTGCGCTTTTCAGGAGGGCCATGATCCCGTCGTGTATGCATAGATGCCATTTTGATCTGCCTTGGACCAGATCGCCCTGCACAAGCAGTGTTTCCCATGGATCTGTCGTTATCGCCTTCTTTTTCCAAAGAGACCTTTCGAGCAGAGCTGCTTTCGTTGGTACCGAGACTCTGCTGATAGACGCCCTGTTGTCTAAAGCGGGCGCCTGAGGTCGAGGATGACGCTGAAAAGCCTTGTCAATTTCAGCAGAAGACATTGGAGTGCTGGCCTTCGGACAGCAGTCTCATGCCTTCTTTTCATGTCATTACCAGCATACAGTAGCATGCATTGAGCGTGGTTACAGGCCCCCGATTACTGGACTTTTCTCCGTAGCGCTGGAGTCCAAGATTAGATCGAGCGGCTTGCAGTACTCTGATCACAGCATCGCTTGCTGTCAGAGCTCTAAACCACGATACCATACAAAATTCCACCTGAAACCCAAGATCCACACCCTGCACATACAGGCACAACATTAAACACGACAACACAAAAGCACAACAACACAACAGCGAAGCACAACATGGCTGCTCCAGAGATCACATTCCCATCTCTTCCCCGGCGCCGGCGACACAACGGAACAAGCAATGATGTTGAGAGCTCTGTGGAGCTTGCGCGCAGCCCGACTTGGCCTGCACTTCTGCCGCCGCCTCAGGTCTTTAGTACTCAGCCAAATCTGTATCTACAATTATCACAGATCTTAGAGTGGGAGATCTGGAACCACAACCAGACGCGAGCTCAGGTCTACGCGGCGCAGTCTCGGTCCAGCGACATTGAGGCCGAGCTCTGGAGAGTGTCACAAGTCGCCTCACAATGGGAGGAGACTTGCAAGGTAGCACACGCTGCACTAGACGAGCACAGGATGGAGCACATCAGGCTTGTACAGGAATTGGAAACAACGGCTGCTGAGTTGCACACCCTTCAGCAGCAGGCAAGTCCTACCATCGTTCAACGGAGTTCTTGCTGACCCGATATGCACAGGCTCTCACGGTCTCCGACTTGTCTTCCAGCTGTGACGACTCGTATCCACCGGAATCGAGATGCCGATTCGTGAAGAACGAGCCGACGGGTGCGCTCGTTAGAGATGCTTCGGCTGCCTGCACTCGCAGATGATAGACAATTTCCTATTGCAGCGAGTACCTTCTTATCTCTCTCAAATCAGACGCGTGAATGTGATGTTCGTTTGTCCAATGATTGTGAACATGAAATCTGTGAGGGCCTGGTTTCGCGGGGGAAAGCGAGGACAAGAAATGCTTTACTGATCTTAGACAATCGTTGTGTCCATTCATTGATCCGGGAGCCGTCTCCGGTCCCGCCTACGAGAGAGAGAGATCATATCCCTGCCTTTGAGGGGGCACGCACAACGTGGCGTCAATATTGCTTCAAGGTCTGAGCCGTGCCGCATCCTACCCCATGCTCGCTACTAATCCTGTACCGTTGACGCGCCGCGCCTGATTGAGTCAGGGGATGTCAGCTTATTCCGCTCTGCCGCGCGTGTGGCTTCTCAAGGTTTGGCCTGCAGTCATGATTGGCTGATATCTACCCGCCGCGCACAACGTGCGCAACGCGAACGCGTGTTCCGTCCCGAACAGATGGTCAACGCCTAAGCGCGGGTGACAGGACCTGCCACTCTCGAATAACTTTTCACTAGTATAGGAAAGGATCCTGCACAGCTTGGAACTTAATTTCTAGAATCGCTTTAAGCGCTTGAGATTTATTTAATTGCACATATTTGTCAACCCCCTGTTGTAACCACGCCGGCTGTATTGACGAGCAGGCCGTGAGCACGTGCGTGCCTTAGAGAAAGAGCTTCAAGCTTGCAGCTTTAACGTTGGGCTGAACACGCACCGCTCTATCTGTATCGCGTGGAAGGTACTCGTACATGGTAATCCACTCGCGATCATTGACAGCTTTTGGACCCTCATTCGCTAGTCGATCCCTCTGCTCACAATAATCTTCTTCTTTGATTGGATCTAGAGTAGGTGTGAAAGGCTTACGGATGCGGAACAGGTTTGGTCTCGGCTCAGGACACGGTGGTGGTGGTAAGAATAAAGTGACGCCCATTTCATGGATACTAATAGATTCCACCTGGATTCTGTGACGCGACATAAGGCCACCAACGCTTTTGACTCGAGCAATGAGGATATTGGCAGCGGCTTTTGCCCGAAGATTGTCTTCGTCCATTGTACAAATTAGCATATACTCTACAACATGGCGTTTTGGGACAGCAAATTGAACGGAAAGATCACTGCAGCGCCTAAAGCAGGGATAGCTAGGATACATGCTATTGTCAGACTTCTCAGCTTAGCTGCGAGCGCCCCAAATATCAATACTACGTCGGCGAGAGGCCGTTTGGTTAGAACAGCGAACAGAGGCTGGGAAACTACATGCACCAGTTGGCGAAGCCGTGTATCCCCTAGACAGGATTCTGAACACAGAACGTGGCAACATTATAAGATGCGGCATACAACCAGCTTTGGTCTACACTCAACCCTCACGATGCACGTAAAACGATTTACTCCTGTTCTGCTCGGGCTTGGAGCTGCCCAAATAGTTCCTTTTGATTACACTCTGCCTGTGTTATTTGATCCGATCACTCAGATTGAGGCGGGGCAAGAGTTGCACTACCAGTACGCACTTACGCCTGAGATCCCATTGCTCGTACTCATCTCTGTAGATTTACCCATTCTCGAAATGTGAGTTGTCAGGCAACGCTAAGCTTTTCCAATGATACATTCTTGCCAATATCCACTCTCGTTAAACCCGAGAGCTGTGTTGGGGATCAGATTGCCGTTTTCAAAGTACCTTACAGCGTACCGAACGGAGTTGCAGGTTTGGAGTGGTAAGTGAAAGTAGCACGATCTGCAAGATCGCCCCTAAGACTACGACAGGCAGTGTTCGGGAACTGATGGCACGGCTGTCAATATGTTTAGCATAACAGGAGGATCAGGCGAGATAGAAAAGCTTGCCGTTGATAGCGGTAGCTCATGCTTGAAAGTGCATTGTCGCAGCAATTCCACTGACGCTGAATCTGACTCGTCGACCAGATACTGTTCGTAGATTCAAGCCTAATTAAATCACTGCATTCTAAAACAAGACCCATATTCGTATTGCTGTCTTGAAAGTTCGTTTCGTATTCTATCTCCTGGTCGAGGCGCTGTTTATTCATCCAGATGATTTTCAAAAGCAAAAGAATGATGCAGATCGTAGAATGATCAATTAAGAATCAGCATGTATTTAACTATCTAGTTGAATTTCTCGTACTACAAAAAGAATATGTACAAGCCTGCAAGTAGGCTGAGCCCTACAATGGGCTTGGCACTACCAATATTCGCAACAGGCGGTAGTGTAACGGTGGAGCTGGGCCCTAGTTTCGCAGAGGCTGTTCCAATAGAGCCTCCGGTTGTGATGCGGGATGCAGAGCATGCAAGTGTTGGATGAGCGTTTGAAATGCTTGTGTTACGCGCATTTTGCACAAACTTAGAATGATTCCCACCAGGGTTCAAACTGAACACCATTCCTGCATGGCAATGTGACAATTTTATACTCTGAGCGCAAAAGAACCATTGCGGGTCATTTGTCTGGACCTCAAACTCTACGACGCTCTTCCCGCTTACGTTGAGGGGGTTGAACTGCCTAAACCCTGTGTCGAAGCCCCCGTTAGAAGAACAAGGGTCCCTTAGATTGCTTTGTGTCAACGTGTGGTTTAAGGCTAAGAAGTCAAAGGCAATAACACTGCCAATGGAGGCATTCAGCGACGAAGGCGAGAATGCGAGCTCTCCTTGATTACCGACCGTAACAACAAATGTGGAATAGGCTTTGATATCATCGGAGTTGGAGGAAGTTGAGACGTGCGTGGTTGGCGAGGTTGGCGAGGTTCGGTTCCAGGCCCATGGAAGATGCAAAGGCTGGGGGCTTACAAACTCTAAGCTGTTTTTGGTTGCCAGCACCACGTTTCCCAGAGCCAGAAGAACAAAAGTAAAAATGTGAGCCATATTCTTCGTTGCGACGGTAGCTGGACAGAGCTGTCTTGTCTTTATCATTGGAGTGACGATCCATGATCCCCGTAAACGGAACCTGGTGACCAGGTGTCACTAGTTACACTCTTGCACAGACAACACAAATCGGCTTTCCGGGTACTCTGTAGCTGATTTCAAATGTGTGAATCTCAAATATTATTTAAAGGAGACCCCTCCTCGCACAATCGATTCATAAACCACATCAGCAAATAACTCATACTATCTTGAGCCGGACTCAAGCTTCTTTCATCCTCATTATCAACACTACCTAAAGCATCATGGCAACAGCTATTCAGGGTCCTGCTTCTTTACAACCATCGAGCTCGTTCAGTGGAGAGACGAAAAAGCAAGACAAGAAAGGGAAGCAAAATAAGAAGGGAAAGGGAAAGCAAAGCCAGGGCGAAGTATCTGTCGAGGCGGGAGTAGAAACGAGCAAACGAAGAGAGGGACATGGAATTGATGAGATACAGAGCGACAGCTTGCCGGAGTCTGACGAAGAGAACGATGAAATCTACGAGAGTGAACTCTCTTCGCACAATGGCTCAGACACTGATGATGGGGGTTCCAATGAGGAGTTGAGAAAGAAAAAGATTGCAGCTAAAGAAGCTCGAAGGGCAGAACGACCAAAAGAATACTACGAGAAGAGAGATGTCGCAGACAAGAAACAGGTCGCTGCCATAGCCAATGAAGGTTTCACGAATTACATGAAAACTCGGGCAGAACGAACGCCTCCCGAGAAGCGACCTGCACCTGTGGAGAAACAGTGGCGAGGCTTGTACCCTCTGCTCAAATTCCAATGGAAGGAAGGTGGTGAAGCGGAAATGTCAAAAGAGAAAACAGAAATCTTCAAACGGGCGAATGAAACGATTGAGCGGTACTGTAATGGCGTCATGAATGTCGACATACATCTCAACACCAAAGCCAATGCCCTTTATCTGGTGCAACTGAAGGAACTCGAGAAAGAGCTCGTTGGCAAGCCCGAGAGCTCTAAAGTTCTGCGAAGAAAGCAGCTTCTTACTGAGTGTGCTAAGACAGTAGGACAGCCGTCAAAAGACGAATTACTGAAAAATTGGCGATTCCCGACTGAGGAGCTCTGCGCCCAGATTTATGTCATAGAGAAAGCTTTGAAAGAGCTGGGTGAAAAGCCCTCAAACGATGCGTGCCGCAAGAAGATCTCGGACTACGAGCGTCGCCTCGCGGCAGCTCAAACAGATTTTGCAAAAACTCAGTTGAGCGAGAAGAAGATTCGAGCAGAGAAGATGCTGGACGACCGAAAGCACAAGACAGAGAAGCTGCTCCAGACAATTTTAATATTCCTGGACAATCTTGAGCAGAGGGGAATCCCGCCTAATTCGGTCCTAAGCTCTCGTGCTCATAGTGTGTTCCAAGACTTTGTTTCGGGTTCTAGCGAGAATGCTGAGCTTTACAATGCATTAAAGGCGGAACTGGACAGACCAACGCTCGAGCAGGTGGATAAATGGGACACTGCTATTAGGCCAATGTGCGACTTTGTCGCGTGCGTCAACAACCAGGATATCGCCACCGAACAAAACATAAGCAAGGTGCGCAGCCTGGTCACTGACCTGAGCAAGATTGATAAACAGATTGTATCTGCAGGGGGTCAGGCAAATTGCCTGCCTATGTCGCTTGTACATGAGATTTCAAAGCAGTTCGAAGAAGGTCATTCCAATGAAGTTCAGCTGAACATCACAAGTCTGCTAGGGCAGCTCCGTCAGCAAGAGGCAGCAGTGAGCTTGATACGCGCTATAGAATTTGGAACGCTTGTAGAGGACTTGGGAGCTGATACTGAAGGTACCGTCACGAACACGACTGTATCAAGCAGAAGCGTCAAGACAGAAGCTGCCGGGGCCTCAATCATGACCACTACTGACCTCTCAGAAGACTTCCTCCGAAATGTTGATCTCAATTCTTTGAAATTAGGGACAAACGTCACTGAGGTGTTCCAGTATGAGAACGGTATGACCGAGCATGGACCTCTCGCTGCGACGAGACCTTCCCCAACAGGAATCACAGCTCATAATCGGTACTTTGTGAACGCTGGTCTCGAGGAACCGGGATTGGAATACTACAAGGTCTTCAAAGGCAGCGATTTAGGGCCCGGCGGTGCTGACAGACTGGCTGAATTGAAAGTGGTTGATTTTGTCTTGAAGCAACGTCTGAAAGACGTAAAAGGAGATCACCCAGTTCTCAGATATGGTCCAGTCGTGGGAATGCCTCGATCAGAGGGCTATGTGCACCGTGGAAAAAAGAAGGAACGTCTCCTAGATGCTTACATCTTTGTGCGATACAAAGGCTTATCCGATCCAGACGTTCTTAGCAGGACACAATTTTCGCAGTTCGCAAAGAAGTTTGGCGAGAATACCTTCGCAGAGCATGAGAAGATTTACAGGAACACTCGGATATATTTCGAGGCTGCTAAGGCTCAGAAACTTCACCCAAAGACCAAAAAGCCTCTGACCGCAGCTGATCTGCAGAAGACCCCATGGTTGTTTCCACAGACCGATCGATATGTCGCTGATAGTAACGCGAGCAAAGAGCATGGCGAAGGTAGCGACGATGACGACGATTACGATCCTCTTCAAGGGGCCGAAGCGTATACTAGTGCTCTCAATAACAGCTAAGTCCGACAGATCGTTGCAGATGTTGTAAGTGTCCGCAATATGTGATTTAGATAGATTTCGTTCTTGTAAATTGATAACACAATCTTGAACTTCTCTTGGCATATACCACATGAGAGAGTGCATAAGTTTGAGCTAGCTAGCCACGCTTTCGTTCATTTGCCGTGCCATATCGCTCCACTGAGACGTTGTTCGCGTTCCTCAGCCTTATTCGAATGAAGCTCTTGCACGTATCTGATCTCCCCAGGACCCCTACTAATTAGCCCACAGCCGTCCGCGGAGCGGCGTGGTCTCCATAACACTGTACCTTCCAGTTGTAGAGTGAGTGATGTGAGATGCCGCTTCGCGTGACTCGGAAATTTGAAGGGTACATTATGGTTGCAACGCCGCGGCGTCTTCAGCGTCATAACATGCGCGGGTTCGTTAACTACTGAGAAGGATGGGAAATACCTCCATAATGCAGGCAGAATAAACCGATAGGTATGACAGATCAGCAAATTTTGCTGCCCGCTTATTGTGGTTTAGCATCTGCTTTGTGTCTGCCTGGTCGTCGCTACAGTGAGGAAAGCTAGGCTTTGAGGCAACGCTTGCATATAATTGAACGAGGCTGTCTTTGACGCTTGCATCTATCTATAACGCTAAGCAGTCATTTCAATTCAGTACTGTCCTGTATACAACTCTAAATGCCTGTTTTCCCTGGCATGGCTATTGCTAGCGTGGTGGTGTTGCTAAAAAGCGTTGCTTTAACTTAACAAGCTGTACATTGGGAGCCCACGGAAGATTTATTTGGGAAAAGGATGGTGCATTGCCATTTATTTATCTCAGCCTACTGTCCTTCGCGTGCGGTGGCATATAGATGCTAAGATATCCATAGCCCATCGCCTGTCACCCGCTCTGAAGGATAGCTGTGCAGTGCCGTGAGTGGTTTGCAAATACGTTTTTGTAGGAGCTCGCCGAGCGATGTTCTGTTTCTTACGCGCCGTCCTTCGCTTGACTGACACAGGATTCTACAAATCTACCAGTCGCGACGCTGCGATGCTCGCCCAACGGTTGCTGCTCATGGCAGTTTTGGTAATATGAGATCTCTGATCTCCGATCTTTGGTCAGAGTTCAGCAGCTCTGAAGGAGAAGGATATGAGAAGTCCTTCAACTTCAAAGCGCATAACTCCCTCACAAAAGTCCATTGTTTGCACGGCTTGCCTTGAAATTCCTTGCGATCCTTGTTTGGAATACTGTCGCCAGTGTCGATGTCGATTATCTCTAGGAACTCTAGATTTGGACATGCTTTCCCTAGATCGCGGACTATGACAGAAATTTCTGGTCCGTAGTACTTATCGCTTCTGAGGGTCCAGTTTTTGAATTTTTCCTTGATCTCTTTACTGTGCGGGATATAACTCTTGACCAAACTGAACGTTACACTCTTAATGTGTCTGGCGTTTCCACGCAGAGCGATCAGGAACACGTTGAGATCAAATCGGTTATCGAAAACAAAGTGGACTTGACCATAGAAGCAAGCTATGGCTTCCTCTGAAATGGCATGAGACGTGAAGAAGAGGTTGAAGGCGTAGTCCTTGAGCTTGACTAACTCTTGGCAGTATTTGCCGAGGTTCCTCCTAGGCATTCGGGATCGGCATCGCGGGTCTCTGCACGCAGCGTCGTCATCGCGGCTGCATCGGTCTTGCAACATCTTAGTTTTGAACGTGTAATCTCGAAATGTCTTGATCGGATGGTTGTATCGAAAATGCATTGTCTGCAAAGGCGGAAGGCTTCCACGCCATATCTGATGTTGGTGCTCGTTCGAGAGTAATGCGTACTCGTATATGATGACACGTAGTTCAGCCGGGAGTTCCAAGAAACGGAAATGCTGCGCAGCTGTGGCCGCGTTCATGATTTGTGTCGCTGCTGAAAGAGTGGTGAAAGACAGAAAGTTACTTCTGCGAAACCGAGGGGAAAACAACTAGACCTGACTTTGGTTAATTTAGACTGGTCGGCCAAATATAGCGCTAACAGCCCAGCTCAGCTTAGCGCCTTCAATAAGAAAACGTGCAGGCAACGGCGTACGGTTCTCGGTTCTCGCACAAAACAAGTTACCGTCCTCCTTACCGTTCTGTTACCATGATCAGGTTCTTGGAAGTCGAGCGACGGCTTGTGCAGGAACCAGCACCAAGACTTCTAAACAGATATCTATTTCCTCTGCATCCTTACAAAACTCGTTTAGATCACACTCTTGCTGTTACTTGCAAAAGGATGTTATTAACTAGGTTTCTTTCCAGGGCACTGGGCTATCTTGAATTCAAGGTTTGCGAGATCTACATTGACATGCGTATGCCCATGTCGCAAACACAGAGACCCAAATCGACACCTCTGCTGTACCCGAGAAACCAATTGGGGCTCTCAAGCAATGACGATTCCCCTTGCCTTGAGGACTTGGCCCAAGAATTCCCCACTGGAGATTTCGAGAATTGGGCAAGGTGCCACCAGCTGCTGCCTAGAGCCAACATGGTGTATAACAGCACTCCTGTGACTCCCGAGTCATGGGAAGCTTGGGCTCAGACAGTTACAAATCTAGCATGGTACCTGTGGAAGAAAGGAGACTACCAAAAAGCAAGAGCGATGATCACAGACGCGCTGACAGTCCGAGAGATAGTGCTAGGACCAAACGATTTGCGAACTCTACTGAGTATTGAGATATTAGCTGGAGTGCTGCTAGATCAGGGCAGTCATGGCGAAGCAGCCGCAATGCACAGTTGGGCTTTGAAGGGGTTTAAGGAAACACTAGGTTCATTGCATCCCTTCACACTCACGAGCACCAGCAATCTCGCCCTGGCACTTCAACATCTAGGAAGGTACAGAGACTCGGAGAGGTTGAGTAGTCTAGCATTAAGAGGAAGCCAGCTAGCACTTGGACCATACCACGCAGACACTTTGACGAGCATGGGCAACTTAGCGCTTGTCTTGCAGCACCAAGGCAAATACGAGCGAGCAAAGAGGCTAAATGAGCAATCGCTGAGTGCCTTTAGCGAGATACTTGGAAAGTGGCATCCATCCACGCTTACTAGTACAAGCAATCTGGCGGTAGTGCTGCAGTGCCAGGGCAAATACGAAGAGTCTGAGGAGTTACTCCGGAAATCCTTACAAGGGAGGGTGGAAGTGCTTGGATGGAATCACCCATCTACAATTAAGGGCATTGATAGCCTTATATCAGTGCTTGAACGTCAAGGCAAGTGGGCAGATACAGAGCAGTTGCGCCAATGCAAGGAGTCCATAGTTTCAGCAGACTTGAGCAGAATCATCTCGGCAGGTTTCCTTCAGCCTGTAAATGATATCCTAGCTGTCTAGTTTAGAATAGCTATTGCACATTTCGTTTGGTGGAATTTGATCAGTGTCCCCTTTGAAGGAGCCTGCCTCAAGCAACTAAGAATGATTGATTGACTTTGCATGAGGAACTGGAGACCATAGGACGTCAAACGAGTTTATTTGCAAGTCGAGACCTTAGATAAATTATCAATGTCTGTCATCTGCAATTGTCCTCGGTATCTGACTACAGCCTTTCTTACCCCCAAACCACAGAGCTCTACTTGAAGGCCGCTGTCTATAGATATTTGCTCACCCAAGCAACTCAGAAGTTCCAAAAAGCGTATTGATTCTCCGTCTCGAATGATAGGGACCAAGTATTCAGCAACCTTTGAGAGGGCTGTGAGAAGTTCTCGACATTCTGCTTGAAGCGAGCGATTGCTGGAGGCGCAACATGCAAAAGCAGTCAAGTTCTCAGTGATTTTGAGTAGCGAAGGTGACGAAGCCGGAATGACCGAGACTGGAAGTTCAATATTGATGCAAATTGTAGCTGGGTAGCCTGCGAGCCATACTGGTAAATCCAAGGTGCTTATTGCATGTGGAACCATAGCAGACGGGTATGCATGGACACTTGGAAAATATCCGGGTTGGCCACTAGCAACCGAAGCTTTGGGATATTGTGTGCATTGCAGACTCTGCTTGTTCCAGAAAGCTTATGCCTGAGTGAGCTTGAAAACTCTAATGAATGAGCCAAACTTACGCTTGCGGTCAAGCGAGTCCAACCGATCATGTTCACCATCCAAGGCCGTTTCATGAAACGTCTTCCATACGTCGTTATCCAGCGTGGTCGTTTCCAAGCTCAGTGTCTCACTTGAGCCTGATTCGGGAAATGGTGCCATAATCTCTGTTGCAATTGTTTCTGACTTGAGGCTGGCCGCAGGACTGGGTATCGTGTCGAAGCTTTGCACTACTCAGCCTTGATCAGGTGAAGCTACAACTCCAATGGAACTTACAGGCTGGGAGTACACGCATGAACCTCTTCTATCGGGTTGGCTGTTACGGCGGACTTGCGTCTTCTCTTCTTAGGAACAATTCTCTGTGTGATAACAGACGTGCACGCGAAGCCTTCCTGTGCACAACGTTCGCAATCTTTGTCAGCAGCTGAGCGAATGCATCGTATCTTTTTCTTTTGGCAACTGTCATATGATGTTAGTGATCATTACTCAGCGACATGGGTAGAATGGGTAGAATTCACTTACAAATTGCAGGCACGAAGCCTACGTGTGACTATGGTAGAATGCATATTACTACGATTGTGGTTGATAAACATCGTGCTAAGCTCAGCAAACATTAAAAGAGTCAGTAAGGAGCTCGGGGGATTCAGTGCTGATTTAATATGATCACTTGCATCATGATAGGGGCTTCGAGTCGGGGAGAATCGCCCCGTTCCCGACCTGTTGTGCTCTTTGACCTGGCAAGGACGGCACATCGAACACAAACTTATCCCGTCCGGGATTCGTGCACGGCGCGTCAGCATGATTGTTGGGGTGCGCGGCATATGCCCTCCCTTCTTTTGACAGCTCTGAGATCAAGGCTCTAGTGCCTATGGGTAGAAACTCAAGGATGTCATTTCATACCGCGTCAAAGAAAGAAGGATCTCTGCGACCATACGACAATCTTTTTGGCATTTGGACTGTTGACTAACAACCTTGGGTCAAAACACGTTCTCCATCGTAGCGCTGATCACGCATTTTTGCATCAAGATCCCGCGGTCACTAGCTGTTTCATGACAGGTCTACTATATGGGGTGCTCACAACCCTGTCGGCTCTCATAGTTGGATTGCTGGTAATGTCCTTTGATTTCCTCAAGGCAATTAACTAACTCCCGATGAAGTGGAAGGATCGAGTGTTTAATGAACAGCAATCAGGCGTGATTAATTGACAGCTTTGCTTGACAACACAGCGCACCTCGGTCAACATCGTCTTTAGCTAGAACGATAGTGTTGGAACCGTTCGCCAAAGATTCTATGCTGAAGACTGATTCCCAGGGAGCCTCACTCACAATCCGTATCATGAATTGTGTTTCCATAACTTCAGTTCCAACACGCCAACATCCCTCAAATATGCCTTGCGCTTTTTTCTTATCGCCCGTCTTGAACACAATCTCATAGCCAAGCCATTTAGTAAGGGTCTCACTGTAAAAGCGGGCTGCTGGCATATAGCTTTCTGGAGATGCTAGAGCTTGGAGTTCTGGCAAGAGCGAGCGAGCCAACTCGCTGACGTGAGTATCCTTACGGTGCGCCACGAGACTGACTTGGCTTGCGTATTCGAAAAGGCTCATCATCACCACTACCTCCGAACGGTGTGGAAGCTGTGTTCGACCGTTGACAAACACTAGATATTGAAAGTGGGTAATTCTGACAAGTCCATCATTGTCGAGCCCAGCCTTGACGCTATCAAAGCAGAGTTGTTCGTAGACAGAGGATTCTCGCGGTGGCGGAGGAGGTGGCGGAGGAGGAGGTGGCGGAGGAGGTGGCGGAGGAGGTGGCGGAGGAGGTGGCGGAGGAGGTGGCGGAGGAGGTGAAGGTTGTCGTAGTAGAATCTGCAACTGATCCTTCATGATGGTATGCAACGGCTTCTTAACCCTGTTTAGTTAGAAAATTCAGCTTGTCCAACAGTGAGGGGCGTCTTCAAATTACCAACTATGTATGGAAGTTCAAGACAAAGGTAAGGATCGAGCAATGTAAAGTGGGTAGATCGAGGTTTTATATCAATAAGCAGTGACCCTCATTGAAAGCTGATTAGCTGATAATTAGCCGAGATTATCGTCCTTCTAGCTATCTCGATATGTTATTACCGTTCGGCAGTCAATCAAGTAGTCCAAGATAATGCAGTCAGCAAGTCTAGATCACAAATCAAGACTACCAAAAGGGCACTTCAGACCCACTGTTCTGATTCTGCCTGGCTTGCATAGCGTTGACCCATGAAAGCGTTTTCGTGCTTGTATTCGTTCTCCGCAAAGTTGAAGCTGCCTCGAGCAGCGCCAGGGCTGACCAATGACCGTCTTGTTCCCAAGCCAGGATTAATTATATATCTTTTTGAATGTGCTGCTAGGCTCCGTGGTTATCTACAGTCCTCCTTTCATCATTCACACATGCACTATGGATACAAAACACGCGACTCAGCAAAGCACACCACCTGGCCGTGTTGTTACCGCAGATGGGCTAGAAGCAGATTTTTTGGAACCCTTACGTGGCTTCGAATATTCGACGGAGCATCTCGTGTCATCAGAACTGCAGAGAAACCACGGAAGTAGTTGTAAGACTGCTCAAGCAACTGAACAACGGAAAGAGCCCGTCTGCAGTCCTGCCAATATGACGCCCCCGTCTCCGACTCCCATGAGCAACCCGACATCCGATGCCGATACCGAGACCAACCCTGTGATGCTGAATTATATTCAGCAGATAGGGCAACTCATTGGACTACAAAAACCCGAGCCACAATCAGCATCTGCTCCAGATACCTAAAGCTTCCCGTCATCACATCATCGATCCAGCGATTGATGATCATTTGACAAATTACGAGACCGATCGTACGGCTTCCGCTTCGCACACGTGGGAATCACGTAATGTCACACCGTGCGGCGCCCCAAGCATTGCCGATTCCTAAGTGTGAGCGCAATGTTTGATCGGTAGAGACTAGCGTACATACTCTGCAACCCTGTTTGTCTTCAGCCATATCCTGCTTTGCTGCCCATTGATCGATTATCTAAAATGATATTTGTCGCCCCCGCTTGATACACACTTCCAGCGATGAGGATTGTGGCGCCACTGGATGCATACAATCTTCTGACGAGCATGATTGCGTCTGCTAAGGACTCTACTACGGCAGAATTCGCTCTTTCATCAATCTCTCTCCACCAGCGGGCGTGCTGCTGAGCGCTCTCTGTTGTATGGGTGTCTTTCCTTGGATCGAAGAAATCTCTACACGTTAGTTTAGTGATACCAAAGAAACCATCTTCATACCTAGCTTACTGCTTTCAAGACCAGTAGCAACAGAACTAAAGATTGCTTGAGTGATTGCAGCTTTGTCGTCTTGGTGGAGAACGTCATGGAGGCGCTGTAGCATACGTTTTGAATCTCTCTGTGACTCATGACTAAATATCAAGACTCGGGGGATATCTGGGCTTCTAACGAGAGTTAACACACGACGATTTATAGGCATTTGGAACATACTCGGAGCTCTTGATGGCGCCACTATACCAAGAGGCCACTACATCAATACTGAGCTCGTTATGAGCAGAAGTTACGAACCATTCCAGCTTCTCCTCCTTGATGATTTGACTCCGGCCCGGTAGCTCTGTCTTAGTCAAACTGTTGGCTATTTGCGGTGTCATTCTGAACTCCGGTCGTAATGCCTTCAAACAAGTTTCGACTAGAGCAATTGCAAGAGAAGCGTTACGCCTCTGGAAAGGCATGTCAGGTTTAACAGTAGCTGCGTAGCGGTTTGCTAGCTGCTCAGAAACAACTTGCAGTTGTCCGAAGACCCTTTTTTCGACAGCCCGGGTTCGAAGGACCTCGAGCACTGAACTGTCCTGTTCAACAGTGTATGCAGGTGAGCCTTCCTTGAAGATACCTGCTTTATGCCAGGCAATCTTGTCAAGACTATCTCCCAGCACGTTTACATGATCGAGGCCGATTGTCGTAATCCCTGTTACTGTAGGAGACCGTATCACGTTTGTTGAGTCGTTTTCCCCACCAATGCCAGTCTCGATGATTGCGACGTCAACGCCTTCTTGAACGAACGCATACAATCCCATCAACGCCAGGAAGCCAGGATATCCAGGGACCCGTGGTCCGTCGCCTTCACGTTGTGTGTGCTGCTTGATTTGCTCCCAAATCTCGAAGAAGTAATTCGCGAAAAGATCTTTGGAGATAGGTGAGCCGTTAAGTTTGATACGTTCTCGAATATCAGTGACATGGGGCGATGTGAGGCATCCGACTTTGAGAGGTCGATCTGTTGAACTTCGGTACTCCATCAACATGCTCTCGCAAAAGAGGCACGTTGAACCTTTCCCTTTGGTACCTGCGACGTGGATAACATGAAGACTATTCAATCTTTGTTGCTGTTGCTTTGATCAGATACGAGCAAGGATGAGGGAACATGCTATACATTCACACCCAACACTTCCAACCATTCTTGCGTACGTGCTTTTGCGGAAGCACTTGTTCTTCGGGGTCCCAGTCGGGCTCGAAACTCATGCAGTCGGTTCAAGGCCTCTAGCGCAGCCTTCTCAATTAACAGCCGGTATCCACAGAGGAAGAGACTCATCATACACTGTAGCTAGTATCATGCGCACTATTGTGGAGATTCCGTCGAACCTGGTGCAAGGGTGGTGTTGCCATAAGCTTGCGCGATGTGAGGATTCGTACACTCATTGTTGAATGAGTTGTGGATGTTATCCATTCGAGTCGACGGTTTTTCACACTAGCCGGCTTGGCATTTAGCACCACGTGACCATATGGCACGTGCATGGTTCGAAGCAGCCGCTCCGACCAACTCAAGTAACGTAAGTATTTGCCAACGCATCTGCTATGGTAGGCAGTCTGGCTATCAGAAATCCCTTCCAGTACGTTGTCATACCTCGCAGCCAGAAATGACTTTTTTTTTTAACTCGGCTGCTCCTCGCGCGTACCATTCGCTACTCTTACCGCGGGCGATAAGAGTGTGGTGGATTGAGAAGCAAATCATGGCGAAGTCCCAATTAGATGTTTCTTCGAACTCCTGCATACATCTCGCGACGTCTTCCCACCGTTCCCCTGCCTCTTGCCACTTCTGTATGGAGTCCGCTTGGCGATGCAGTGTCTGCGCGAGCAAGACGAGTATTCGATTGTATCTCCGTTGATCGTGTCTGTCTAGATCCTGGCTGGTCTCATAATGCTTTTTCAACGCCATGAGAACTTTCTCAGCTGGCTCGTGTTTGCTCAAACAGATAGATGCTTCGGCGTAGGAAATGAAGCAGTTTCTTCTGTATCGATCGGTCAAGCAAACACCTTGGTTGATTATTGGTTCGAGCAGCTCGAGTGCCTTGAGAGATTCTCCAAGTTCACAAAAGACATCTGCCAAGGAAGCGGTAACATCAAGAAGAGCGCGGGACTCGGGATCGTACTGTGCTCGTGCACGTTGCAGAAAGTCTCTCGCCTGTGTAAAGTGCCCTTGATGCATGCTTACAAGTGCCGACCCTGTAAGTATTCTTACAAATGTCCTTGTCTCGTAAAGTGAGGGTTGCATGTACTCCATTGGTGCCCATGCACACAGTTGTTTCTCTGCCTCGATGAAGTTTTCCCTCTCCCAAAGGTTTGATGCAAGTGAATAGATAAGAAGACCTCGAATGGCATTGAGCTGTTTGTTAGAGGGATTGAATGTTTGCATAAACCGACAAAGGACCGTAGAAGACTCCTCCCATTGGCCATCTGCCCTAAGCACAAAAGACTTTCTCAGCACGAAGGAGGCTTGTGAAGGTAGATCCAAGATCTCAAGTCCCATCTCTTCCATGAAACATAAACATTTCTTTTTCCAGCCCAAGTCGGCAAATTTTGAGGCTTGCAAAAGGGCTTGCAAGACTTGCGGTCTTATTAAAGAGCGTTGGTCTTGGTTCAGGCCTTTGTATTGTTGGAATGCGTCCTGGAAGAGCGGCAAGGCAGCTGTGCCAATTGCTGAGAATTTTCGGGAGTATTCGCAGCC
Source organism: Lizonia empirigonia (assembly GCA_009982855.1). NCBI lineage: Eukaryota > Fungi > Ascomycota > Dothideomycetes > Pseudoperisporiaceae > Lizonia > Lizonia empirigonia. The sequence continues at coordinate 321,704 of JAADKA010000038.1, read as the reverse complement.
CGTGAAGAAGAAACAAGCAAGGACAATTGCTTGCTCTTGATCTGACCGCCCAATGTTTGGGGATTGAAGCATCTTGATTCCTTCGGAGTTCCGCGTGAGAAATCCATCCGATTCAAGCTTCGAGAGACCTTCAGCAAGGAGTCTATGATCCCGGAGCATGGAAGCTACCAGAGGATCGAGTCCTATATCTTCGGCACGAAATGTAAGCAGATCGCCATCGGCAGTCCAACGTTTTCGGTAGTAGCCAGCCTCTGAAAGCAAAGTCTCTGGGATGTTGTGCTGGGAGCCAAGGGCTGTCAGCAGGCCGAGGAGCTGATTTAATTGTGACCCCTGTACCACGGAAGAACCCTCACCATCTGCACCGCCGTGCAGTAACGGAGCTATAGGTGAGATGACCTGCAAGGAGCTGGGAGGGTCGGGCGTTGGGGAGAGGTGGGGGTTCTCCCGATCGTTGTCGATGTTTGGATACCCTAGAGCTCTGTGTATCTGGTCTAACCTGCGTTGCGTAAGTTACAACTCGTATAACAGGACGACTGTGAAGATACTTTAGATTAGGGTGCCACTGTAATACATATTCTGAGACGAGACAAAAATTGCGGCTCTCTTTCCACGACGACTGGTGTTCATGCAGTTGTTCAACAAGGCTGACTGTATGACGTGTGTTTTTTATTCGTGTATACCAGTAGGGACGAGCTGGTGCACCTAGGACTCGTGTGAGTGACGAAGATATGAAACGGAAAAATATGCTTACTCCTTGCAATGAGAGCCGTAGCTTCCGCTAAATGCAACCCTTTCTTAACTAGTCCTGACACCAAAGCTTTGTTCAAGTAAGCTGCTCCAGTGCGAATCCGTTGGAAAAAGTCAGAACTGTCCGATACAGCCAATGTTGACATAAGCTGATCAGCTTGATCACGTGTTAGTACAGACAGGATCTCGAGAACTGCGCAGCAGGACGAGAAGATAAACAATTCGACACGTGCTTGAATCTCCTTTTCATGGTATTCGCTGATAGTTTTGCGGGTCCTTTGCGCGTATACCATTCCTCTGGCGAATGGCGTATCTGTTCCCGCGCTCGTTGCGAAAATAGACAGTGGCTGTATCACCACATCTTCTACATCTGCGACGTTCGCGATCAACTTCCTCCTGGCGTAGAGGTTGTTTGTGTTCTTGTTCTCCTTTCTAATATTGGGGGAAGGATCCATACTCTGCTCGTGACGCTTTCTTTTTCTGTTGTCTGGACCTGAAATGACCACCTGAAGGTTGTCCTCGTCAACGGAAGGGGGCATAATTTGAGCGGCATGCAAGTCACCGCCAAGATTGCTCAGGCCTTGCTGCAACAAATTATTGTTTTCTTGGGAGATAAGAAAACAATTTGCGTGGTGTGCTTTGTACAACTCAATGATAGCCTGCAATCGCGTGATCTCGAGACGTTCAGCCATGATCTGTGTCGTCTGTGGTGTGGTGGATGAAGAAACAGAAACGCTACAACAAGGACTTGTATTGCTTGAGAATGCAAGCTAACCTGTTCTGTCGGATCAGTTGATCCGACAGAACTGGTTAGCGTTATCACATCCCACGATTCGTAAACGGAAGCCTGGGCGAAATAGTGCATAGTGCATGAAGCACGTTTGACAGCACACACTAACCTGTTGTCTCCTGTCCAGTGGCGTGGGGCACATTCGAGAACGCACGCTAACCTATTCCGCTGGATCAGTTGATCCGACAGAACAGGTTGGCGTTATTATGCAGTCTTCCGCTCAGCAGCGCCACTTCGCTCCTCTGAATACATGATAATTTTGGGAACATCAACGCTTCTTGAACCGTCTGCGGCAAGGTCATGGAAATAATTGCGTCCCCAAAGCCAATGATTGGTATTGCTTTGAACGACGTCAAGCTCTCGAATGTGGCGTTTGCCCTTCACATAGCGCTGCCCGCATTATGGTCGTTCAACCTATGAGAGCTCAATTAATCTACGTTCACACCTCAAGTCTCTGAGACTCGCAAGACCTTTTCGAGGGTGATCAGCATGCGAGATATAGGTATCGCGCGTGCCTTATGTAGGCTGAGAGGTCCTCTGCGTCCTCACTTCACCGCTCTTCCATCCTTCACCGGTCGGTCCGCCTCCCTCTACACATTGCCTTCTTTTGCCTTACATCTCACAATGAATTTCTTATGGATAGCCTCGCTACCTGTTGTATTCAGTACGGTTTTGATATCAGTTGAGATATATTTACGCGTCCTCAATCGCCGGCGCCATAGGTCTCCCTATTTCTCACACCGATGGTACTTGTTAGTAAATTCCATGCTTTGGGGTTTCTGCATCCTTCTGGTAGGACTCGCGTTAGATGAAATGGCAGGCTATATATCTATGGCGTCATTTCAGGTAGTATGGATGCAGGCAGCGGTATTGAAAGTTAGTATTATCCCTTCTCGATAACGTCCGCTCACACAGCTAGATATTCCACCTGCGGATGCTTCTTTTTGAATCTGCGCTCGCGTACAAACCATGGCTTTTAGTGCTTGGGATCGCTGCGTGTATTCAAGTTGCTGGGGCTGTTTTTTACATATTGGATGCAGCACCTAGCCCAGAATTCTCTTGATTAAAAAATGTTTCGTTACCCGTCCTGCATAGTGGCTGGGCTCTCTACCACTTCGTTTTTTTCTTATGGATCTACTGGATCTGTTCAGTGGGAGGGACACAAAGCACATATAGTTTCTGGGGACGAATCATTGGCAACTGGCGGTTCCTTTGGCTTTTAATTATGCCACCACTATTAAGTGCATTCGTTGGGTCAATTCCATTCTCTCTGTGGTACCAACCGAGAACCACCTTTTTGGTAAGCCAGCATATCCTCGCGCGTCACTTGCTAACATGAACAGATCAACTGCACCCTGCAAATATTACTCTCCGCGGTTACAATCATATCAACAGCCAAAAGATCTGACAACGATGACCTTAGACTTTCACAAGAGTCTGATGGCACTGAAACTACGCGAATGGGCATTGTACTGTCGGCTATTACCTCCCATGAAGTTGACTCGGTCACTCTAAGTAGCAAGAATACAGTCTAACGCAAGGAGACCTAGATTGGAAGTTCCATGTAGCATAACTAATTTCGAAGCCTAGCGTTAAGCCTCCTGTTGTTGACGCATGCAGCTGATAGCCTTACAACGATTGCTGACGCATGTGAAGTAAATGTGATGGAGTACTTATATGAGGGACCACCTAGTTCATGACAGCAGTAGTTGTGGTTTCTAATATTCGAATTTTCAAACATGTGGTTTTGGCAAAGGATACCGAAGCCTTGGACACAGCAGGACACCGCAATCTTCTTCAAACGACTCTACATTGAACGAAACAACCATCCTCCACACGGGCGAAGTGGAGAAGAGTGTTATGCACAGCTAACAGCTGTCATGGGACCCTTCATTTTCCGATACATTGATCAAGCCATTGAAGTATACCGATCCAGCAACGCTCAATATTCTCATTATCGTTTACGGAAGATTGTGGAGTTTCCTATTGAGGATTACCATGACGATATCTACTACGGCATTATGAGCGCACTCTTGCAGTTGGAAGGAATATCCATCGAGTCCCAAATTGAAATCATAGTTCGAAAGCACTTCACACGATCTTCAGACCACGATAAAGAGCGAAAAGGTACGTTATCTCCAGTAGATTAGGCTCTTTACTCATTCTTAGGAGTAGGTCACTGAATCAATTGAGATAGGTCTTAAATCAGACTTAGGGGGCATCAATGTGTCGCAATCTGGCCGATTCAATCCGTCTCGACGAGGCGTGAAGTTGAAGCAGGACCCCTTAGAATGAGTTCACCTTTGTCCGATCTTACCTTACTGTACTTCCACCGCATAATATGAGAAGGTCACCTCGACGTCGACCAAGATCTTGGAAACCGATGCAGTCTGGTTCAAGCCGACATCTCTCGCTATTCAATATTACAAGCCTTTCGCGAAGACTTCTGTGGAATTCGTCTGGAGAGCATCAATCCAGAGCACATACTCGTGGGCGGCAAGGTACGCTGTATCATATGGCTTTCTGTAGGCGTCGATGTTGTGGAGCGACGAATAGTCTGATTGGCCTTTCCGTTGCTCTGGCAGAAAATTTGTGAACGAAGGCCGTGCGATCTTTCCAAACTTGCGAACGGAAGACATTTGGACCTCGACATGAAGCGTTTGTGCAGTCAAGATGTGATGGCGGGCTTTGAAATGATTGCGTGCAATTTGGGGGCAATGTGCACGTAAACGATTGGGCCACAGCTGCTGGGCGGCAAATGCGAGAATCTTAGCTCCGCTTCAGCGATAAGTGCTCAAGACCAGTCACAGTATACCGGAATATGTTGACTTGCAGTGTTCTTCACTGGGCTGCATTCACATACAGTAAACTCGTATCCGTGTGATGTACTTGTTCTGAAGCCTATGGCGCACTGCTACGATCCTGTGATCTTACACGCGTAAGCATGTGGAGCTCGCACCCTGGAATGCAGATGATCTTTTGGCGCTGATGTCGGAGCTGCAGCGAGTACGAAGTCTTTGAGGAGCGAGCTTTCGTGAGGTTGCCGAGAGAAGCCAAGGAGGGAAAGAGTGTGGGCGATAGATCGATTAATTCTTTACTTGTGGTGATGCAATTTTACAAACCGATTTAGGCTTTGGGTTGCGCGCTTTGACCTAATACATATGTTCTAATTACATTCCCAAAAGAATGCTACTTACTAAAATATTGAGAAAGAATGACTCTCTCAGTCATGGCATGTAAGTGTGTAGATTGGAGTCTGCTCTACTCAGGGGCTAAATACAGGATTATCGGTCACGTGGTGCTAGCCTGATTAGGACAGTGCAATTCCACTTTCCAACACTCCCCCAGAAGTGCAATTGTCTTAAGAAGGCAAGCCACTGCTAGAACACCCTCTAGAATAGTAAAACTCCAGGACTTGATCTGGCTACTCTCGTAGCCAATCGGACTTCTATGTGCCTTGTCAACAAGAATGAAACCTCCCTGTCACCCTGTAGCGGCCGTCACGTTGCGAGTCCCTCAAGTAAAGTGAGGTGTCGGCCGAGTGAAGAGTCGAGAAAGAAGGTCGAGAAAGAAGGTCGAGAAAGAAGGTCGAGAAAGAAGGTCGAGAGAATTTTCGCGTTTGAAAATCAAGGTAGAATCGATATCACCAACATACCGACTCTCCCTCGACTCCTACGTGAGAGTCAGCGCTCCCCCAGCTTGGTACTCCCAGTACTCTAGCTGTGTACGCTCTCCTCTCTTGTTGTCCCCGCTCCGTTCCTCCGCTCCTGCCTCCTTGTCTGTGTCCTATTCGGGGCTCCAGACCCTAACACCCTTACTCTCCCCCATCGTTATATAAGCCTTTGCTTCTTTGCGTTTATTTGACGAAATCCTTTGGAAAGAAGATAAAAAATCGATCGAGAAATCGGGTGGGGGTAGGTGGGTAGAGTTCGAGAGAGTAAAAAACCTCGAGCACCGTCAAACGGTAGGTTTTCGAGTTTGAGGAATCGAAAGTAGCTGTCGAACTGTAGCTACCGGTATAAAAGAAGGGCTCGAAAGGTTACCATCGATAGGCAGGCAATTCGAGTCGTTTTCGGAAGAATCGATGGTTACCGTCGGTAGGTAGGTATTCGAATCGTTGTCAAAAGGTTGGTTGAAAAGGGATAGAGCAACCATTGCTCTCTTCGACTCGCGCGTCGGAATTGGGTATAACTCGCCCAAGGTATCTTCGAGACGCTCCCAGCTTCTCCGGACGATAGTCCATTTTTCTTCGGACTTAATACCCTTCGCGGCAGCCAGGGCGACGACCCAGTGTCTTCAGGACTTATACCCTTCGCGGCAGCCAGGGCGACGACCCAGTGTCTTCAGGACTTAATACCCTTCGCGGCAGCCAGGGCGACGGCCCAGTGTCTTAGAATATAGAAGGCGACGACCTCCTGGGTTGTTCTGGCGCAGACACGCATATACCAGCTTGCTGCCCATATCGAAGAAACGACACTCCGGACACTCACAATGCACACGCAAGCGCGTAAACCCGGGCTCATAACCTATTGAGAAAGAATGACTCTCTCAGTCATGGCATGTAAGTGTGTAGATTGGAGTCTGCTCTACTCAGGGGCTAAATACAGGATTATCGGTCACGTGGTGCTAGCCTGATTAGGACAGTGCAATTCCACTTTCCAACATAAAACACTATTTTCAAATTTTTAGGTATCCTCTCTAGGACCTAAAAATCTAATTTTTTGATACTTAGACTATTTGTCTTATAGCTAGAAAGCTACTTCTTTTATCTCTTAGGCTGTATACAGCTGTCAAATAGAACGAGCTTTGGTGAGGTCGGATCTGTACAATCGAGCAGGGACCACCTGGCTTGGCACACTTGAAAATCACTCACGGAACCACGGTAGACAGCAAGAAGAACACCAATACAATCATCAACCCATCATTACCTATCCATCATACCATCTAACAATTAAGAGTCTCACTGCCGCGACCGACGCAAAATGGCACAATCTACCAACCGCGATCCTACAATAACGCTGAGGGACCACACCGACTACACGGGATGGTTCACGCAACTACAAGCCAGATGCGTAGTTCACAACATCTGGGACAAAATTAACCCAAAATCTAGTGTCCTAGAAACACCGAAACCTCCGCCTGTACGGGCGCCGATAGTCTCAGACTACACGCCGGCGGCTAACATCGACATCCCGATCAGACCGACCGAGCTATCGACAGGAGGCCAAAAGGCATTCAAGGAAGACCTTGAGTATTACAAGATACTCCTCGAGCAATACAAAAGCGACCGCCACGAATACGAAAAGGAGCGAACAAGCATGCAACAGATTGTCGCGTTCATACAATCCACAGTGTCACCACACCTGCTGCGCACGTGTTGCCTACCAGATAAACCACTCCGACAGTGGATTACCGACTTACAAATGACTGTTGGAGTCGACGAACAAATTGAACAAGAACGAGCCCGAGACCGATACCTCTTGGCCCTCAAGCCGATGAGAAGCGTGTCACAATGGGACACATGGCTAGCCGAGTATGATCAGGCAGCTACAGAGGCGGAGACATATCGAGTCGCTGAATTATCGCAATTGAATGTGATAACAAAGGACTTCCTGGCAGCCGTAAACAAAGTTGCGCCCATATGGTCCACAAATTTTCAGGACAATGGTAGATTTGCAACTGGCATGAGCCGGAAGGAGATGATGAAACGCTTCCGAGAACACATGATGGTGCATCATCCTCTTAGATCAGGGAAACACAAGGCCTTTACGGCTGATGATGCATCGTTTCTCGCTGAAGGGGGTGCAACCTCCCAGAGCAATGAAGGGGACGCCCAACATGCTGAAAGCGCGCCATCTGGCAACCGGGGAAGACCTCGTAATCAACGTACGACGGGTAGGAAAACCACCACGTCTAAGCGGCCTTCAGATCAAGGACCCGCTACCACAGGGGGAGCAAAATGCCCTGCATGTGGACAACGCCATACTATACGGGACTGCTACTATGTCAATCCAGACAAGGCACCCGAATGGTGGAAACCAAACGAGACTATTAATGAGCTCATAGATTTCAAGCGTCAAAATGACGCGTCATTTCAAGGACTTCTCCGCGGTCAAAGCAGAACCCGGTCAAGAACCCCAAATGTGATCAAACAGTCGCATACCCCAACACCTCCGACGCCCGAAACGAGAGAAGAATGACTCGAAGGCCGGAGAATCGCTGTTGTCAAGGCAGTCTTCAATGCAGCACCAAACGAAAGAAGCACTGCAGACTATCCGTTGCGGAGGTCATTTATCCTTGACTCAGGATCAACATGTCATATAACCAATGACCCTGACCGCGTCTATGGTTTCCGTCCACCGCTGCCTGGAGATTACATATGGGCAGGAAATTCCAAGGTGTGGATTAGAGGATATGGGTCAATCGACCTGATCGTGACAAACAAGGTCAAGAAAACAAAGCTGATGCTACAAGATGTGGCTATATGCCCAGACCTTCTGTGCAACCTCGTATCCTTTCGACTGCTACGGCAGAAAGGGATCTGGTGGGACACAAAATCAGACCCGACTACTCTAAGAGGGGCTGGAAACAGGATTATTGGAACCGTGACCGAAATATGCGGACAATGGGTGCTGGAACATAATCCACTCCCACCTGCCACATACCACACACACAAAATTACATCAAGAACTAAGAAAGGACCGCAAAAGGCCTCAGCTGTACTATGGCACAAAAGGCTCGGCCACCCAGGACCAGCCGCAATCGAACACCTGGTACAACAAGCTGAGGGGGTGCGAGTCAAGGGAATTACAACTGTGGAATGTAACTCTTGTGGACGAGCAAAATCGAAACGGAAGATAAGCCGAGCGCCGAGAGCCAACGAGGATGGACCGGGAGAAAGACTGACAATCGACTTCCACTCATACGAAGCTCAGAGCATTACGAAAGAGAAGAGTCAAATGCTAATTACAGACAAGTTCTCGGGCATGCAATGGGATCTCTACTTCACGGATCACCGGACTGCTAGATCAATCATCAAGGCGCTCTCTACATTCATCCTTTTCCTTAAGAACCACTACAACATCTCAGTAAAGACCATTGAGGCGGACAACGAAATAACATCTGTCAAGCCAGAAGTGGAGAGATGGTTGGCTACGCAAGGCATAATCGTAGAGCCTTCGGCACCAGATACACAAGCACAAAATGGAGGCGCCGAACGCTCAGGGGGTGTGAACAAGGAGAAAGCTCGCGCCATGCGACTTGACGCCAACCTATCTTGGGAACTGTGGCCGGAAATCACGAGAGCTGCAGTATACCTCTACAATCGTACGCCAAACTACATAAACAACTGGAAAACACCGTACGAAATATTCTTCACGAGGGTTGCCTTTAGCAATGGAATTGTTACCTCACTACGAAAACCAAACCTGGCACACTTAAAGTCGTACGGCTGCAAGGCGTTTGCGATGACCGACGATACACACCGAGGCAAATCACGCCTCCAACGCCTCGACCCAAAGGCGTGGATTGGTTATCTAGTTGGATACCGATCATCAAACATCTACCGAATATGGATACCTTCTCTCGGCAAGGTGATAAGCACCCGAGATGTTGCTTTTGACGAAGAATCAATCTTCAACGGGACAACCGAGGATCTCATGGACAACCTTATGCATAATACGCTTGAAGAGATAGCGACACACATCAGGACCATCGAACTACCTACTCCCACCCAGCAACAAGAAACGGACTCATTCTATGAGGACGAAGCCCCTGTGGAGTCGTCAGAGCAACAAGACGAAACAGACCCACCAGGCTACTACCAAGGAAGGAAAATTCGGGATAACTACCCGACACCTCCGCCAACACCGCCTCCAGTCGCATTACTCACGCGGCTAATGGCTGGAGACCAACCAAGTCTGACGCAACAAGCGTCCCCAACTACTGTCCCCTGGGCAGCAGCCTTCATGGCAGGGGCCCAAGCCGGTTGCGTTGGAAAATACAGAGGAGAAGCTATGGACAAGGCTAAGGTAATGAGAGTGCTCGCCAAAGGCTTGAAGCCCCACCGAAGTCAGCTTCCTCCTCTGCCAACGTGCCGAACCAAGCTTGAGGATCACCCAATGGGCGAAATGTTCCAAGAGGCCGAGCGAGAGCACCTCGCAAGCCATCAAAATATGAAGTCATGGTCAGAAATACCGTTAAAGAAGATCAAACTGACAGGACAGCAGATCCTTGACTGCATGTGGGTTTACACCTACAAATTAGACAAACACCACCGTTTGTTAAAATGTAAGGCGCGACTAGTAGTCCGAGGAGACCAACAACGGAACATTACCTCGCAAGACACTTACGCAGCCACGCTCGCCAGCCGGTCTTTCCGCATGATGATGGCGATAGCGGCTCACTATGATATGGAGCTTAAGCAATACGACGTTACCAATGCGTTCGTTCACGCAACTATGGACCGAGAAGTATACATGAGAATGCCTCGGGGTTACCAAAAACCTGGAACCATATTGCAGGTAAATAAGGCACTGTATGGCCTTCGCATATCACCCCTGCTCTGGCAGAAAGAGTTCACAACCACGCTCAAAGCAATAGGTTTCCAAGCGGTGCCGCATGAGCCGTGCTGCCTTGTGAAGGATGGGGTCATCATATTCTTTTACGTGGACGATATCATACTCGCGTATCATAAGAAGAACGAGCCAGAAGCACAACAAGCGATTACACGCTTGCAGGACAAGTACACTTTTACCGGGGGGAACGATCTTCAATGGTTCCTTGGTATGGAGGTCATACGAGACCGCACAAACCACAGAATACAACTATCACAGGCAGCCTACGCCGACAAAATAAGCCGACTAGCGGACAAGACAACTATACGACATGACACTCCAATGGCTGCGATTGAACTGAAACCAAGGGCCGGATTGGCAATGCCAACAGAGATCAACAAATTTCAGCGCAAGATCGGATCTCTGCTGTTTGCAGCTGTTACTACAAGGCCTGACATTGCCTTTGCAACATCACGACTCGCCCGTTTCCTATCAAACCCGGGACCTGATCACCAAGATGCGGCGGACCGAGTTCTATTATATCTGCTTTCTACAAGACGACGAGCTCTGGAACTTGGAGGAAATTCAGGACTTCAAATCGCAAGCGATGCCTCATTTGCTGACAATACCTTGGACCGCAAAAGCTCCCAAGGTTACGCCATCAAACTCTTCGGCGGACTGATTGCATGGAAAGCAAACAAACAAGACACTGTAACCACATCGACTACTGAAGCCGAACTACTAGCCCTTTCGCAAGTAGCCAAAGAGGCACTATTTATCTCAAGACTCCTTCGCGAACTCCAGGTTGACCTGGATGCAAACACTGTGATCATCCAGTGTGATAATAAACAGACAATTCGCCTAGTGACGGAGGAGATTTCCCGTCTTCACACGAAACTACGGCACGTGGATATCCACAACCACTGGATCCGACAAGAAATATCTGAAGGAAGGATCAAGGTGGAATACGTGCAATCCGAAGAAATGATTGCCGACGGACTTACGAAGGTCCTCCCAGGAAACAAATGGAAAGGTTTCCTTCAACAACTTGGACTGGTTGAAATCAACATCAGGGAGGTAACGAAGATCGTACCTCTTGAGGAGATCCAAGAACAACTTGAGAACCTCACAGTCGCATAACTACCAGCTACGGAGGGGTTCCAAGCTGAGGGGGTGTGTCAAATAGAACGAGCTTTGGTGAGGTCGGATCTGTACAATCGAGCAGGGACCACCTGGCTTGGCACACTTGAAAATCACTCACGGAACCACGGTAGACAGCAAGAAGAACACCAATACAATCATCAACCCATCATTACCTATCCATCATACCATCTAACAGCTTTATATAAATCTATAGGCTATTAGACCTAATAGAGTTTCTGCTCTTAATTCTACCTAGACTAGAGAGGTAAAGTTTTCTTAAATAGTAGAGGATCTACTATACTAAATCTACTGCTTTAGCATACTATACTGTAAAAGTTATGAATATATCAACTTGTTAGATGGTATGATGGATAGGTAATGATGGGTTGATGATTGTATTGGTGTTCTTCTTGCTGTCTACCGTGGTTCCGTGAGTGATTTTCAAGTGTGCCAAGCCAGGTGGTCCCTGCTCGATTGTACAGATCCGACCTCACCAAAGCTCGTTCTATTTGACACAAGTACATGTTTGCGCTGTTAAGCTTCTGCAGATCTACCTATATATACAAAGGAGCCTGTTTTTTTTAAGCAATTGTACGCTCTTAAGTTAGTCTTAACTACTAAAATCTACCTCTGTCTTTAACACATTACTCTAGCTTACATTTTTAAAAGTTGTGAACGGTCTCTAGGAACTGGATTCCAGCTACCTAGTCAAGATGCTATTTACAATCAAGGTAAGGAGAAGAGGAGGAAGCTGGGTAGCTTTCTGGCGTTGCGAAAGCTGGCGCACGGTCCACGTGCTCGCGGGAAAGGCGGCTAGGCCACAGGGCCTAGTCATATGACCTCGGGCTCAGCCCGTTACATTACCCCCCTCCTTTCCTCTTCGCGCATGTCTTAACCCACTTCTTCCAGGCGTGGGTCTTGCAAACGTTGTCTACAGGCTCCCAGGTCGGTTCAGTGTAGTCCTGCCATTTTACATGTGCTTGTTTAAGTGCATTCCTCCCATGTTTTGTTGTTCTTTCGTCCAGTATTCGTTCAACTATCCATTCTTCTTCTCCATCTACAAGAATGGGGCCTGGCTGGGTGTTTCCAACCTTTTGAGATGGAAGAGGGTCGTTTGGCGCGTATCGTAGCAGGTCGACATGAAAGACAGGGTGGATCTTTCCGGGAACGTCGAGTTCATAGGAGTGCGAGTTGACTTGTCGTGTTACCTGGTACTTCCCGTGAAGCCAGTCTAGTTTCTTAGATGGCCTTGTCGTCTTTACGTTTCGTAGGTTGAGGAACACCCAATCTCCCTCTTTGTACTGGGGTGCTGCTGTTCTTGTCTTGTTAGCCTGGCGTTGCTGTTTCTCCTGCGCCATGGCTATTGCAGCTTGAGCCCATTCTGTTGCGTTCTGAAGTCTCCCAAGGAAACTCTCTGCCAAAGCCTCACCGTCCTTCGTTGCTCCATTCTGAACCATACGTTCTTCCACCAGCTGGATCGGCTCGTTGTGGTATCCGTGCATGAAGAAGAAGGGGCTCAGCCCGGTAGAGGAGGCTTCACGGTTGTTGATTGCTCCTATGATAATTGGAAGTAGTAACGACCAATTCTCCTGCGTGTAGGTGGCCCAAATGCGAATCATCTTCTCAATCTCTTGGTTCATTCGTTCGGTAGCACCATCGGTTTGCGGGTGATATCCAGTCGACAAGCGTTGTTGAATGTTTAGGAGCTTACAGAAATGCTTCCAAAGGTCGCTTGTGAATTGGGGGCCTCTGTCACTTGTAATTGCCGTCGGGATGCCGTGGGTAGGGTAATGGCGCTCAAAAAGTCGTTGTGCAACGGCCTCTGCTGAAAGGTCATACATACTTTCCAGTTTGATTCCTTTCGTCAATCGATCAGTAATTACCATGCAGTTTGTAGCGTTGTCTCGTCCTGATGGTGGTAGATCGGTGATGAAGTCAATCGAAATCTCTCCCCAGATGCGTTCAGGGATTGGCAGCGGTTTAAGCAAGCCTTTTTTCGTTTCTCTCCATATCGTATTTCTTCCGCAGATTTCGCAATTCCGGACAAATTGACGCACGTCGCTTGCAGCGCCTGACCAGAAGAATTGTCTCGAAAGAATCGCGTAGGTGAGATCTCGTCCAGGGTGACCGGTGATGTGCGAATCGTGAATGTCTTGGATAATCTGTGTACGTAACGGTTCGCCACTTGGAATCCATACTCGACCTCTAAACCGCAACAAGCCTCTCTGGTCCAAAGTGCACTCGGCCATGCTCACTGACTTCTCCTTCTGTAGTTCAGTTGGGAGGTTGCGCTCTCTGTTTGCCACTAGAGTCGTAAGTTCCTGGTAGAGTTTGTCTTTCTGACGGTTCTCATGCCAGAGCCTTTGCATGCTTTCGTCCTCGAATAGTCGTACTTCTCTCGTGAAATCGATATCAGCCAACGTGTCGAGAGAACGGATCTGTGTACTCCGTAGGTGCTTGTTTTGAAAGAGTCGAATGAATCGGGATCGAAGTCGTTCATCGTCGTAGTCTGCAGGCAGGTCCTGTTCTCGTCGTGAAAGCGCGTCTGGCTTTCCCATAGTCTTTCCTGGTTTCCATTCGAGAGTAAAGTTGAACCGTGAGAGGAATTCCGACCAACGCACTTGTCTTTCCGATAGCTGTCTCTCTCGATAGAAGTACTTCAGGTTCTTATGATCAGTCAAGACAGTGAACTTGGCAGCCATGTGTAACTCTGGAGTCCAAGCCTCTAAGCAGCGAACGATAGCGAGGAGCTCCTTGTCGTGGATGGGGTAATTAGCTTCGGTTGCAGAGTGCTTCTTCGAGTAGTAGGCAACAGGTCGCCAATCGTTGTTTGCATCTTTCTGTAAGAGCAGGCCACCGGTTGCATGTCCTGATGAGTCGGCTTCTACCAGTGTTTCCTTGTCTGGGTCGAAGTGGGCCAGTATTGGTGCTGTGATGAGGAGTTCATTGATCTTCTCAAATGCTTGATTACAAGCTTCGTCCCAGCGGAGTACAACCTCTTTCTTTGTCAGATTGAGGAGCGGCTCGGCAACATCAGAGAACTCCGGGATGAAAACTCGGTAGAAATTGGCAAATCCAATGAATCCTCGAACAGCTTTTACTGACGACGGCGTAGCCCATTCGCGAATAGCAATGATCTTGTCAGGATCGACTCGTATCCCGTTCTGTGCTTCGATGATGTATCCAAGGTACTTCACTCTCTTTGTCTCGAACTCGCATTTGTCGATATCCACCTGAAGTCCCGCATCGGTGAGGCGCTGAAGTACCTTGCCAACCTTCTGCCTGTGATCCTGGAGCGATCCTGACGAATAGATCAAAACATCGTCAACATAAGCTGAAACGAAGTCGTCAAGGTAGTCTTGTAGTACACTGTTGATGTAACGTTGGAAGGCGGCAGGTGCTCCCGTCAGTCCAAAGGGAACTACGCGCCATTCAAACAACCCATATCTTGTCCGGAAGGCTGTCTTCCATTCTTCTCCTTTTGCGAGTCGAATCTTATGGAAGGCCGCGATAACATCGAGCTTCGTGAACCATTGCGCCTTAGCAACGTTTCTTAGTGTCTCGGTGAACAATGGTAGTGGGTAACGATCCTTCCTGGTTATATTATTCAAGGCCCGGTAATCTACGCAGAATCGAATCCCTCCTCCAGGCTTTTTGACCATTAACACCGGTGCAGCGGCAGGAGAGTTGCTGGCTCGGATGAAACCCTTATCCAGAAGCTCAGTAAGGGTTTTTCTGAGGACAAGTAGCTCTTCACGGCTCATACCGTAAAGAGGTCCCCAAGGAATGGTCTTCTCGTTTCCGTTCTGGTCTTTCTCAAGCTCGATCTGTAGATCTACTCCTTTACGATGAAGCGGCAGTTTACTGGCGAGATATTGGTCGAAAGCCGTCAGCCACTTATGGTACTGGGGTGGGAGCTTAGTTCTTGGGTCTGATCGTTGTCGTGGCTTCAAAGCTTTCTCAATGTCTGCTATCGAAACGGCGTACACTCCCGTGTCGAGATCGATACCGTTTTGTCGGTTCGTTTTTCGACTTCTTCTCACTTCAGCCATAAACGCAGCGGCCATAACCTGGGTAGCTTTGAGTTGCGGTGGATGGTAAGATGTCTTCTTGCGATTCCAGACGCGAACGTTTGATACGCCAATGTCTAGACAGCCTCTCCTCGCAGAGATAGTGACGTTAGCGTCTTCCAGCCACGGTTTCCCAAGGATTACGTCGTATGTAAGGCCAGGAACGACGTAGAAGAAAATGCGTGCTTGTTGATGTCCGTCAATATCAATTGCGGCATAAGTGACAGTGTCCAAGATCGTAGTCGACTCTGTGTTCTTCCCAGCAGCACCTTCCAATCGTCGTGGTGTTATACGTAGGGATGGCAGTCTCAGAGATCGAAAGAGTTGTTCGCTTATAGCGGAGTAGCAAAGGCAGCCTGAGTCAACAAGTCCAGTAGCAAAGTCTGTCCCATTGATTCTGATGTCTACAATGAAGGGATCACCGTCCATCTTAGCTTCTCCCAACTCTTTCCATTCTCTCTGAGCTGCCGCGTCGTCCCATTGATCTGGATCAACTTCTTCGGTGTCTTCAACGGCAGCGTTTGATACCAAAGTGCTTGAAGCAGCTCTGATCGTGGAATGTGATGGTCGGATAGCAGCTGCTAGCGGGCAGGTAGCCATCCGGCATCCGCTACGACCACACCTAAGGCAGCGCTTGTCGCGGCGTCGGGCATCAATCTCCTCCTGGTCCACCCACTTGGCTCGCTTTCCAATCAACAGCTGGTCCTCCGGACGCATGGAATGATAACCGTTTGTGTTTGTTCTGTTACCAATGCGAGTAGCGTTGACTTGGGTCTGGGCTGCAGGTGTTGGTTCCCATTCCATCATATCCTCACGGGAAGCTGACATGGTCGCTCTGTCGCTCGACGTCACCGGTAGCGCAGGGAACAGGTTGTCTTCGGTCGTACGATTACTGTGACGGCTGGCCTTCTTTGTCCACTGACCAAACAGTTCCATATCATTGCTGAGATCTACACACTTCTGAGCGAATCCTGCGTATGTGCTTGTCTCGGTTCCTGAAGTGCCGACAAGCCTGTCCTTCATCTTACTGCTCAGTGCATTGCGCAAGTAAGAGATTTTGGCATTTTCGGGCCAGCTCTCTGCGTCAGCGTTTGCCATTTCTTTCTCAAACCGCGGGTAGAAGGAAATAAACGTCTCTTCGTCCTTCTGGCGTATCGAGTAAAGGTTCTGGATCGCCTTCTCCTTCCGATTTCGTTCGCCGTAGAGGAGCTCCAGACGGTCGAGTAGCCCGCAAGGGTTTGGAAATTCTTGTTTGACTTGCATCTCGCAGTATGTAGTCACATTCGTTTTCGCTGCTCCTTCGAGGCGCATGTAGACGTAGCGCAATTGAGCTTTGAGGCTTCCGATTGCTTGCGCATCTTCCTCAATCTTGCCTTCCATCTCCAACCTCCATCCTCGCCATTGTGATTTGTTGCCACCGAACGTAGGAGGGTGGGGCAAGCTATGGCGTGGCTTTGTGGTCATGGGGACGGACGAGTTCATGGGTTCTGGCCTCGGCGTTGGGACGGTAGCGGCGTCTGTCTCGTGCTCGGATACTTGAGATGTCCCTTGCGGTAAGGTTTCCAGCCTCTCCATTCTGCTGTTCATGTCTTCGAGCTTCTGTAGCAAGAGCTGTAGCAACAGGTTGGAGTCGTTGGTCAACATGGCGGTGTCTTCGGTTGGGTCTGTCATGGCGCTGATTAATTTTTTCTTCGGTAGCTGTGGCAGGCCACGGTTCTGTAGGTTCTTCTTGACCTTGATTGTATGTGAACGGTCTCTAGGAACTGGATTCCAGCTACCTAGTCAAGATGCTATTTACAATCAAGGTAAGGAGAAGAGGAGGAAGCTGGGTAGCTTTCTGGCGTTGCGAAAGCTGGCGCACGGTCCACGTGCTCGCGGGAAAGGCGGCTAGGCCACAGGGCCTAGTCATATGACCTCGGGCTCAGCCCGTTACAAAAGTAAGTTATAAAATAAACATAATCTTATAACTTACTTAAAGTTTTATTAGTTGTATTAATTTTAAGAAAATTAATTACTATCTTAATATCTTAATTCTTATTATATAAAGCTTTCTTCTTATAGAAAGAAAAACTCTATCTACACACATAATCATAATATGTATAGAAGATTTTCTATAGCATGCTATAGAGAAGGTAATTTTCTATTATTCCTTTAAATTTTCTAATTCTATCTTATGTTTCGTTGCTATTATCCTTTATTGCGTAGAGTGAGTTTTGGTGAGGAACTGGACATATTTTTGATTTTCCCAGGGCCTGATCGGCCAAAAAAAACGGGCTCCTTCGTAGAGCACGTGTACCTGGAAGACAAGGTCGTGAAAGATCCTTGACGAACCCCTGTTCCGGTTTTCAGAACGGTAATCAGCTACCTTCTACCGTGTCGTCAGCCTGGACTGACTGCTAAAACTCAATGGCAAATCATATCTGCAACCAAACGCCCGGTCCCCCTGTATTGCGACGCACAAAGCTTCCTCACGGCTACGACTCGTAGCCCTTATCGCCAACCGCAATGTCTGCAACGTCCCAGATCGACGAGCCCGCAGACTGAACATCATGTCTTTCTACGTGACACATTTACAGATCATTAGGCAGCCCGTCCACTGTTGGGCCCAGGAGGAGTTGCCCTTGGACATGCTTGACAAGGTCTAGGAGATCTGAGAGGGATCTCTTATGCTCAAGTACCGAACGGAGCATCGCTCTTGTGGAGCCGCGCCTCGATGAGATGCTGCCGCCTCGGCTGCGCCCAGTGCACCACAGATCGCAGCCAAAAATTTTATGATGCCATCCACCAGGTCTTACCGAAGAACATCGGACAGGGAACATTGTACTGTCCAAGTCGTTGCAGTCTACGGGATATAGGGAAGCCGTGAGTTCAAAGGCGCGCCCTAAAAAGCACGTGAGCAATTTCATCGTAGGTAGCGTCGATTTCGAACATTGCGTTCCGAGCTCGCTTGGCATTGGTGGCTTGCAACTGCATCACTCGTAAGCGTATAATCTTTGCTTTGCCTAGGCTCGCTGCATGCAATAGCACAGTGTGCGGTTACAGGTATAGTAGATGTCGCCCGTACTCGAATATCGATTAGATCGGGCCTTGCTCATCTACAGCCATCTATCCCTATATCCTTGCAACAATCATATAACTAGTGTATCTTCGATGTTGCACATGAGTCCCAACATTCGCGAGGGCTTCTTACGATCTCTTGTCTTTGGTCAATGGATCACATTTCAACATCACGTCCGTCTCCTGGATGGTTGTCTAGCCTCGTCGAGCTCCTGCGCTGGATCGTTGCTCGGCCTGTGCAAAAGACGAGAGGGCAGAGCAGCTGCACAGACGCGCAAGCCTGTACTTGTTAGTCATAATACCAATATGTGTGGTTCACTTACTAGTAATAAGCTTTGATAAAGCTGGTCACTCAGAACTGTGTTCGAGATCGTATAAGAGTAGACAATCAAAGCGGTACCTAAAGTACAGGATGCTACAGCCGCATTCGAAATTACAAGCGCAGTAAGAAGCCTCTTAAATCCCTCAAGGTCCCTGCCTGCCCTTGCGTTTGTGTGCAACGACTCAGCTAAGACTGTTGCAGCAAGAGTTGCAAGGCTCGCAAGATATAGGTACGTTCCATAACTGCGTTTCATTGACGAGGAACTAAGCTAAGTTAGTGAGGGTTGCACGAGATAAGAAGGGAGATCTTGCTGCATGCTGTATATTAGATCGAGCGTCACTTGCACCAAGCTTGATCCATAGATACAAGATGCGATCCAAGTTGGACGAGCAAATCCTCGAAGATGCCGTGCCACCTGTCATGTAGTTAGAAGCATGCATTACGCATTTATAAGGACAAATCATACAACCACTGTAAGATTTGCCTCTAAAGTCGTTACAAATAAAGGCTCTATCCAGCTCGCCTGAACCCTAGCATAGAGAGCAGTTCCTGCGCATGCAACGGAAAGAGAAGTGATTGCAATCTGTAAAAGATGACAGAGAATTTGTAGGGTCTTCTCGCAGCAGGTGTCTCTGTTAGACTGCCATCTGACAACGTCAAATTTTAGTAGAAGAGAAGTCAGAAGGAGGCTAGAGCAGTGACAAATAACAAAGCCAACCAGGAATATGTGTTCCATCGTGATAACGAGTGACCAGATTCTGTGCACGACTGAGCCTTACTTTTTATAACGTCTACATGGCCATCTGAACACCTGATAGCGGCGTAAAAGCGCCGCGATGGACAGGCTAGTCCACTAGCAGTGCACATCTGCAAGCTGCGCATTGGACTTACGATATGTCAGACGGAATATCAACAGCCGAAAGCCGATTATGCATCAGGTCGGCCAGATTGATGAAGCACTGATGGATGGCTGGTGCCGTGGCTTGCGTTCAGGTGTAGTAGTCAGACCGGATACTAATCACCGAAAGCCGACCATGCATAACGTCGGCCACATCGTTGAGCCGATTATTGAAGTAGGCCTAGCGCCTAGCTAGACTTGAGATATATAACGGAAGCAATGCTCACTTGTTGCAAATTTGTACCAGGCACTGAGTGTACAATGGCTAAACAAGTTCCCTATGGGTGGATCGATCCAGGACCAATAAAGCTTGACCTTTCCGATCTTTCAGACAGTTCCGATCTTTCAGATGTTACGATAGAAGACTCCAGCTTGTACGCGGACCTGGTATGTGAAGCGTGAATTGAACCTGGCGTGTTTGGGGCAGACAGCTGATGCGCGCCTCCTATAGCTATCTGCAGCAACAGACGCAGGCCATGGTAATGCGAACTTGGACGTTCCCCAAGTATCGGTCGATGATACCTCGCTATCAAGAGAGACGTTGACGACGGAAGAGGGTCGACGTCAGTCAAGCATGCTCCCCGACCCACTGAAACGTTGCTAATATCGTCTCTGTAGTGATGATAACGAGGATACAGCACCTGGAGCGCGACGTAGCCTCACAAGCTGGCAAAATCCTTGCGCTCGAGCAGGAAAATGAACACCTAGACAGTATATTGATGACTGTAACAGAATGCTGCAATGTCGTACAACGGAGATTACTGAAAAACAAATTGAAGGGTAGAAACAAGCTTATTAAGAAAGGGAAGGACAGGAATAACAGGAAAGGGGGGATCTCTAAAAAGGTGCGACTCTTGTAGCCAGAGTTTAGTGCATAATCTAGGTATGAAGTGTACTGCCTACTGGGTCATCAGCCGTCATCTGGAGAAATCGGAGTGCATCGGTTCACACTGCTGCAACCATATCTGCCAACTGTATTTGCTGGTGGTGCTTTCTTATGTTTCACTGTTGTGCACACATCTTGAGTGTGTGCTATGCTAGTGACTGATCTCGTTCTTCTGATTCGTTAAGCTCCTTCCGGGCTGCACGAAGAATCTCTCTCATATCAAAGTACATTTGCCGGCTAGGAACCCTCCAGCTTTCACCGCTCGAAAATACCTTCCTATGAAGCCTATTGACCCAAGGAATTAATGCTTAGTAGTACGGCGTGAAATACCTCCGCGCTGTCTTAAGAAAGTCTTGTTCGTCATCCACGACACCCCTCTTTGAGCCAGCTAGTTCGTCAGCGTCAAGATAGTTCCATTTGTCCAACCACTTAACGACCCTCTCTTGCTGTCCATCATAGTGAATGCAAACCCAAGAAAGCACCCAAAAGAATGATCCAAGATCGTGCATGAAGGAGTGCTGCTCGTCGTCTAAAAGCACTCTAATTGCCATGGATACTCGTGTGCCTGTCTTTCCACGCGCTCCAGAAGCTTCCACGCGGCCCTCTTGATTTGCAAGATCAAGGTTAATAAGAAATGCTGTCCATGAAGAATTGTCCTTGTTTTCATTCATAAGCAGGTTGTTCGGCGAGATGTTGCGTTAAAGCATGCCCGCCTGTGTGTGTAAGGACTCGTATCCTTTAATACATTGTTCAAATACTGCAAGCAAGATATATTCCAAGCTCACTTTGTAGATGGGTTCTCCGTCGTCACGTTCAATGACTCTGCGATGAATGCAGTTCGCAGTGGCAGGTTTAGTTAGTGAGCTTGAGCAGGTGCGTTTGCTTGGCGGCATTGACACGTTCGTGCAGCTTGATGATCGCTTCTGCCCCACGACACTGCTGCTTACAGCTCTGCGTGAACCCGGCGCCCAGTCCTGCTCGGCGTTGGCTTCCTAGGCACATAGTTCTCGGCTTTCGTTATGTCTAGACCTCCGCGTACCGTGCGCATGTCATCGTCTCGGCCACTAGTGCGAACCGTCCCGTGATGGAAATACCTTGCAACGTTTATAACGTGCTTTCCGGTCGCCCAGCGCAGCAGTTTGCCCTCTTCCTCCCGCTCTGGATATTGCCACGAGTCTTTGACTACGAGCTGGGTATTCCACTCATCTTCCAGGTGGACTTTCCAGCAGGTTGTGGCTCGAATGACAAGGCGCTCGGTGCAATTGTTCCGCTCGATCTCCATGTACCGCTTATTCCGACTGTAGTAACGACGAATCAAAACCTAGCTGCTCCTCGTCTATCCAAAGAAAACCAAGGACTGCAGACACAAATTGCAATCCATCCTGGCTAATGTTGAACTGCTTAGAAGCGATACTACTCAGTCAATCAAAGCTCCACAGCCGCATAAGCGATCCACGCAGTGTGAAGCCAAGAACAAAGCGGCGGCTATCTTGAGCAGCAAGCGCCTCCCTTGCATATCAACCTAGGTCAAGCCATGCCTTAGACGCCTTGTCCGCCGACGGATTGCTCTTAAGCTCTCCATGCACAAGAATGCGTGACCAGTGACATTGAGAACCAATGCTAGCATTCTCATCCTCCACAAAGCCAATGTCCAGCAGTGGAACCGTGCAGGGGTCGATGAGGTTGTGTCACAACTCGTCTTCGAGGCTTAAAGCTGGCATGATGCTCCTTCGCGAAGTCCAAGAGCTATTCTGTGAGTTGTGCAAGCCAGCTCAACACATCTAGCACTTTTCCTGATTCAGACTAATCTTGCCAGCCACTCTCCTCCTGGCAGAGCGGGGCAATTCCTTCCTTGCACTTGCGAAACACAGCATGTACCGCATGTGTAAGATCTAGGACCTCTCCAAAGTACCTCTCGAAAGATCCAGGCACCATCACATACATAGGACCCAACTCTTCCTTGAGCACATCGTCGGAGGATACGGGCCGGGGAGGTGGTGTGGCCTCTGTGACAGCTGCATAGACGCTTTCCCATTTGAGATTTCTTGTCACGGATGGCATCCAGCAGAGGTCTGATGCGTTCAGCGTCGAACTCTGCAGAGCTGACAGCTGCATTTGTTCTTAAGAGATCATAGAAAAGAGACTTGCTACCATTTCTAGACTGCAGGAACTGAGCGGCAGGGAGGGCCTGCAATATAGAGACAAGAGTGACAAGCACATCGTAGACTTCTACCCTGACGTTAGACTAACACAGCTACAATACTACTCTACGTTACCTTCTGTTTCCAACTAATCCAGCGTGTGTACATGCGTTGGAATCCATGCTTTTGCATACTAAGGTGTAGAAGCCTTTCAGTCCTTGACTAATAGGTTTAGACTGGATTATCTGCGGTCGCGACTGTGTGGACATTCTACAAGAAGACAAACAAGGCGCTTAAGCAACAATGCACACTCATTTGGTAAAAAAAGACGAAGGGAAGAATAGAATATAATGTGCTAGTTTGGGTAGGCAGCTGCAAAGACGCAACAGCTCGCGTTCTAGGAGGCGGGTTCGGGATAACATTGGCGCGCCTTTGTCGGCGCATGAATTCCGCCGGTCGCCGAAGAGCGAATACACTTACGTAGGTACCTAGTGCTTATCTTCGGGACGCTGGTTCCGCGCCACCAGCGCGTAGGATAAGTTGCAAATTTAGGTCCTTTGCAGCCAGTTTTCCGTCAGCAGTGACACCGGATACGGTAAAATTAAGGACTTTTGTGGTGAGCGGCCAGGAGACAACAAGGCTTCCCGTTCGCTCAGCCCTATTTAAGCAACGTACCGGCGGATTAGTAGTTAGGTGGGTGACCACTAGCGAATACCCGCTGTTGTATGTTTTTGCTTTTGTGATTTGCTTGTCTCACTTAACGTAAAGCACCACCGAGCCGGCAACTTTTCCTTGGCATTGCGAACACCATGTACAAAACAAGCAATTACTTACTACCCTCTGCAGAACCCGCGTACGACGCACTTGTATTAGATGCAGAATCTTCTTCTGCATCTTTTTGGCACGTACGAGCGTTGTGCCCAGTCTTTCCACAGTTGCCACAGTGCCGTTGACCTGGCTGGGCTCTTTCTTGACCACTACCACTGCGCGCTCTCTTTGACACCGTACGAGCTGCAGCTGCGCTCTCAGCTACAGACAACGCTGCAGCACCATACTCTATTGTCCCACCATACTCTATTGTCCCACCATACTGAATCTGCTTTCTTTTACGCCCTTTGCGCTTAGTAACCTCTGCTAATTGCTCCTCAAGCTCTCGTACGTATTGCTTGGTGTTTGGGATTGCCATGGTGTTTCTAGTAGAGGTACTGGTGGACGGGTATGAAATCGCACTTCAAGCCGATCAATGACTACCTGCGCGTCAGTAGGCACTAGTCCTGATGCCTGAAAGGCCTTCTTGCAGTTATTGTACGTAAACACGTCGAAAAACGCGTCTCTAAAGGCTGGGAGGAAGCCTTCCTTGTTAATGTGGAAGACGCGTTTGGATGCCAAGGCTCGTACGCGTTGGGAGTACTTCAGTTTCAACGGTGAGAAACACACCACATCAAGTGGCTGAAGTATGTGTGATGAGTGAGGAGGCATACAGAGGGTTAAGATTCTGTTCTCCAGGCAGTAGTCCTTAAAAAAAAATTCTGGTTGAGATGGCTCTCATGGCCGTCCAAGATAAGCAGCCTGTACAACCCCTTCTGACGCGCTCTTGTATGCACGTCAAAATGCTTCAACCACTCAAGACCAAGCGCGTTGTTTGTCCATCCGTTCTCAGAGACAGAGAGCTTCCAGTCGTACGGTATATTAGTCTCCTCATACCAGGCAGAGATGTGGACACGCCCCTTGTAGATAATGAAGGGTGGGATAGCATACCCAGCAGCGCAGATGCTCTGGATAACTGTAACCCACTCCCGATCGCCTGGCTGAATAAGATTTGGTCGAGCACGTCTCTCTGCGCCTGTAACGACCTTCATTGAGCCAATGACGCCCATCTGGAAGCCAGTCTCGTCAAAGTTGTGCACGTCGTCGTCATGGACGCCGTACTTGGCTTTGGTCTCCTCTACCAGCTCAAACCACGGGCTAATAACCGCAGGATCTTCCTGCAGTATCCTCTGCCTATCTTTGGCTCGATTGAAGGCCATTTTGAGCTCAGCTGAACGCGCCACAAAGCGCTCAGCCCAGCACTTGCCAACAGGCTCACCACCGCGTACAGCCAGCAGTTTATCAGCCATATCTTCCACCTCGCACTGCCGGGGCGCGAATCCTCGCAAGTCAAGGTCGAGTATATATTGAACGACTGTCTGCTCTTCGGTTTCAGTAAGTTTCTGGATCCCTGGTCGAGTTTGAGCGCGTTGAGTGATCCCGTGGAGCCGATCAGAGAGGCGCTGGTGTTTGACGTTGAAGGCAGCAGCTGCGCGTCGCAGGCTTTTAAACTGACCAGAAGCATAGGCCTCAAGAGCGAGCTCAATTCTGCCTTCCTGGTTAATTGATATCGCGTTAGGTTGTTGAGGCATGTTGGAGTTACTGGTGTGTTGGTCGTGCCAAGGAAAAGTGGCCGGCTCACTGATGTGGCCGGCTCACTGATGGTTTACGTTACTAAACATTTTAAACACCTACTTTTTATATATACACTACCTATACCTACACTTTACCTACTATATTACAGTACTCTCCCCTCTACTGTCCCAACCGGCCGCTCTGTTAACCCCACACACCCCTCAACCACACTCCTCCTTACATCCTCAGAGCTAACGTTCTGGCCCGCGAGATACATCAACCAGACCAAGCGACTTACACGCGGGTCCTGCACGGCGCCCAGGCGCTGCAGAGACTTATTATCACCAACCTGGTGCAAAACCGCCAGCTCACCCTGCTGATCGCGCGTGAGCATAATAACACTCCCCTTAGGCGCCTTGCCGCGGCCGGTGAAAAGGGCTTTAAACGCCTTCATGGCTGCGCCGAACGAGTCGTCCGCGAACTCGCCCTCGTCGACGGGTTGGGGCAAGGCGATGGCGCGGCGCTCGGCGGCCTGCATGCGCAGCAGGTCGGCTTGCTTGCGGCGGACTTTGTCGGTGCGCGAGGCGATGCCGCGCATCCAGCCGTCCTGCAGGTGCTTGAAGTCTGTGCCGCGGCAGGGCACGACGCGGAAGGCCATGGAGACTGCGGCGGGGCCGGTGTGGGCGAGCAGGGATTCCCAGATGTGGGTGCTGTGGTCGGGGTCGAGGAGGGCGGTGCGCAGGGCTTCTTTTTCACCGGGGATGAGGGCGGATGCGCGGGGGTTGATGGTGGTGGTGAGGTGGTTTTGGAGGGCGGAGAGGTCGGTGGTTTTGACGTACAGGCCGACGACGTAGACTTGGACGCGCAGGAAGGAGACTTTGCGGATGCCGAGGCCGAGCAGC
This sequence comes from Lizonia empirigonia, assembly GCA_009982855.1. NCBI lineage: Eukaryota > Fungi > Ascomycota > Dothideomycetes > Pseudoperisporiaceae > Lizonia > Lizonia empirigonia. Next base: position 295,811 of record JAADKA010000038.1, on the reverse strand, counting down.
TGGTACTCGGACTCGGCGGAGGCGTCCGGGCTGGGGAGAGTGATGGTGCGGGGGAAGTAGGGCACGTAGGAGGAGCCCGTCTCGACCAGCTCGATGGCGTCGGCGTCGGTGGCCTGGGGGTTCTCTGCGTCGGCGGGCGCGGCAATGACCTTGTCGCCGGCGGCGATGACGACCTTCTTGCCCTGAAACTCGTCGGCGGCCTTGCGCGGGCTGTCGGTCTTGGTGGGCGGGCCCAGGACCATGTCGACGATGCCCCTGCTCTTGTGGGCGTCGTCCAGGTCCTGCTTGTCCTTGTCGAGGTCGGGCAGGTCCCACAGCTTGACCAGGAAGATGGGGGCGATCATGGACAGGGCGGCGCCGAGGGCGAGCCAGTTGCGCCGTGTCTTGAGGCGCTTGAGCTCGACGGCATTGGCGCGGTGGGTCGAGACGGTGTCGAGCTCTGGCTTGAGGCCGCGGCCGGGCGGGGGACGGCCCTGGGCCTGGCGGAGGATGGCGTTGACGTCGGTGCGGGCGTGGTGCGAGGCATTGCGTGGGCGCGGGGCGTGGAGGCACTGGAAGAGCGGGCGGCGGGCGGCGAGTCGAGGGATCATGGCGGCGTAGCTGAGGTGGAGGCAGAGGTGGAGTGATTCGAGCTCCGATGATGTTGTGCCAAGCCCGTGAACTCCGCTGTGAGGTCACGCTATCCATGTACAAGAGACGGTAAGCACAACACTCCCACAATGCCTCGAATCAGTCGCAGGACGATCGGTCTGCCGTCTCGTCCCTCGCAGGCAGTCGACTATGACGCCCCCACGCAGCGACGGGCGGAGACAGCGGACGCAGACAGCGACGTCGACATGGAGGCGTCGCAGGACGGCAGTGGCAGTGTCGAGCAGCTGTCGCGGAGCTTGGTGCGGTACGCGCTCTCGTGCGAGTACGCGCGCAAGCCCATCAAGCGGCAGGACGTCAATGAGCGAGGTGGGTGGATTGTCGTGGGGGATATGCAGTGCTGACTTTGCAGTGCTTGGGTCACACGCGCGCATGTTCAAGACGGTGTTCGAGCAGGCCAACAGCGAGCTCATGGACGTCTTCGGCATGGCCATGGCGGAGCTGCCCAAGGGCGAGCGGGTGACGGCGCGACAGAAGCGCGGTACGTCGCCCTCGACCTGTGCCACGTCCGCAGACTGACGATGCAGCCGCCGCGCCCGACGCCCCGGGCAAGTCGAGCAACATGTGGGTGCTGCAGACGATTGTGCCCGCGCAGTACCGGCTCCCCGAGGTCATTGGCCCGTCGCGCGCGCTCGAGACCAACGATGGCAACCACGCCGACGCGTACGTGGGCCTGTACACGATGGTGATTGCGCTCATCACGATTGCGGGCGGGCGGCTGCCCGAGGCCAAGCTCGACCGGGCGCTGCGGCGCATGAACGCGGAGCAGACGACGCCCGTGGACACCAAGGACAAGACGCTGGCGCTGATGAGCAAGGACGGGTACATTGTCAAGGTGCGCGAGTCGAGCAACGGCGACGAGAGCGTCGACTATATTGTGGGCCCGCGCGGCAAGCTCGAGGTGGGCCGCGAGGGCTTTGCCGCGCTGGTCAGGATGCTCTATGGGAATGACGCGGATGAGGAGGACGAGGCGCTGGAGAAGAAGATTAAGCGCACGCTCGACATGGCCGGTTCACACGAAAGGGGCGGAGGCGCTCAGCCGAAAGCGCGCGAGGGGGGCAGACGGTGAAGAGGGGTAATGCTGGGAAAGGGTCACTGTTTTGACATGCTCTGAGGAGGTCACTATACCCAGTGTAATGAAGAGATGCAATATCCGTGTGTACTGAAGAGATGCAATATCCGTGTGTACTGAAGAGATGCAATTCTAGTGTGTAATGAAGAGATGCAATTGCAATACTAGTGTGTAATGAACAAGGTGACTACATAGCACTTGACCAGATGCGTGGCCATTCATTGGCGGTGGTGGCTGGTGAGCTCGGAGACGTGAAGCGCCGCGCGGAGCTCCGGCAGCCAGCCGCAAAGGGTTGCATCATCGGCGGGCAACAACAGCGCTGGCAGTGGGCGGCGGCGCGACGCAGCTCTTGGGCAGACAGATGCAGCGGCGGTAATGTGATTACAGGATTTGTCAGCCGTCTTGCTGGGAAGCAGCTGGACACTCGAGTGCAGCTGCATGGCGAGCGAAGGAACCCCCGCCCCATAGTGCAGCCCGCCACAGCCAGTGCAGCCAGCGCGCTACGCCAAGTCAAGGCGAAAGAGGCCAGCAGCCACCCGCGCGCTTTTTCCTTTTTCTGTCTGCAGCGCGCCGCTCGTCTCTCGCCCTCGCCCATCGCCTCGCCTCTTGTCTCCCTCTGCTCGCGGCCGCCATGTCCGCGCGCCCCCAGCTGTGACCGACGACGACGACGACGACGACACGACGACAGACGACACAACAACAACAACGAAACGACCCGACCCGACCCGACCCGACCTCGGCCACGCACCATGAGCAGCATCGACGCCCTGCTCAACCACGAGGGCGTCGCCCGGTCGCAGCCGCCGTCCACGGCCCCGACGACGACGTACGAGGCGGCCGACGCCCTCACGGCCCTCGCGGCGCTGGGCAGCGGCCAGCAGTTCGCCGCCTCCCCGACGGGCGCCCGCGAGCTGCCCTCGCCCACGGCCTTCAGCAGCACCGCACCGCGCCGCAGCAGCAGCAGCTTCGGGTCGCACCACTCGCACCACGCGCCCGTCGAGCCCGCACCGCCCGCCGACCCGCCCGCCGCCCGCTCGCCCACGCTCGACCACTACCACCACGCCTCGCACTCGCCCGAGGAGCAGAAGCGTCGCCAGTCGCTGCTGACCGCCCCCGCCCCGGTCCTCGCCCCCATCCAGGGCTTGTCCGCCGCCCTGCACCACCACACCGCCGCCCGCGACCCGCCCGTGGTTAAGGTCGAGCACTCCCCCGACGCCGACACCCTCCGCGCCATCGAGGCCGCCAAGGTCAGCGACCTGGGCCTGCGCGCCAAGCGCACCGCGAGCGTCGCCGACAGCGTGCCCTCGCCCACCGACACCCGCGCACCCGCCCCGTCCAAGAAGCGCCCGGCGCCCGCCAGCGCGACCGCCAAGAAAAAGGGCACCGCCAAGACCACCAAGCCGTCCAACAAGAAGCGCAGAATCGACGACAACGGCTCCGAGCGCTCCGTCACGCCCTCCCGCCCCGCCAAGAAGGGCTCGCACGCCGGCACGCCCGCCCTGCAGTCCTCGCCCGCCCCCGACGACGACGACGACGACGGCGACTCATCCGAGGACCACAACCTGTACTGCATCTGCAAGAAGCCCGACAACCACAAGTGGATGATTGGCTGCGACGGCGGCTGCGACGACTGGTTTCACGGCGACTGCGTCAACATGAAGCAGGCCGACGAGGGCCTGGTCGACAAGTTCATCTGCCCCCTCTGCGAAGAAGCCGGCCGCGGTAACACCACCTGGAAGCCCATGTGCCGCCGCGACGGCTGTCGGCGACCTGCCCGCGTCTCCAAGGACCTCAGCAAGTACTGCTCCGATGAGTGCGGCGTCCTCTTCATGCAGGAGCAGCTGCAGCGCACAGCCGGCGCCAAGGGCGCGGCCAAGGACAAGTCGAAAAAGAAGAAAAAAGTCGCGCGGCCCGACGACGCCCGCGACGACGACGAAGAGCCCACTCCGCTCGGCGGCGTCTTGCGCGCCAAAGACCTCAAAGCCCTCGTCGACGCTTCCCCCAACATCCAAGCCTTCAAAAACCTCGGCTCCGGCGTCCTCTCCCCCCCACACACCGCCTCGCCCACGCGCCCCAACTTCCCCCCCAACCCGGACGACCTCGCCCTGACCGCCGCCGAAGCCGAGCGCCTCACCGCCCTGCACAACGAGAAGAGCCAGCTCAACGACCGGCTGGAGGTGCTCAAGGACCGCGAGAAGTTTGTCAGCATGGCCAAGGAGCAGGCCGCGCGCGTCGCGGACCGCGAGAAAATCAAACTCAAGGAGTTTTGTGGATACGATGCAAGGCTCAGCTGGTCTGATGCTGAGTTTCTCCTCTGGCGGAATGGACCCCATGGGCGTGCCGCGTTTCACTTTGCCACGCTGGCGCCGTCGCGCGAGCAGATTGCCGCGCTGGGGGCTGGTGGTGGTGATGGTAGCGCGGTGGATGATGTCGATGTTCATGTCGCTGTCGACGCGAAAGAGTCGGTGTGTCTGAAGAAACGCTGCGCCAAGCATCCGCAGTGGCAGAAATTGAACCTGCAGGATGCAAGATTTGAGGAGCTGGAGGTTGTTGAGGCGGTAAGAGAGTGCGAGAAGGAGGAAAGAAGTGTAAGGGAGCGCGCGAGGAGGCGCTGTGCGAAGGATACTATGGCCAAGGAACTCACGGCTGGTGAGGGGGAGGGGAGAGAGGGTGGGGGTGTTGGAGGGGGGAGGAATAGAGAGGGCTGGGTTGAGGTCGTTGCTACATGACATGACGTTGTGTTGGGTATGCATAGCATTAGTTGGTTAGTACTGCAGGAGCGATATGCTGCGTGTACTGCGTACCTGGAGACGTGCGGGGGCTTGTTGTATTGTTGGTGTTTGGACATTAGCACGTGGCGTTCTGGCCGCAGGGTGAGGTGAACTGGCTCGCTGGGTGAAGTAAAGAAGGGAAGGAAAGGAAAGAAGGAAAGGAAAGAAGGAAAGGAAAGAAAGAAAGGAAAGAAGGAAAGAAGGAAAGGAAAGAAAGAAAGGAAAGAAGGAAAGGAAAGAAGGAAAGGAAAGAAGGAAAGGAAAGTAAAGGAAAAGCTTGTCTATTAGCGAAGCGTGGCGATTCAGTTTCAAGGCGGGGAATGGGGTGTATTAATGGAAATCGGGAATAGGATATCTTTCTCCTCCCTGCTCCCTATCTTACCTCACATCACCGCAACGCAACGCAATGCACAACCCCCCGCAACGCAAGCAATGCACGCAACGCACGTAGAACCCCTCACCTACACATATCCCGCAACACACGCAACACATGCAACACACGCAGAACCCCCCACTAAAGAGCAAATAGCCATAGCCATAGCTATAGCCACTCCCTAGCCCCAGCCATACCTCTAAGCCCCAAGCCAGCTCCTTTAGCACGCATACCAGATCCAACTCGTATACGTTATGGGTCGTGCACTTGCTGCGGAGATAGATAGGTGTGCACTTGCTGCGGATGCGGAGATAGATGGGGTAGTGGTAGTGGTAGTGGTACTAAGATGGGTGGGGTAGTGGTAGTGGTAGTGGTAGTGGTACTGAGATAGATGGGTCGTGCACTTGCTGCGGAGATGGATGGATGGGTGGGGTAGGGGTAGTAGTACTAAGATAGATAGTTGGGGTAGTGGTACTTCTAATTCCGTGGTTGGCTATAGCGTGGCGCTATAGCTTGGCCCTGGGCTGAGAGGAGGAGGAAGAGGAGGAGGAGGAGGCTAGTTGGGACTTGGGACTTAGTGGGCTAGACGGGAAGAAAGAAGCGGTTTTGTGATGCGTGGGAGTAGGGCGCGGTGGTGGAGTGTGGTGTGCTGGACTAGAAAGATAGTAGACTAGGGAGATAGAGATAGATGGGTAGAAGGGGTAGAAGGGGCGCGGTGGAAGGGGAGGGGGGGGAAAGTGTGGTGGGTGTGTGGCTGGAGTGTGTAGGGGGGGTTTCTTGCGTTTTTGGTTGGAGCTTTTTTTGTTGCGTTGCGTTGCGTTAAAGAGTGCGGCGCGGTCTAAGCGCGTCGGAAAGACGAGATGGTAGGTGCTAGGGTAAGAGGGGAAAGGGGTTTAGTACAATCGGGTGCCAAAAGTCTGTTCGCGTTGACGCATGGACCACCACAACCACATTTGATTACCAACTTCAAAGCAGTATAACTCTCTACTACATAGACCAAATAAGACAATTAGGGTTGCAAATTAATCGCATTACGCTTAGTATCTAGTCTGGTAGCCCTTTGCACGTCGCACAGCGTCTAGGCGTCGTGGCATAGACCTAATAAGGCGTTTGATCAGTGCGTCAGGTATAGCAGCCCATGCCTCAATCAACCCCAATTCGAACGCCTCCCACTCAGCTAGAGAGCCTCCCATATAGTCAAATTCAGGATGCAGCTCATGGAGCTTCTTTTTAAGTGCCCACCACATGTGTTCAATAGGGTTAAGGTCAGGTGAGTATGGTGGCCATTTGATCGTAGCAACACCATGAACCTCTAGCCACTCCTTCGAGACCTGGGAAGTGTGGATAGGTGCGTTATCCTGCATAAACCACTCGCCTGGCCTGTAGCTGTCCTGGAGACCTTCCTCAAGTGCTCGTATGTAGCTCTGAGCTGTGTATCCATTGCGTTTGGCTGATGTGTCGCGATTCATAATTACTAGACGACTACGCCTTGCTCGGCCACCTGGAGTCATCCATATTGAGCCCCATACCATACGAGCAGGTTGGCGAGCAGTGGTGACCTCCTCAACCATCTCGTGCGACCATTTATCCTCAGCTAGTCGCCATACCCAGGGCGTGTTGTGGCCAGATCCACGAGCAACGCTGCACTCGTCACTGAACCTGATAGTACGCCTCCCAAAATCAAACCCCAGCCATTCATTAGTAAGATTGAGGCGTTCCGCAGCTGTGTTCTTGTTGATTTTTGGCCTACGTCTCGCTCTGAACTTGCGGTATCCCTCGTCAGCCATTGCGCGCTGCACAGTACGCTTAGAAACGCTGGGGTAGGTAGTATTGGCGTCCCACAGTCCAGCCTCCTCCATAAGCTTGTGGTACTCAATACCTGGGTTTTTCCGAGCAATCCGTAGCAGCCGGCGATGGTCTCTACTAGTCAATGTAGGTGGCCGGCCTGTCCGAGGCTGCGTTGTGGTGCTGCAGCTGGTTGTCCATCGGAGTACTGTTTTCTGTACGCACCGCTGCGAGCAGTCCAGCGCGTCAGCAACTTCGCTTGTCGACACACCAGCCTCAACCTGGGCTAAGCAGTATATCCGTTGGGCTTCTGATAATTCACCTCCGCGCACTCGATTTGATGAAATTTTAGTGCTAAAAGCTCTCATATTGATGTAGTCGTGTGTAGTTGAAGAAGATACCCCTCTTTAGAGTTCGCGTTGTTGAAATGGTCTGTGCACACGCGCGAACAGACTAAAGTCCTAGTACAGTAACCCACGAGCGCCTGATGAGAGACGGTAGATGGAGAACAAGCGACCTGGATATCAAGCAAGGGCTTTGACTTGGATAACAAGCTGCATGAAGACGCGAGTCAAAGAAGACACAGGGGCTAGTGAGGCCGCGATGTAGCATAAGCAGTGTAGTATCAGACCAGCGTTAGTAGCCCTTTCGGCTCGGCCGCCGGGCGTAAATAAATTGTGTGTGTGTATCTAGGCTTTCTCTCCAAGTTTCTCAGTAAACCACTCAACTAGGTGGCTTGCTGTCGGATGACTCCAAGTTAAAGTTGGCGGTACCTTTATTTTGAGGGCCTGCTGCATTTGCCGTCTTAAAGATACCGTCATAACAGAATCAACTCCTAGATCCGAGAGTGCGGCTCTTGAATCAACCTCTTCGATCGACATTCCTAGCACCGTGCCAATACATCCGCGGATCTTTTCATCAAGATACGCCTTGAGTTCAGGTCCTTCTTTGGGCAAACCGCCAGCCCCGCTCGCCGGTTCTCCATCATCGTTGGGCGAGGAAGATTTATCGTTGGTTCGCCTCATGACGATGTCGCTCAGTATGGCGGATGGTAGAGGCTCTCCTTCGTCGAGTGCCAGGCTTCGCAGGACCACGCCGTGGTCAGTGTCATACTTCGCCAGATGCACCCATGCGGAAAATGCTTCATCGCGTGTGACGTCTGTGATACCCTTGCTTTCAAGTTCGGCGTTGATGAACTCTGTGCTCGCGCCCATGCCCATGTTGCGCCAGCTAGTCCACTGGAAGGCAACAGCACCTTTGTCGCCGTGTGCTCGACGGTACGTGGCGAGAGAATCAAGAAACGAGTTACCAGCACCGTAGGACGATTGACCAGTGAAGCCGACGAGTTGGCCGCAGGACGAAAATAGAACGAAAAAGTCAACAGATTGTGGCGGGAAGACTTCATGAAGCACCAAACCGCCCTGAACCTTGGGTGCGAGAACCTTGTTGAACGCAGCCTTCGTGGTATCGAGAGCAAGCTCATTCTCCAGGACACCTGCGGCGTGAACGATGCCTCGGACTGGCGGTAGGCTAAGATCATCGAGGTGTGCCCGAAGAGAATCGGCCGCGCCAACGACAGAGATGTCTAGAGGTAAAATGGAAATGGTTGCACCTTGAGCTTCGAGCGCGCGGATAGCGGTCACGACAGGTTCAAGCGTGGGATCTACACTATCCCAAGTACTCCTCGAAGGCAGACCACGTCGTGAGTTGAGTACAATCCTGCGGGCACCGTGTTCGACCAAAAATCCTGCCACGGCCAGGCCTAGTGCTCCAAAGCCACCGGTGATCAGATAAGTCCCGTCAGGTTTAGGAAGTAGCTGAGATCTTTGTGTTGGTGGATAGAGAGCGCTTCGAGGTAAGCTGCGCAACAGTGCGGTACGCGCAACACCATCGCGTATACGGATGACGTCAGCTCCTTGCACATAACGCATCTCAGTCAGTGGGAGTATGACATTCTCAGTATCGACCAGACCCCCAAAGTGTTCGGGATGCTCGCTAGCAAGAACGCGGCTGAGCCCAACGAGAGGAGCATGCGCAAGTGCAGTTGGCGCCTCCGTCTCGACAATCTGTGATGTGACAACGAACATTCTGACAGGAAAGCTGTTGGTCACGACGAACTTGAGGATTTCCAGGGTCCGCCAAGTGTAGGTTTCAGATGCAGTTCCGACATCTGACAAAGACGAGATCCTCCCAGGGAGATACACTACTGTGGTGCCCTTCACAAACGAGCTAGAGACGCTGCTAAGTTCCTCAGCAGCAGATACCATGGTTGTCTTCATCTTGTTTGGGATGGTCAGGGTGTATTGATCGGCCATTGATCGGTCGTCGTAAACCAGGACGACGTGATCGATACCAATAGGCTCTTCGGCCAATCTTGCTGGTGGCCATACGATTCTGTGCACCAGGCTTTCTAAACTTCCGCTGACACCCGGGGTACCTTCGATCTCAGCAAAGCGCATTGAAGTAAACTTAGCCAGAACCTGACCAACTTCGTTGAGCACGCTTACATGCGAGGCTAAACTGGCATCTGTTGCGTTTTGCACGTACAGCCATGCAATTTTAGGGGGATCCTGGCTTGTGAAAATGTCCACGCGCTCAATCTGAGCAGGCATTCGTAATCTTGGGTTATCGAAAAAGATGGTCGAACCAACTGAAGTAGCGGCATCTAGGATCGAGGCCCATGAAGACGAATCCCAAGGCAATTCAGCGTCAACAGCAACATCTGGGGCGACATCGACACGAGCAATCATCTCTTTGGTATTGCCGTAATGTTGAGTCACAGCCCAAGGGAAACCCATGGCCGAAACTCCGACTTTATCAAGATAGTCGATTGAAAAGTTGTCGACGAGCTTGGTACCAATGCGAGTTTTTACGGCTTCAATATCCACCTGGTGAGAGTCTGAACCAGAATGTGGCTTGACATCCCACCGGGCAGTGGTGTGTGTCACCCAGGATGATGAACCACCAACATCGCCATTATCCTGTATCAGACGCGATACAAGTTTCACCTCTCCCGGTTTAGAAATAACTTGCACCGATCTAGGAGCATTAATAGCAACCGGAGTACGGAGGACAACATTTAAAAGTGCGGAGGCGCCAGTAGCCTTGATGAATGTGTTGATGATACAGGCAGCAGGCACAATTTCCGTTCCATGTAACGGGTGACTTCCAGGAAACGGCTTGGTATCGTTATCGAGATGCGTTGTATGCACAACAGTATCGGTGCCCGCAATTTCGAGTCGTTGACCGAGCAGAGTATGCTTCTCCACATCATGCGACTGTGAACCACTCACTTGGCCAGTCTCGATCTTGCGCCACACTGGCCGATGCTGCCAAGGCGTTTTTGGCACATCACCGGCCCACGGACCAGGCATAGCGATTTTCCAGTCGATATTGACACCTTTGCAATGGAGCTCGGCGACGGCATTCATAACAGACCGCTGGCCGGGCTTGTTCCGAACCATTGTGTGGACCATAGCAAAGTCCTCAATACCTGCATGCATCAACGTCTCGCTTATCGAATGGGAGACCAAGGGATGAGAGGATATCTCAAGAAACACGCGGTAGTTGTCCTCTACAGCAGCTTGGACGGCCGAAGTAAGATGAACAGGGTTCACCATGTTGTTCACCCAGTAGTCCGTCGAACGCAAATCTTGACCACGAGGATCCGCAAGAGATGTCGAGTAGAGCTTGATCTGACCTGAAGGTTTCGGCGAAATTGCTCCGTGGAGCACTTCCTGGAAAGGGTCGATAAGATCGTTCAATGTAGGCGAATGGAAAGCAATATCGCTTTTGACAAACATAACTTTAATTGAGCGGCTCTTGAAATCTTCTGCAGCTTGTGCGATGGCTTCGACAGACCCGGCAACAACACAAGACGATGGAGATGAGTCTATTGCTGCGGCAAGGTCATCTCGACCTTGAATTTCTGCAGCGATCTCCTCGAAGGGCTTGTTAACAAGGATCATGGCCCCTTTACCCATGTGTTGGCGGTACAGAACAGAGCGTCGAGTGACAAGGATGGTTCCTTCTTCGCGTGTCAACACTCCACCGATAACACTGGCGGCAATTTCACCAACAGAGTGGCCAATGATTGCTTGTGGATATAATCCTTGGTGGTGGAGCATGGCACTAATGCCAATCTGCATCAAGTATGTCAAAATTTGAACCTCGTCGGAAGAACCAAAATTTCCCTCTTGTAGCAACGCAATGGGTGATACCCCTATTTCTGCGTGGACGATCTCATCGAGAGGTAGAATAGCGTTGTAGAACACTGGAATCTTGAGTAGCTCTTTGCCCATCTCAGGCCATTGCGCTCCATGGCCAGAGAAGACCCATACCATGTCCTTATTGATGTCATTTCCCAGAACACGGCTCTGAGTGATCTGAGAACTCTTTTTGCCGTTGCTGATTGATTCCAAGACTTCGATCGCATCGTTGTGGCTATCGACGACAAGTGCGGTTCGAAATTCGTGATGATCGCGACGTGCCGCCAAGGTGGAAGCTATGTGTCCAAGATAATAATCTCGGCTGCTACTGGACTCCATCCATTTCTTCAAAGACAGTGCTTGAGCAACCACGCGCTTCTCTTGCGGTCCTGAAAGTAGGAACAGCGTTGGGCTGTTGGTTACGGCTTCGAACGAAGGAGGATCCGACGTGGCATGAGCATTTGCAAATTGTTCAATAACAGCATGTGACACTGTTCCGCCGTATCCGTAAGAGCATACAGCTGCGCGGCGCAGTCCTTCTTCTTGGGGCCATTTGGTAATCTCTTGAACGACCTTGACACCAGAGTTTGCCCAGTCGATTTTGCTTGTGAGTTTGTCGAGATTGGCCTGGGGGGCTAAGACGCCTTTGTGTACAGTCATGACAGCCTTTATGAATCCCAAGGTACCAGCACCGGCCTGTATGAGCTTGTCAGATTCGGTATCTTAGAGAGAAAACTGTGATGTACATGGCTTCTGAGGGGTTGTGGGGCATTTCATCATGTGCGGGAGTAGAAAGGCGAGGTGGGGATTTGAAGAAAGGGACTGGGGCACGAGTTACCTCTAAATGTCCGATTGTCGGCTTCAGACTTCCAATATAACATGGTTCACTCTGTTCACGACCTGCGCCGTAAACAGTAGCGAGAGCCGAAACCTCAGTCGGATCTCCAAGTGGCGTTGATGTAGCATGCGCTTCGACATACCGAATGCTGAGAGGGTCGACGCCAGCAACTTGTAGGGCTTTTTTGGCTACTGTTTCCTGGGCCTTGCCGTTGGGAGCCATGATACCGGCCGTCTTTCCATCCTGTCCCACCGCAGTTCCCTTGATGACCGCGAGGATGTGGTCACCGTCTCGGATAGCCTGAGATATATTCTTCAGAACTACAGCTCCAACACCTTCACCCCGCCCGTAACCATGTGCGGAATCATCGAAAGATCTGCATCGACCCTCCGGTGAAACAGCTCCAGCCTTGTCCAAAACGCGGACCATCCCGGGAGCAGACATTGCCTGGACTCCTCCTGCAATGGCTATGCTGCTCTCCCCAAGAAGTATGGCCTGTACACCGTGATGGATGGAGACAAGGCCAGAAGCACAGGCCGCGTCCACCGCTGTCGAGGGACCGGTGAGATTGAGATGGTATGATATCCGGTTCGGTACACCACAATACGCTGTTCCGATGCCCATATTGTGTTCCACGTTTGGTAGATCTTCTAGAAGTAGTCTAGAATAGTCATCTGAATTTACACCCCAAAACACAGCTGTGTCAGTTCCAGACAGGCTTTTTGCAGGGATGCCACTGTCTTCGAGGGCTTCGTATGCAGCTTCTAGTGAGATCCTTTGCTGAGGGTCTATTTGCTCTGCTTCTTTTGGCGAGATCCCAAAGAAGGAACTGTCAAAATCTTCCAGCCGGTCAAGGAAATACCCTCTCGTGGTTGCTTGCTTCAAGGTTTTCAAGTTGCGCGTATCGCGACGTTCGTATGGCTCCCACCGCATGGGTGGTATTTCTCCAGAAAAGTCTTTCTTCCCCAGGAGAGATTGCCATAATTGTTCCGGATCGTTGTTCCCGCCGGCTACACGGCAGGCCATCCCAATAACGGCGACATCGCTTACAGTAGACTATCGTCGGTGTTAGCATGTGATGAATTGGGTATTGGACCCTGAAACCCACGAATTGGCTATACTCAGTATTTGGAGTACCTGGTGTGGATGAGTCTGGCCGGTTGAACTTCTCATTCGGTGGAGTAGACTCGTCCGAGTGTGAGCTGGAGCCGAGAAAAGGCATGGCAAGTGAATGAAATCTAAAAAGTATGCTTTTCTTGGGGTAAAGCAGTCTGTGGTTTGTATCTCAGGACTACGTCGTCTGTCATTGAAGGCCCATATAAGTATATGTATTGTTATCAAGCTGGATAGAGATACTCCTGCATGAACTCAGGTATGATCTACAGAAGACTAGGATCACACACTCGATCGCCTTAAGATTCGAACGTATCGTATGAATCCACACATGACGACATCTGGCTAGGTCTGATAAGAGATGGAAACTTGTAACGAATAGGATTAATTTCATGGCTGTTCGGAGGATAACGCACCACCAAGCGAATGCATCGTCCCGTGGAGCAGCTCGGGAGAACTATCGCCAAAGGAGGCACCGCCCACTAGCTCCTAGTGGCGGTTTTAGCGCGCGTCACCCGTCTTGCGTTTTTTTGGGGTTGTAAATCTGTGCGACCTACCCTGCATTGCAGCACAGTTGACGCAATCCGCCTTGGCACGCTAACCCATCGTGAACTCCGATGAACTCCGATACTACAAGGAGTAATTGCATTGTATGTACGAATTCGATCAGTCTGGGGCCATGAATATGGGCTATCATCTGCGAGTTTATCTAATCTCTAGATACTGTACGGAGTATTCAGTGGGACAATGGCACGAGCCAGGCGAGATCTTGTTACAGGCATGTAAGCTTTAAGGGCACTTAGTATTGGATGGCAGTATGAAAAAAAGAGGCTTGAAACCATCCCCCGAAATTTCACAGAGCTGCTTCTGTCGTCAAAAGTTCGCTGCATCAAATGGCACCATTTGTTCCCTACCACTCTAGTGCAGGGCAGTCTACTATCATCAAGTGCGTTGTCTATCACCTGGACCATTTTTCTGCAGGATTCAGTCCAGAGTTGTGCTGACGACACACAGTTTTGGTGGTTTGCTCACTACCGAATTCTTGGAGCCTCCACCGGGACGATGCTTTCTTTTCCGCCAAACATACCGCCACAATGTGGAGGGCCCGATTCCTGAGAATCTGCGGAAACTTATCGACAGCCCACACAGACCGAAAGGACCACCTCCCCACTTTCACCAATTTCAAACAGAGTATTTTCGCGTCGAATCGGGTATCATGGGCATCTCCGTTGATGGGAAGCAGAAGGTCGTCACTGCCGAAGATGGAGAGGTTTCAGTGAAAGCAGGGAGTATTCACAACTTCTTCATTCATCCCAATTCTCCTGAAAAGATGACGGTTTATTTGAGTGCTTCAGATTCTGGCTTGGATTACCAGCTTGATCGTATCTTCTTCGAAAACTGGTATGGCTATTGGCATGATGCCCTTCTGCATGACGGAGGACTAGATTGGATTCAATTCCTTGCAGTAAGTTTCATCATTGTCTATGCTGCTAAAAGGCATAACGACTTCTAACCAACTACTCAGATCCAAGATGGAGGCGATGCATATACGCCGGCTCCAGCATGGGTACCATTCCGCCGACAGGTTGGATATTGGACCTGCGTAGTTATTGGGCGATGGATTGGGGGACTTTTGGGCTACAAACCGTTCTTTCGCGAGTATACGACCGACTGGGACTTCGCGGTCGCTAAGATGAAAGGATCGTTTTTCCAGAGACATCTTGTAAACGAAGGATATGCTTCACAGAAGACATGGGCACAACAAGAAGCATTGGAAGCGCCTGCGAAGCCAGAGAATGCAGAATTTGAACTTTGGACGACAAATATCGATCCGAGGCCCCTGAACCTGGGCCCTGTAGGTTATGAGAGAGGTCTCTGGAACACAAAAGGCAGTCGCCCAAACGGTGCAGGATTGGTTGAAAGAAAAGGCAAAGACTTGAATGGTTTGCAGAAGATGTAGTATTCAGTGTCTGATGGGTGGCGAAAAAAGCATGGTAGTATCAGCACGACTCTACTATATGTCACTCATTGTTATCACGATGACGAGCAACGGTGATCATAGATTTGGCGACGTTATAAATGCAACAGCAAACATACGAGCTCGAACTTCCTACCAATACCGTCCTGAGAGCCTAAATGCATGAAATGACATCAACCAAAAACCTCCACCAAGTGCTGAACACGACGCTCAGCAATCACACGTAGCGCTATTGTTCAGCATTCTACTTCCTAGGACTCTTAGACAGTCCAGAAGCATAACTCAACAAATATTAGTTTGGCGATAATTCTAGCCATTTGCCTGCAAATTTCCGCTCCTTTGCCACCCTAAGCATTGCCGTGAGCAACGTCACGCGTAGTCTTAGCCTACAATTATCGGGTAAGACCACGATACACGGCTAGGCTGATGTGTTCAGGAGAGTGACGCAAAATTCTGAAATCCAACAGATACCTAGTCCTCGGATAAAGCGTTGAGGTTGCATCGCCTCTGCAAGGAACGGCATACAAGATCTGCGCGAGCTTCCAATATCACTAATCTAGGCCCTAAACTCCGGGACCCAAAGGAGAAATGTGTTTGATGCGTTCTCTGCTCAATCTGTCGAAATCGGACTTTGAAGAACCGAAAGCGCTCTAACCGGAATAAGCCTCGGCGCTATCCTTGGAGCTTCGTCATCCTTGAAGCTGCCTGATGGTCTTCATATTTCCTGGAGGATCCGTAAAAAGAAGTAGCAAACGCTTGTGTGCATTGAACGTGACACAGCTCGATATGGGGTTTTTAAAGGTAGAACACCTCACTTTAGTCTTAGGATGTACAGGCGTTGCCACGCTGGTGCTATTTCTATGGTCTATCTTTTCGTCTGGTAGGCGTGATTCGAAGCTACCGCCAGGTATGACTCTCGCAAGTGTGATGTTCTCCTTGTACGCGCCGCTAAGCTTCTCGTTTAGGACCTCCAACGGTTCCGTTGTTCGGGAACGAGCTACAAATCCCGAAGGCTGACGCCCATTTCAAGTACGTCATCTACCTCAGTTACATGTTGGCTTCGTGCCCTACAGGTCATACTGCATACATACTCACAGACTTCTTCAGGTTCCAGCAATGGGCCACGGAGTATGGGGGAATCTTCTCACTCAAGCGATACAGAAACACGACCATCGTGATTACGGACCCGCGCCTAATCAAAGAGCTCGTTGATAAGAAGAGTAGCATCTATTCGCATCGACCGCAGTCACTTGTTTCTCATATGATCACAAACTATGATCATTTGCTAGTGATGCCATACGGCGAAAGATGGCGACAATTGCGCAAGACGGTATACCAATACTTCATGGAGAACAGGTGTGAGAAAGACCATTGGAAAGTACAGGAAGCAGAAGCAAACCAAATGCTCTACGATTTCTTGACGACACCAGAGTACCACATGCTTCACCCCAAGCGGTACTCGAACAGTGTCACCAACTCTCTGGTATTTGGTATCAGATCAAAGACTGTACACGATGAGTACATGAAGAATCTGTTCTACCTTCTGGAAAAATGGAGTCTTGTCTTAGAATTGGGTGCGACTCCACCAGTGGATGACTTCGTGCTTCTGCGAATACTACCCGAATGTATCGTCGGACGCTGGCGGACACCGGCGATCGAGGTACGGAACCTGATGACGAGTCTATATAAGACAGTACTCGATCAGGTTCGTGAACGTCGAACCCGGGGAGTCAAACGTGACTCCTTCATGGACGGTATTCTAGACGGATTGGACAAACTGCCCATGGTAGAGAACGAGCTTCAATTCCTCGGTGGTGTACTTATGGAAGGAGGTTCAGACACATCCTCATCGTTGATCCTGACGATAATTCAGGCTCTGACAAAGTTTCCAAAAGTACAAGCAAAGTGAGTGGTGTACAGTGCTCTCAGTGCAGCCTGGCTGACATCTTCTCTAGAGCTCATGCCGAAATTGATGGCCATATTGGGTCTGATCGTTCTCCAACTTGGTCCGATTTTGCCAAGTTGCCCTACATCAACTGTATGATCAAAGAGGCCCATCGTTGGCGCCCTGTCAGTCCACTTGGGGTGTCACATGCTGTAGCTGAAGGTTCGGATTGACACTATTGATGACCAAATCGTAGAATGTTACTGATTGGTGATTTTTAGATGACTATGTCAATGGTATGCTTATTCCTAAAGGTTCAACAGTAGTCTTGAACGTCTGGGGTATGCACCATGATAAGAACCGTTGGAGCAACCCTGAAGACTTCGAGCCTGATCGCTTCTCAGAACACGTAGCTCTTGCACCTTCGTACGCCGCTTCTGGCGAATGGGAAAAGCGCGATCACTATGGCTATGGTGCAGGACGCAGAATTTGTCCCGGCATCCATCTTGCAGAGCGAAACCTATTCATTGGCATAGCAAAGCTGTTATGGGCCTTTGAGTTCACGCAACCTACTGGTACCGAAAGCAACACCGATCCTAGGTCAGGTGCAAGTCAAGGGTTTTTGCATTGTCCGAAGGATTATGGACTTGCGATCAAGCTGAGATCTCCAGATAGGCGCAACACTATTTGCAAAGAGTTTGAGAAGGCGAAATCAGTATTCGCAAAATTTGACTGAAATTCTGAAAGGGGCTGATTTAGTGCATGGTTTTTCGATCATTAACTGAAGCAAAGTTCGGTGGTGCAGCGGTTCAATATCACTCATTCATCAGGTAGTGGCATCTAGGGAGCAGGTACAATTCAAATAGAGAGTGTTTTAGCCCAATCACGAAAATGTTCAATCATCAAATCATACATAAGAGGCTTGTCGCAACGATCTAAATAATGGTAGCTTCACGAGGCTAGATGAGGCTATACATCTCTGTAGTAAATGTGTCTAACTATGTGAGGAGGTGTTCGCGAGGGCGCTAGTGCTTCTCTGCGATCTCTTATTGGCCAGCTCATTCAGTCCGTGCGTCAGGTCGCACAGATATATCCAGGGTCGTCCATAATACTCAATCGACAAGTTTTTACCACCTTCATCAGGAGGGCTGCCAAGAATCAGCACCAATATCACCAAGTTGCGAAAGTACGCTTCGACTGACGTTCGTTTGTTAGCAGAGTGGAATCAACTGTTTCTATCTGGAACTTCGACTTCAAGTTCCGCTTATTAAGCCATCGGAGCAGGAAACACCTGCTGATCTTACTCAATAGGGTGTAGTCACATGCGATCGCTATGAATATCGGCCTGCTTAAAATTTCCTAGCCTTGCTCGGAGTCTCCTTTGATACACGAGTGGGGTTGATCGGATTTTCCGAAAGTGGGACTTTCTTTTGACCCTATTGAGTTGATTGGGACTGCATTGAATTTTTGAACCTCAACGCCCAGTACAGTGCTTCCATTAGTCTCAGTTCGTGAAACAGCAGAAGATGACGAAACGCATTCTCAGTTAAGCAATGTGATCCGATCGTGGATTCCTATCTCATGAATCAGACGCTCCGCTTTTTGCTGCGCTTGAATGTCTGGGACTATCTGAAAGCGTCTTAGACTATCTGCGGGTATCTAAGACAGTCATAGATGGTCCTAGACCGTCTTAGACGGTCCATCTCGGGTGACAAAAAAGCCCCCACACCAAAATGAGTAGATTCTCAGCACCACCTACACAGCTCCCCCCACAACGCCAATTAATTACTGTAATTACACTTAATTATTACACCAGGTTAGAAGAGCAATTCTGCGTTTTTAAATTAATTTTGACTGCGTGGTTGTTGAGTTATTCATAATTTAATTTGTGATAACCCACACGCTGCTAGGACCTTGCTATATAGGATGCTACGCTTCTCTATATAATTAATAGCGCTATAGACATAACTTTTAGTAGGCATATTATATAATTTATAGTTATCCTAGTCGGGTGCGTGGTGTGGGGGAGGGTGTAGGTGGGTATCTCGGCGGTGTGCGGGGAAAATTGGCACCCGAGTACGGTCTTAGACACTTTTTGCGAGGACGCTAGTAAGCAGGGCACTAAGCAAGGTCTGCGGAGACGCTGACTCGTGACATAAGTTAGTAGACCCACCGTTCGAATATTGTTTAATAGGGTGCTAGGCGACCAGATTTGATATCACAGTCAACGTTTCCTAGACAACTAGAGATCTGAGAACGCTACAGAATGAGTAAAATCGATGTCCATCACCACTTCTATCCGAAGGAGATGCGGGAAGGTTAGTCATCACTTGTACAAGTAACACGTCAAACTCACGTCAGCTACAGCACTCGACGAAGCCGGTGGAGATCCTTCCGGATGGTACATACCACCTTGGACGCTAGAGCTCGACCAAGCATTCTGTAAAGCAATCGATGTATCCAAAACCATACTGTCAGTGACTGCACCTGGTCCGGTCATCAAAAAGGATTTTGCAGCCGCCGCGAAATTAGCAAGGCAGTGCAACGAAGCTGCAGCCGCTATTAGAAACGCCCACCCGGATAGATATGGTTTCTTTGCCAGTGTTCCATCTCTGTTTGATACAGCACGAGTATTTGAAGAGATACGCTATGCCCTCGATGACCTCCGCGCAGACGGAGTCACTCTATTCACCAGATATGGCCAGGGAAACAACTACCTAGGCCACGAGAGCTTTGAGCCCGTATGGGCGGAACTGGGCCGACGCAGGACTGTAGTTTTTGTGCACCCGACGCATCCTCAGGACACAACCCTCATCAACAGTCTACTTCCGCAGCCCATGTTCGACTACCCTCACGAAACAGGCCGCACAGCAATGGATCTGATTACCAGTGGACGGCTTCGGCAGCACCCAGGATGCAAAGTCATTCTATCGCATGCGGGAGGCACGCTCCCCTATCTCATCCACCGGGCGGCGACTATGTTTCCATTTATGCCACACGGGTGCAAACGAACTCGGGAAGAGATCTTGGACGAAGCAAAGGAGTTCTATTTTGACACAGCCCTTAGCTCGGGTGGACCAACGATTAAAGCGTTGGCAGAATTTGCAAAGCCCGGGCATCTGTTGTTCGGAAGCGACTTTCCCAATGCACCTGAGGGCGCAATTCTCAAGTTCACAGCACTCTTCGATAAGTACGAAGACAACGGAATTGCTTTGAAAGATAGTGCAACGGGGGCAGCAATGAGATTGTTTGTACGAAACTAAAGCAAACGGGAAGTAGACTCCGTGAGGTTTCCTGGCAGAATTAGAGGTGAACCCTTTGTCTTTCTGTGAATAGGTATCTTAGCAAACTACAATGACTTGGCTTACCTGAAACTGTTGAAAACGTAACTTCGAATTCATCCGGTGCACTTGATCCTCCGTGTCTATCAGTGCAATGCGCGCGAAGTCAATGGAGTGTACCTGTATAATATAAGGTAACTGTTGGATCACAGGTATCAGTAGGTACATTGGATGCTGGGTGATGCCCATCGACGCCCAACGATTCCGCGTCGATCCTACTTCGGCCCTACCTATCCCAACACCACGTATATGTTCATAGCACCCACGTTCGTAGCAAGATAGAGAAAACCATCATCGAACAGAATGCATTTATAGTTATTTCCTTTCATCTCTAGCGAGAGCCTTCCAACAGTAACCTACTAATATATCCACTACTTATACCGACTATACACCTCCCCTTTCTATCCGCTGCATACTTTAACTCTAAAGCTATACTATTCCTCTCTATAGTTCACACAGAGATTTAATTATCCAAGTAGATTGTTGTACTTGATAGTAATTTATTCTAACAGAGTCTGGTATAACTAAGTACGACTTTATGGTGCATATCCTTAGTGTACTACACTACTTGCGGATTACATCGTCTGCATCAGTGCTAAAGCTAATCTCTTTGTTTGCATACAGATCTTGTTGTAGCTCTTTCAGCCACCCATCGAGCCAATTGTACGCGTCGCTCCCTAAGATAATCTTCTTGGGTGGTTTCCTCGTTTGAGAAACCTCATATATAGCTTTGGCGCCTTTAGCAGGGTTACCAGGCTGGGAATCATGAACCATCTTAAGATGTGCCTTGACTTTTGACATGTTATATGCCGTTGTGGCAGAGTTGGTATAGGTCATCGACCGGGTGAAAAAATCAGTCCTATGTAATGGTTAGTTTTAGCTTCGCTGCCTTATATACACAATAAACGAACACAACAGGAGCTTTTCAGAGATCGACAATATGGGAGGAGAAGATAAAGTAGCGAAAACTCTCAATCTTACCGGAATCCACCAGGTTCGACACAGGTGAAATTGATCCCCCACGCTGGATCTACTTCCTGGCTGACTGCCTCTGTAAATCCTTCGATCGCAAACTTGGATGCGCTGTACATGGACATCCACGGAAGACCGATCCTGCCTCCAATACTTGTGACTTGCATGATGAGACCGCCCTTAGGCTCCTGTTCGCGCATGGTTTTCATTGCAGCCTTAGTACAGAGTAGCAAGCCAGTGAAGTTGACGTTCATCTGCCGACTGATATCAGCTTCAGTCAGATCCTCGAAGGGGCCGCTCAGCCCGTAGCCGCCATTATTGACGACGACGTCTATGCGACCGAATTTTGCAATCGCAGCAAAAAAGCTTGAGGTGATAGAGGCAGGATCCTCGAGGTCTAGTTTACCAGCCCCAAAGTTTTTGTCATCGGCGTTTGTGAATCGCAAGGTCGTAGGGTTGCGAGCCGTTGCAAATACGTGATCACCAGCGTCAAGGATGTGTTGGACTAGGCTCGCCCCAATGCCAGTGGAAGACCCGGTGACGAAGTAAACCCGTGTCATGACAGGCAGGAAAGATATGATGAGTATAAAGAGTTTGTTGCTATGCCCGAAAGCAAACAGTTATCGTGCACGGTTATATAGGGTGAGGATGAAGCGTGTCGCATTTCAAGACCTTGAGATGCTTGGTAATAGTAGCTTCTTCTGGATACTCCGGTTAGAAATGAGATGTAGACGCATGTAGACATTATCGGCTGGTCCACATTTTTCACCCTGTCATGGAAGGACTTTCGGAGTCCCTTTCCGTTTAGCGCAATAACTGGACGCCTAATTCACTTAGTAAGATTTAGTAAGATTGATCGGATAACCGCTATGGATCCTTAAACTACTCATCGGTAACAGCAAGAGATTGGGCGACAGCTAGCGAGGTGGGCATCCCACTTCCCATATCCAATATCCAGATATCCATCCGGGATATCCAGCTTTGGTTTTGAGACATCCCGGAAGTTGCTGAGTAATGTTTCTATAGGCTAAATTTAGTACTGTTTTGCATCAAATGGGAAATAGCAGGATACCTAAGCTCAGCAAAACTCAGCAGAATGTGACGCGCCTAATACGAAACTTTAACATGTGTGTTTCTATCCATCTTTTATCGATATTAAAGCTGTAACTTGGTGCTAATGGGCGTCAAAAGCTCGGCCGAGGCATGGCAGGCAGATGATTAATCATGATTATGTACACCAATAATTCAATATCCAATATATCCAGGATATCCAATCGTCTCACGAGCATATCCCGGATACCCACATCGCTAGCGACAGCTAGTAGATCGTCCTGCGTGGGTCAATACTTTTGGAGAGCAGCCAGACCACATCAAGGCAAACATGTGGAGCTTCAAACGTAGGGCATTACAAAGCGATGCTGTAGATAAGAGTGTATTATTGAGGGAGCAGTCACGTGCAAGTGCAAGTCAGCCGAGTGTTGAGGAACGCTAAAACCATTGGGGTCTATTACCCGTGACGCCAAGGAATACAACGGGAGGATTTATCACGAACTACTTAACAACTCCCCTCTCTCGCAGGAAGATTGTGCGTCTTGGCTCTAGTCTTGTTTAGGTGCGATGGGGGCTGTGCATATCCAGTCTCAGAGCCGCAAATGCAAGCCATGACTTTGTTTGTTTGTGTTGAGACAAAATGTGAACACTGAACACACTTTGCCCCTGCGTTGATTGGTACATACAATCGGGTGCCAAAAGTCTGTTCGCGTTGACGCATGGACCACCACAACCACATTTGATTATCAACTTCAAAGCAGTATAACTCTCTACTACATAGACCAAATAAGACAATTAGGGTTGCAAATTAATCGCATTACGCTTAGTATCTAGTCTGGTAGCCCTTTGCACGTCGCACAGCGTCTAGGCGTCGTGGCATAGACCTAATAAGGCGTTTGATCAGTGCGTCAGGTATAGCAGCCCATGCCTCAATCAACCCCAATTCGAACGCCTCCCACTCAGCTAGAGAGCCTCCCATATAGTCAAATTCAGGATGCAGCTCATGGAGCTTCTTTTTAAGTGCCCACCACATGTGTTCAATAGGGTTAAGGTCAGGTGAGTATGGTGGCCATTTGATCGTAGCAACACCATGAACCTCTAGCCACTCCTTCGAGACCTGGGAAGTGTGGATAGGTGCGTTATCCTGCATAAACCACTCGCCTGGCCTGTAGCTGTCCTGGAGACCTTCCTCAAGTGCTCGTATGTAGCTCTGAGCTGTGTATCCATTGCGTTTGGCTGATGTGTCGCGATTCATAATTACTAGACGACTACGCCTTGCTCGGCCACCTGGAGTCATCCATATTGAGCCCCATACCATACGAGCAGGTTGGCGAGCAGTGGTGACCTCCTCAACCATCTCGTGCGACCATTTATCCTCAGCTAGTCGCCATACCCAGGGCGTGTTGTGGCCAGATCCACGAGCAACGCTGCACTCGTCACTGAACCTGATAGTACGCCTCCCAAAATCAAACCCCAGCCATTCATTAGTAAGATTGAGGCGTTCCGCAGCTGTGTTCTTGTTGATTTTTGGCCTACGTCTCGCTCTGAACTTGCGGTATCCCTCGTCAGCCATTGCGCGCTGCACAGTACGCTTAGAAACGCTGGGGTAGGTAGTATTGGCGTCCCACAGTCCAGCCTCCTCCATAAGCTTGTGGTACTCAATACCTGGGTTTTTCCGAGCAATCCGTAGCAGCCGGCGATGGTCTCTACTAGTCAATGTAGGTGGCCGGCCTGTCCGAGGCTGCGTTGTGGTGCTGCAGCTGGTTGTCCATCGGAGTACTGTTTTCTATACGCACCGCTGCGAGCAGTCCAGCGCGTCAGCAACTTCGCTTGTCGACACACCAGCCTCAACCTGGGCTAAGCAGTATATCCGTTGGGCTTCTGATAATTCACCTCCGCGCACTCGATTTGATGAAATTTTAGTGCTAAAAGCTCTCATATTGATGTAGTCGTGTGTAGTTGAAGAAGATACCCCTCTTTAGAGTTCGCGTTGTTGAAATGGTCTGTGCACACGCGCGAACAGACTAAAGTCCTAGTACAGTATACCTTTCTAACAGTTTGTTTGTTTGTTTGATTATTTAACGTCGCTGGAGTGGATAAGCCAACTCAAACCTCCCGAGGGGTATCTTGGACGTGCTAAGCTATAGGATTATAGTGATAACACAAACTATAGAAAGCAATTTCTTAGTGAAGAGTGGCGCAGTTAAGATGCGCGTCATAAGCATTCCTTTGCTGGTTAAGGATATTCTCGTGGTATCTTACCTCCTAAGAGCTTGCCCTTGTACTGTCTTCCTTCCATACTATAACGTGTCCGTGCACGCCGAACATCATCTCAGCGATCTCAAAAATGAGGCTGTACAACGCCACACAATAGCTCAATATTGATAAAAACATAGTGTTATAGTAATTACATGCTTGCGATCAACTTGTACTATCTATATTTTTGTGGGAGGTTGACTTTGCGGCCACGTGATGTAACTTTGGGTGGAGCAGCAGATGGCTCATCTCGAGCTTGAACGCCAGCGTGAGCAGCGCCAGCGCGTTTTTGACGCTTGTTGCTTGATAAGGTCTCTCATGAGGCTGGTCGCTTGCGTTGTGGAGCTTGTTGGATGGCTTTTTTCTGGTGTTGAGCTCCAACTTTGCGCGCGCGTTCAGCTGCTTTCTCAGCTCGCTCAAGCTCCCTCATCTCCTTGAGCCTCTGCCTCTCCACACGCCTCTCCTCGAGCTCAACTTGACGCTGCAGTCGAGCCTCCTCACGCTGCTTCTTGGCCTGTGCTTTTTGGAGTTTCTTCTCCGTCTCATCTCGCTCCCGTACTGCTTCTCTAGCTCGAGCCTCACGCAACTTGCGAGGAGACCAGTGGACAGCGCCACCGTGATACTCCTGGCGCTGTTGAAGGTCAAGAGCTTTACGCTTCTTCTTATGCTTCTGTTTGTATAAAAGAGCCTCTTCTAAACCCTCTACTTTATGCTTTAAAAGCTCATTCTGGACAGAGAGATGGTGAACGCTTAAGCGCAGCTTTCTTGCCTCATACTGATGGCTATTAGTGACAGCAGCTCGAACCAATCGATCCATCTTTCTCCAATCATTGTCAGAGAGCCCTGATGATGAGCTTCTCTCAGCTTCTGGCGTGCTGACAAATCTACGAAGGATAACGTTGGCATCCATCGGCCAGATCCTAGTAGCTTCGAAGGCCTTCAATACGAGGCTCTCCGTGAAGGAGGATATCCAGGCGCTCCAGAAGAGTGGGAAAAAGTCCCCTTTCTTGATTGGAATAAGGCCTTGAGCCTTGTGGAGATGGTTGGTGAGCTCGTTGGAGTAGGCTTGAGAGACTGGCTTGAACAGCACTACATCGAGCGGCTGGAGCGTGTGAGTTGAATGGGGTGGAAGGACCATGAGAAGGATCCTGTGGCCATCACAGTAGTCGATAAACTCCATCGTGACATGAGATCCATGGCCATCAAGGATAAGTAATCTCCATCTACCTGATCGTTGCTTTGTACAGCGATCAAACACCTGCTCAAGCCAAGCTAGGCCTATGTTATCGTTTGACCAGCCTGTTGGAGATGATGAGACAAAGACCTCATGTTCTCCTGCCTTGATATCCTCTACCCAACTTGATTGTATAGCTCGTTTTGCAGCTGCGTATATGAGGCTTGGAGGCAGCGAGCTCCCATCGGCGCAACAGCAGGCTAGGAGTGTCAGAAACTCGCGTGATCCATCCTGGAGAGATGCTCGAACCTCTTTCTTCTCCCATTGACGCCTGCTGAATATTCTCTTGCTTCTGCCTATCAAGCCAATCAAGAAGCCCTTCTCATCCATATTGTATATATCTCGAGCCTCAAGGTGATATTCAGTGATCTTTTGATGCAGTAGCTCCAAGTAGAGACGGTATTTTGACTCAGAATCAGCCAGGTGGCGCGTACGATCCATGGCGGTGGTCCACTTTGAGATGAGATGGATCTCGTGCCGGTTGATGAAGCGAGTAACCCAGCTCTCGCTGAGCTGCTGACGGGCTACTTCTGATGAGAAATTCCTGATCATCTCCCTCGTAGGAGGTAGGCCTTGCTTAGTAAGCTTATTGATATATCGTACAAGCTCTAACTCCTGTTCTGGGTTGAGAGCTTGCCTGCTGGCATGCCCAGCATCCCTAGGCCCTGTCACGCCTCTCCATCGCCGCCCCAGAGTTGACCGGTCAACGCCATGGTTTTCAGCAATTTCCTTCAATGTAAATTGTTCTTCTGAACCTCACGATTTTAGATCCTCGATCGCCTCATCAATCGGAGCCATGGTCGTGGAGTTATCGCGCGTTGGAGTTGTGGTGTTGAGACGCGCGTTGGTGTTCTGCGGGGCACACTGTGAATCCGGGCACACTGCGCACGGGCACGTTAGTGCTTAACGTGCACGGTCACCGTATGCGCGCCCGCGCCGTGTGCGCGGGAACACCAAATCCATGACCCAACTCCAGTGAATTGTTTCTCCACCACCACTGGGCCAAATTACATGCATCTCTCAGAGGTGGCTCACAGGATCAATGCGACAAAGTTATATTATCTAAATTTACTTGGAAGGCTGATGTTGCGCCCACTTTTGGTGACTTTGGGTGGGGATATCAGTGTTGCTTCTGAGCCCACACCTCCACCTCCCACACCCAATGCACCGCCACCTGGTTGTCTGATTGCCTGCTTCTTGGAGGGCCTGTTTGATGCTGGCTTTGAGGCCTGTTTCCTCTTCTTTGGGGGTGCTGGGATAGACCTAGCTTCTTCTCTCTCTCTCTTCCTTTGAGCTATCTTTTGGGCCCGCTCTTCTCCTTCTCCCTCTTCTCTTTGTCTGCCTTCCTCTTATCAGCTGCTACTGCTTGCAGGGCAAGCTTGTTCTCTTTGGCTGCCTGCCTTGCAGCCTTTGATCTGGCTTTTCTAGCTAGTTCTTCCTCTGCTTCTCGGTCTTTCTGTGCCAAAGCCTCAAGAGCCTTTTCTACTGTTGCTGGAGACAGAGTCAAAGACCCGCTGTTGTTTGTCAAATGGGAGAGGACTTGGC
This sequence comes from Lizonia empirigonia, assembly GCA_009982855.1. Taxonomy (NCBI): domain Eukaryota; kingdom Fungi; phylum Ascomycota; class Dothideomycetes; family Pseudoperisporiaceae; genus Lizonia; species Lizonia empirigonia. The sequence continues at coordinate 268,742 of JAADKA010000038.1, read as the reverse complement.
CTTTGACCTTGTGTTTCTTTTTGCCTTGAAGAGAGGCTCTTAGTCCTGTGTTCTCAGCTAATATGAGTGCAAATTGGGTAGAGAGATAGTGGAGAGATGAAGACAGAGTCTTTGCTTCTTTGGTAGACTTATCCGGCACAACTTTGTTAAAAAACCTTTGGAGGTCTTTCCAACAGAGTACTTTCTCAAGCTGTTCAAATTCTGGATCCTCTTTGTTATCTGTTGTTAGTGGAGGGAACTTTTTGAGGACTGGCTCTAGGTCCGTTGGCCACACCTCAGTTGACTTGAATGCCTGTAATATATTTTCTTTGGTGAATGAGACAGTCCAGGCAGTCCAAAACATCAAAAAGAAATCCATTTTCTTTACTGGCAGGAGTCCTTGGCTGTCCTGAACCTGGGTAGAGAGAACTTCCTTATAGTTGAAGGAAAGGGACCGAAACATGACCACATCAAGTGGCTGGAGGGTATGGGTAGCGTGAGGTGGATATATGATCAAGAGGATCTTGTTCTCGAAGCAGTAGGCGATAAAAGTAGAGGTAAGGTGACTGCTATGGCCATCAAGGATAAGCATCCTCCAGGAACCTCGAGCTTTCTCCCTTGTATATCGATCAAATACATTCTTGAGCCAATCTAAGCCCATCTCATCATTACTCCATCCAGTAGGTGATGATCCAATATGAGCTGAGTGCTTTGTGGCCTTGATATCCTTCACCCAGGTAGATTAAAGAGTAGAGTTTCTTGAGGCAAAGATGAGGACTGGAGGGATAGCAGTTCCATCAGCACATATGCAAGCTACAGTAGTTATCCACTCTCTGCTTCCATCTTGCATGTTTTTCTGTATCCCCCCTTGCTCCCACAAGGCCTTGCTGAAGATCCTCTTTGACTTCCCAATCCTTCCAAGAAGGAAGCCTTTCTCATCCATATTGTATGATTGTCGGGGCTCAATCTCATGCCTGGCTATCTGATCATATATCTCTTCAAAGAAAGCCTTGTATCTGTGTCCTGAATCAGCCTGGTGGCGATCCCTGTCCATGGCGTCGGTCCATTGAGGTGTAAGGCTGTTGTTGTGTCGGATCAAGAAGCGTGAAACCCAGCGCTCTGAGACTCGCTCGCGCGCTATCTCAGAGGCAAAATTTTGGATCATAGCTCTTGTGGGTGGAAGACGACGAGCAGTAAGACTCTCAATATACAGGACAAGCTCATCCTCCTGCTGTAGGCTGAGCTTTCGAGTGTTGGCTGTGTGCTCTGTTCGTGGGACTGTTTGGCCATCCATTCTCCTCTGCATGGTAGACCGCCACACGCCATGATTATCTGCCACCGCTTGTACTGGTTGTTCTCCAGGTTCTTGCGATTCATAATCTTCGATCGCAGCTTGAACAGGGTCCATATTGGTGGAGTGGTGGCGCGTTGAAAACTGGCGTTATTTTGATGTTCGCGCACACGGCGCGGGCGCGCATACGGTGACCGTGCACGTTACTTGTAGCTTTGTAGCTTTAGCGAGCTTTGTGGGTCTCCACACAAAGGGGGTGGTGTTTGACCACTACACCAAGCGACCAGTCATGACCTTGGTGAATCGGAATATGCACTTGACTCTTTGATGAGATATCGTTCAGCATTGGCATAGGATCTATGGATGGCAACAAATATTGCTTCGCTTATCCTGCATGGTAGCGGACGAAATAAAGAAGATTGGAGCACAAGTGCTCACCTAAAGAACGGTGCTCGCTGAATGCCAACAATAGGCTATCCGGAGAATTATTAGAAGCAGTGCTTAAGAAGAAGTTGCTGCAAATCCGAAGTTGGATACAAGACCACCTGTCTATACAACCTTAGACCATGAAAAAATTTAGCCCTCCGAAAAGCGGCTGAAAACCTCTGCCTTCGCAACGTCAAACTCCCTTTCGATGGTAGCCCGAATTTCCTGACTTCTGACAACTGGGTTACATGAATAGTCCTTGGCGCAATATAGGAAACCGTGATGATACCCCTTCACTGGATCGTTGTCCAAAGATCCATCGCCTTTCTCAAAATTAAAGGCCCACAAGAGCTTTGCAATCCCAAGTAACATGTTACGCTCAGCCAAATGAATGCCAGGGCAGATCCTGCGGCCCACACCATATCCGTAGTGATCGCGTTCTTCAAAGCCTCCAGGCACGTACTCCGGGGCAAGAAGTGAATGTTTTGCGTACCGCTCTGGAATAAATTTGGACGGGTCGTGCGGTTGTTCCGGATCCATATGGATGCCCCATGTATTGATAACAATTATGGTACCCTTCGGAAGGAGTTTTCCATCGACCCAATCATCTATATCTCCAGATTAGCGCTATAGTAATTATATCATGAGAAGCATGCGGACCTTCACCCAGCGCGTGTGGGAAACAGAGCGGAAGAACGGGTCGCCACCTATGGCCTTCCTTCACAATCATGTTAATGTATGGTAGGTTCTCCATATCACCCCAGACTGGAGAACGGTCGTGGCCAACAACTTGATCGATCTCCATATGGGCCTTGCTTTGGATCTCGGGGTTCTCGATGAGTGCTTGAACAATAGCGAGGGTCAGGCTCGAACTTGTATCCGAGCCGCCTTCCATCAAGACCCCGCCAATGAATTGCAGTTGGTGCCGTGGTAGTTTATTCTTCCCTTGGTTGTCAAGTACTCGGTCCATAAATGAGCCTAGGTTATGTCCGCTCTCACGGCGCTTCTCAACCTTGCGAAGGATGTCTAGGTATAGGTTTTCCATCTGTTGACCAATGCCACGGGCTCGCGTAATGTAGTTTCCAAAAAATCGTCCGGGAACAATTTTGAGGAAAGGAAAGAGATCCACCGGGGGAGTTGCACCTAGTGTTTCCTTAGTATCACCACCCAAGCTGAGAAGAGACATCTTCAGATTTTCTGACCTTGCTCCATGATCTTGGACCACTCTTCCATAAGTTTGTATAGACGTTGCATGTTACTGCTATCGCTGTTGGCTGTGCGAATACCATACACTAATAACGTGAGTAACATTGAAAAGCTTTCTAAGAGCTTCTGTGACATACCAATCGAATTCGAAATACTGTTGCTATACCGTTTCGGATGTAGCATGTGATCTTTGGGACTCAAAAGATAGTCCCTGACCATTTGAATGGCTTCAGCATTAACAATATCGACGTGTTGACTGTCAACCATGGATTCCGTCAGGTGTTGATGTGCCAAACGGCGAAACATACGCCATTTGGTTCCATAGGGCATTACTAAGAGATGATCACTCTTGGTGATGAGCTCTTGAGAGACGTATGAATTAGGTCTGTGGCTGTAGATAGCACTTTTTCGGTCAATAACCTCCTTGACTAAACGGCGATCGGTTATTACCGCCATATTGGCGTTGCCGACCTTGAGCATATACAACTTTCCATACTGCTTGCTCCATTCGGTAAATCTACGGGCGTTTCGTCAGACGAGCACCAAAGGTAATAATTTTGGCGTACTGGATATGTGTATAAGCACCTGGAATCAGGTGTGCGTTGCCGATGAATGGCAGAGTGGGTGGCCCTGGCGGTAGTCAGCAGTACGAACTGGAAAACATTGCAGCACAATCGTTTCACCTCGGGGCATATGTTTGGTGCGATGGCCATACACAAAGGCACTACTTATCAGCAGAGATAGTATCACTGCCACCGCGCCTCCGAACAATAGACAAGTATTATCACCCATAATCGTGTGTCCTACTTGCCTTGAGAATGATCTTAGAAACCTGTAGAACACATCAAGTGCTTTTCGTATCTTGTATGCCTGAATGAGAGTTTTGCACCTCTCAGAAAGAGGCGACGTCATGCAGCCGGAGACGACAGCGCTAGGGGCGTTAGTGGCATGCTGCCTGCCGCTTGCATGGCGTGCGCGACGGGCCGATCCCTAATCGGTGTGGCCGGAGTGCTTAAGCATGCCTTTTTCGGAGTCCCGAAAGGGCAAGAACATCAAATAGGAAGTGTGGTGTGCCTATGACGTTGTGGGCATAGCGGCGACCTTGTGCACATCGATTGGAGATACATAGAAGTAAAAGGATCGCCAAGACTCTTCTCAATTGATTTAGTACAACGTACATAGGTCCCTGAGCTGCTATTCAAAAAGATAACGATCTAAATCATGATGCCGATTCTACCAAGGTATCCTGACAGGTTCTGAGTTCGGGAGTGGAAGAGATTTAAAATGATACAAATTCTAGCGCTTTCCATCCGCTATTGTATTACCTCTGCTCGTCTTTTCCATCGTAGCTGAGTGCCATTCCATAGTCGAGCATTTGCTGGGACATAGCGCTGTCCGGTAAGATGTGTGTTGTCTGACTAGACGGTGGTGTAAATGGAAACGTTGTATCCAGACTAGAGGCGGATATAAGACCCGACATATCAAGTGGCAAAGTAGAGTTATATGGGTCGTCATTTACTTGTAGTCCAAAAACCGGCAGCTCGCTCGAGGATGACCCAATATGCTGAGTCTGTGACCAGGACTGCTCAGACGGTGTCTTTTGCAAGTTGCGGGGATTTATACGGCGACGATACGCTGCGGTGAGGAATTCTCCTAGAGACAAGAGGTAGTTGGCAATACTGACAGCTCTGTGAGCTGCGGGGTAGTAGCTTCCCATAGCCTCGAGAAATTGGATGGCCGCCTGTAGACCCTTACGTGCGGCGGCCGTGAAAGGACAAACTGGGTTCCCAATAACGAAGCAAAGAATGCAGAGGACTGCATTCCATTGAAGCCGAAGTTGTGGAAGCCATCCTCTGAGTATTTCCGTTCCCGAAAGAGCTTGAAGGATATCTGTTATGGCAAGAGCGTGAAAGAGAGCATTGAGCTCCATGCGATCGGTTCGAGGCTGAAAAGACGACGTCTTCAGTGATATGCGCAAGAAAGGCCGGTGAATAGATAGCTGAAAATCATGATAGGTCAATTCGAGCATAAGCTGTTGTCTTTGGAGCCAGATTGGGCTTGCAGAGTCCAGATTCAGGCTCACTCGATTTGTAGACAAGGGTTCGCTGTCGTCGTGTCGGCGAACCTTCAGCGACTTAGGCACCGCCGCAACCCAATCTTGCATGCGGCTCGTTTCTCGTTCAAGCAGAATTGCCAAGTTCTCGAGCGCGTTGGGATCGTTATGAATATCGAAAGAGTCTGAATTTTGCCTGATCTTGATAAGCTGCCCTTTGAGAAAATTGGTGATCCCGTGGAATATCGCTGCAAGCCGAATATGACAAGCGTAGAAACTGATCCAATTGATATCAGGATGTGCGGTTGCTCGTAAAATAGGGTTACTGCCTGGGTCCAGAGACTTATTCGTAGTCTCAGGCAAATGGTAAGGCAGATTTTCCAAACGAACGAGGAACGGTCGATCCAAGGACATGGAAATGACCAGATCTAATTGGTACAGAATCCACCATATTCGAGTGTGGGCGCCTTGCTGATCAGTTGTAGTGTCCGACAATTGTAAAGAATTTGGATGCAGAGTGTGTATCACTCGGACAGCCATGCCCAGCATATGATAGGCGGTACTAAGCAGAGAAGAGTTATAGAGGTAGATAATGCAGTAAGTAAAAGCCTGCACTGTCTTGGTAGATGGAGATTCCAGTTCTTTCATCAGCAGTGTCTGGCTGCGAAAGTAATAGGGATAACCAACGCGGGTAATAGGGTAATCCTGGAGACCTCCCATGCCATCATGCATAAACGTGCTGCAGTACTGAGTGCATACAGCTAACAAACTATCAATCAAAGCTGAGGGATGGCGTGACTGACCCTCTGGTGGATTGGTCCATAGGCTGTCATAGTAGAGGTGGAAGTCCTCGTACGAAAGTATAGGGTATATTGGGTGGAATGATTCCCAGAGTGGATATAAGAATAGCTCCTCTTCACTTCGAGAAAGCGGATGAACTCCCTCTGAAGGTGGAAATGGGGATGCGTCTGACATTGGTTCGACAATTTGTGTGACAGAGAAGTCCAAGCTTGACCTGTCAAGGGTCCGGCAGAGATGACGCTGGAGGCGCGTTACTAGATGAGCTAGCGACAACGGGCCGTGGGGAGCCGGTCCGGGCGCCTCGTTTCCCCACGTCTTTGGCGGCTCATCCCGGAGCGAAGTGGGTCCAAATCCGGATTGTGGGCTGCATTCTTGAATTTCAATCGTGTCCGCAATCCTTGCGTGTGTCGCGAGTTCTGTTGCCGATTTGCCGTTGCCTGAATCCTCTGGTGGCTTCTGTTTGAGCTGGCTTTCGAGCTCTTTGATGCGCTCTTTCAGACGCTGATTCTTTCTATCACACAGGTCAGCCCAGCTGTAGGTTTGGTACATCACAGGAAACATACCTGTTAGCTACAGGTAGCAAGACATTACTAGCCGAGCTGGAAGAACCATCACACTGCAGTCCTCGCTGGCGACACTGTGTACATGGCAGATCCTCGTCGCATTTGATTCGGTTCGTGCGACAGAAGTTGCACGCTCGTGCAACCTGTGCGCGCTTAGACTGGGAAGTAGATCTAGACTTTTGAGAGCGTGTGTCGATGACGCTCATACCGGAATTAAGGGTAGAAAACATCATTAGCGGTGTCTACGAGTAGGTAGCACAAGATGCTGGAGCGTGCCTCACCTCTAGATAAGATATGCCAGATAGATTTGAGACTGAGCTCGGACATGTAAGGCAGGCGCGGATATCCTTATGTCGTTATCGTAGAAATTTCATTCTTTGGCCGAACGCTAGCAGGGCGCGGCCGGGTAATATTGGAGATAACTGGGGAACAGTATTTAACGATCAAATAGGAGCCACTGAAGAAGCAAAGACCATACATACGTAATTATGGGGCGATTAAATCAGAGGACTAAAGTTATCTAGGCTCTGCCGTGCCCTGCTAGCGTTCAGCCAAAGAATCAAATTTCTATGGTATGGGAGGCCTGATTTAGCCCTATGTATGAAGGGACATACAGTTCAACAATCATGTAAGATCTTAACGTTAAAATTTGATGATAATTTCCTAGCGAGCCTCTTCTGCCTACTACTATTATATCTTGTAGATGCATGGTTTTTTTGCAAAGTAGTAGGTGCTATGCCCCTTGCAACGGGTATGCGCCCCACAGACACTGGTCGGTCGAGGATTATCGGGTGCAGTAGGCCCACCCTGTTGAGGAGTATGGATGCCCGAAGCACTGGGAACAATGCACGAGTAAGTTGATAAGTTATCTATATGGGTAGTTTATCCCCTGCATGGCGGGAAACTGCCTTCGGTTATATAGCCAATCTAGAATCGCCTTGGCGCTTACAGAATTAATCACGTGTTAGCTACATTCAACCACTTATAGGTCAGCGCATGACTTGGACGAAGCACGTGACTGTCTATGTAAGCGCCAAGGCCATTTCAGATTGGCTACATAACTGAAGGCAGTTTCCCGCCATGCAGGGGATACAGAGGCAAAATGTACATACATTTGTACCTTGGTTTGGTGCGATAATATAGGCCAAATCTGCTGCGACAAAAATTCATACTTGTATGTAATTTGATACTTCCTACACAGCCTGGATGAACAGCTCTTATACCAGCTTACTTTGTTTATTCTACGCAACAAGAGTGTAGCAGCTTAAACACCAATTAATTAGAAAGAGGTTGTTGAGGTTGAAAACACTATAATTATTGCTATAATTGTATGCGAAGTCGCAAAGGCAGCAGGAACTTGGAGTCGCTAATGTCTGCATCCTATGAGACGGCTTTGGTATCTCGAGTGCGTCGCATGTGATAAGCATCCATCATTGCTCCTCTAGAAGTCGGGCTCAGCGTGCTCAGAAATTATCCTCACACAAAAAGAACGGCCCACTTTCTGCAGGTTGAAATCGCGCAGTTACGAGCCGATGCTGCTTGCAGATCGCTGGACGAATTGAGAAAGCATTAGCGCAGGGGATTGTGGCTAGAGTTGGCAACAAACAAATCAAATCAAATCAAGTCCCGCGAACGGCCCTACAGTTGGGATGTGCCCGCTAACACGGATCAGATGGTGCTGCGTGGAGAGACTTGATTTGGACTTGATTTGTTTGTTGCCAACTCTGATTGTGGCACTCGTCGCCAAGGCCTCCCACGCCGCATCCTAAGTCAGGAGTTTCGGAGTTCCAAAAAGGAAACCACTCCAGAGCCTCCAGCAGCAACTTCTATTGAGTCCCCACAACTGATTACCAATCTGCTACAATTACCAATCTGCTACGATTACCAATCTGCTACGATTACCAATCTGCTACGATTACCAATCTGCTACGAGTACCAATTCTCCATTCGAATCCGAAGGTACTGTCATGATTCTCTTTTTTTTTGCCCGAGCAGCACCACCACCCATAGCGCGCCCTCATTTCAAGTCAACATGAACAACGATACAGAGAGGCAGAAAGCAGCGCCAGTAGTTGAGCTGGTAGCTGAGTTCATCAATGCTTGTCAAACATCGGTGAGGAGCGAAGGAAATACAATTGAATGGAAGCATCTTGAGCTTGAAGGTGCTGGTCGTGGCGTAAGAGAATTACCTTCACTTGATGCCGAACACCGCTGAATGAGATATCCAGCATGAGATTGCGCCTACTATTGGATCTATGTTCCAAGACTATGCGAAGACATTTTCGAACTTCCGCCACGAGAGACCTACGCGTAAACTGCTCCACGACTTCTGCGGTTGGCTCGAGCCCGGCGAGTTATTAATGGTCCTTGGCCGACCTGGCAGTGGTTGCACATCGTTCTTGAAGGCCTTGTGCCATTTACACGAGGAATACATAGGCACGACCGGAACCATTGTTTACAGTGGACAGCAGGCAAACTTCAAAGCCACCGATGCGCCGGTAGAGACAACCTTCTGTGGTACGCATTTTTCCGGGCGCTACTCGAAAACAGGCTGACATCAATTTTAGCTGAGGATGACATTCATTTTCCAAGCTTGACTGTGGATGAAACCTTGAGGTTAGTACAGAGTCCTGCAATCAGTCGTCCTAGTTGGCCTTCCGAACCTAGCATGAACCAAGCCTCATCTGGAAACGAAGTAACAACAGTTTGCCTGGCTCACAGGTGCTACTTAGCAGCCGAGAATGCATCTATCCGGCATCGAAGCTAGGCCACACGGGTCTGCAGAGATTACTGCGCTGCTCCGAAATACAACTGCACAAGATTCTTAGCTGAAATATTCCAGATTTGCAATTAAGTCTCGATTCGGGAATGTCATGTCAAAGCGTGAGGTTAACGCGACTGTCGTTGTTCTTGCTCGCTTGTTCGGCATTGATCATGTCCTGGGAACAAAGGTTGGGGATCATAAGATCCAGGGCGTCAGCGGTGGCGAAAGACGGCGTGTCTCACTCGCTGAAGCATTCATAACATGTCCAGAGTAAGAATGCCTGAACCCCCAAAATCATCTGGAACCTTCTTTGATTCGTAAAAACAGTCTTCTCTGCTACGACAACCCAACGGCGGGCCTGGACTCCTCCACCGCTCTAGAATTCGTGCAGATGTTACACGAATATACTCGACAGACTCACATGGGTGTAGCTATGAGCTTATACCAAGGCAGTGATGAAATGGTGGCTTTGTTCGATAAAGTCCTGGTAATCAACTCTGGCAGATGCATCTACTACGGTCCGATGACTTCTGCCAAGGCATACTTCGAGACTCTGGGCTTTTACTGTCCTCCGAAGATGTCCATTACCGACTTTTTGAACTCCATGTCTGCTGATCCAAAGGCACGACAACTCCGCAAAGGTGTAGAGCCATGGAATGTACCTCAAAGTCCTGAAGAGTTCCTACAACTGTTCCGGCAAAGCGAAGTCGGGAAGGAGATGGCCCTCAAGCTTCACGATTTGGCCAGCAGTGAAGACAGCAACCAGAAAGATACGAAACAATTATCGGCAAGGCCTCGGTATCCGGTTCCCATCTGGATGCAAATCTTGCTTTGCGCATACCGTCAATATCGTATATTCATAACCGACTACAATTCTTGGATCATCGAAGCGACTTGTATGATTGTGCAGAGTATCATCCTAGGAACGGTCTTCTATGATCTGCCACACTCTACACAGTCACTATACCAAGTCGGATCCGTCGTTTTCTACACCATCATGATACCAGGATTACAGTCTATGAGCGAGTTTGGTAACACATTTGCACAGCGTCCCCTCTTGTTGAAGCACAAAAGGTACCGCTTCTACCACCCATTATCATATGGCTACGGACAGATCATGACCGATGTTGTTTGGAAAATTGTGGCTATAGCATACAACATCCCGATGTACTTCCTGGCCAATCTCCAACGAAAAGCAGACCGGTTTTTTATTTTTTTTCTCATCGCTTATATCTCTCACTTAACACTCTCTATGTTCTTTCGATTCATCGCTGTTCTATCACCAAGCGTAGAAAAGGCTGGACTGCCAGTGGGCTTCTTTCTTACGACCCTGGTCATTTACACAGGTTGGTACATTCCACCTCCGCAGATGCAAGTCTGGCTGAAGTGGTTTCGATACGTTAATGTAAGTTGTTTGCTCGCTCTGTGTATAACTTCAGCATCTCTAAGAAAACTCACAGCCCATGTATTATGCCTTCGAGTCCCTTATGATCAACGAGGTCGGCTCCCAGCAATATTCTTGCAGTCCCAACGATCTTATTCCCCGAGGAGCAAACTTCATTCATGTTGCAAATCAGGCTTGCGCGATCCAAGGCTCGGAACCTGGAAATGATTTTGTACAAGGCGCAGCATATCTGAGTGTGCTATACGACTTTGACAACTCTCATCTATGGCGAAATATTGGGATCAACGCTGGTCTATTTGTTCTATTTGCCGTACTTGTAGGGTAAGTGACCAACTCAGATCAGACGTTGGTTTTCGTAGCTAACATCATACTCGAGGCTTGCCATGGAGCTCTTTAAATCTCCAGCCGGCCTTATGGCCACCGTATTCTACCGGCGGTCCAACTCTGGGATTATGTCATCATCTAGTAGTGGTCAAGACAAGGATGTAGAAGCCCAAACCCAAAAGTCGATAAATGCATCCCCAGCGAGGAAGTCTGCAGACTCAGCGAAGGAAGAACAGCCTTGTGCTAGTCTTGCGGATGGTCGATCGCTTGCGTGGAGAGACCTCCATCTCACCGTCAATGTTGAGGGCGAGGAAAGAACACTACTGAATCACTTGGATGGTTACATTGCGCCAAATTCGATGACTGCGCTGATGGGTGTTTCAGGCGCTGGAAAGGTTTTATAAGCATTCTGATCCTGATCCATCGCTATTTCTAACGAGATCATAGACCACTCTCCTCAATACCCTTGCTGGCCGTCTCAATTTTGGAGAACTAAAGGGTACACTATATCTGGATGGATCTCCGCTACCAAAGGCATTCCACCGTCGTATGGGTTACGTTCAGCAGCAAGACGTGCATCTCCCCACTCAAACCGTGCGTGAAGCCCTCAGGGTTCCAGCATATCTGCGCCAATCTACCTCTATAGCGGACGAAGAAAAGAATGCTTACGTGGAGGAAGTCATGGAACTACTGGAGATCGAGAACATCGCCGATGCACTAATAGGTGTCCCTGGCGCTGGCTTGAATCTGGAGCAGCGGAAGCGTGTGTCAATGGGAATCGAGATGGCCGCAAAGCCTGAGATCCTCTTCTTGGACGAGCCAACGTCTGGCTTGGATGGGCTATCTGCCATTTCCATCATTCATCTTTTGAAAAAGCTGTCCCGGTCTGGCCACACCATACTATGCACGATACATCAACCTTCGGCCACGCTGATGGATGGATTCGACAACCTTTTACTTCTTGCCAAAGGAGGTAAAACAGTTTATGAAGGCCCGCTTGGGGAGCACTGCTCAACTGCGCTTAGATACTTCGCCCAGTATGTTGAGCCTTGTAAACCAGAGGAAAATCCAGCGGAATACTTCCTGTCGACCGTCGGTGCCGGCTCTCGATCCCAAGTTACGGCAGACTGGGCTCAGTTCTGGCTTGAGAGCAAGGAGCTACAGGACCGAGAAGCAAATTTGCAGGCGAACCAAGACACCTCTCCACCGGAAGCGTCTCGCGAGGCACTTTACGCCACATCACTTACGAACCAACTACGCGTTATCCTCCACCGCACGTGGCTCTGGTATTGGCGTGAACCCCAATACTTCTCGGCGAAGCTCTGGCTCAACGTTTCTAATGGCCTCTTGAATGGTTTGACATATCTAAACATTCCTTCTACCCAACAAGGCGCTTATAATCGAGTCTTCACCGTCTTCATGTCATTCCTCATGGGTCCTCCACTTGGTCTTGCCTTGGAGCCGCGTTTCGCTGCCTTTCGCGATATATTCATATACCGCGAGAAAGCCAGTCGATCATACTCTTGGACCGTCTTCGTTTTGAGCTCCATTATCGTTGAATTGCCGTTTACGTTGATTACGGCGCTGGTCTATTGGCTCCTTTGGTACTACCCTGCGGGTCTTCAGCAAGACGCAGCACACGCAGGCTATTCTCTACTGTGCTACTGGCTGCTACACGTCTTTATCGTCAGCCTTTCCTTTCTCATTGTGGCTTGGATGCCAAATCTAAATGCGTCGCTTATGGCCAACGGATTTTTCTACATGTTCGTCAACACTTTTGCGGGTACCCTAACAGCCCGAGATCTTACGCCAGCTGGTTGGCGATGGTATTTTGAGGTCTCACCTCTATACTACTTGTCTGAAGGACTTACTACCAACTCTCTTTATGGGACGCCCGTGCATTGCACGTCCAGCGAAGTCACATTGTTCAATGCTCCAGACAATACTACCTGCATTGACTTCGCTCGGTCATTTCTGGACTCTGCGGCAGGGTATCTCCGTAACCCGGATGCTACACGCAATTGCGAATACTGTCGATACGAATTTGGCCAGGACTACGTAAGTCACTGGCGACAGGCTTAACATTGATGAAGACTAATACAACTTTTTAGTATGAACCGTTTGGATACAACGTTGAGAATCGATACCGGAATATTGGTATTTTTATCGGCTTTATCGCGTTCAACTTTACTGCCGTTATAGTTGGTACTTATATCACTAAAGTGAAGAAGTGGAATCGTAAGACACAGTAAGCAACTACTGTTTGTTTGCCCATTCAAATTTACACAAACAGTAGTCGGAGTTCTGAAACTCTGAACATGGAGTTCAGTTATACGTAAAATAAACCTGTAACCATAGATGTAACGTACCTCACAAGCGAGCTGGCCACAAGCGAGCTGGCCACCTGCGCCAAGACCCTACCAAAATCAGTACTGTACACGACCGTAGAGCACCGTCAAGGATAGTAATTAAGAATCGTAATAGGCTATTCTACTCAGAATCTACTAATACTTCTTGCTTACACGTACGTGCGTTATGCCCTGCCTCGCCGCAGCGTCCACAGCGTCGTTGGCTAGGCTCACCTGCCTCAACGCGCACCCTCTTCTTTGCCTTCTTCCCATCACTACGCGCCTCAAACTCCTTAAGGGTCGTCAGTCGTACGCCCTCCTCAATCGTCAAGGTCCCTTGCTGCTGCACGCGCTTCCTTTTATATGATCTACGCCTACTTGAGACCTCGTTGGCGGCTTGGAGCTCAGCGTTGCGATTAGTCATTAACACCATAGAGTGCGCCATCATCTCAGCTCCCTTTGTGAACTTTGTAAGGGCCTCTACCATTGAAGTTGGAGAGCTATCTACGTGTCTCTGAATCCTCTCTTGAATCAGCTTCGATTGCGACCTAAATTCCAGGGTATTGCTTGGAGTTTGCGACTGCCAGGGAACGTCCTCAATCGTAGGTAGTGGTGGAGTGCGCAGCCGTACGTCAAGCGTCGATATCACCGCCTCTGGATCAAATGGGACTAAGCCAGCGCCTCGAAAGCCTCCTTGTATATTAGCCTTTGTGATCGCAGCGTCAAAAGCGCCTTTAAAGCACGGTAGGAACTCCAATTTAGTGATATGGGTGATCTTGTTGCGCATCAGATCCTCGGCTTGGCGGCCATACGCCGTCTTCAAAGGCGAGAAACACCCCACATCAAGAGGCTGCAGGAGGTGCGACGAGTGAGGAGGCATGCAGAGAGTGATGATCTTGTGATCCTTGCAGTACTGCTGGAAATCGAGCGAGTCGTGGCTCTCATGGCCGTCGATAATGAGCAGCCGATGAGCGCCTATAACCCTCCTCTTTGTATGCTCGTCAAAGTGCTTCAACCACTGCAGGCCAAGCTTATTTGTTGTCCAGCCGTTCTCAGAGACTGCAATAACCCAGTCGCGAGGCAGGTTATCCTCCTTGTACCAGGCAGAGAGGTGATAGTAGCCCTGGAAGATGATGAAGGGTGGGATCGACCAGCCCATCGCGTTGATGCCCTGGATCACTGTAGTCCACTCGCGATTGCCCTGCTGAACGCTCTTTGGCCGTCCTAGACGCTCAGAACTAGTGACTACTGCTCCAGTTGATATCATGCCCATCATGAAGCCAGCCTCGTCAAAGTTGTAGGTGTCGTCATCAAGGATACCATACTTAGCCTTCATGTTCTCTACAAGCCGAAACCAGCCTTGTATAATCTCAGGATCCTCGCAGAGAGCTCTCTTATAGTCATATTTGCGATTGAATTTGACCTTGAGCTCAGGGCGACGTTTGACAAAGTTTGCAGCCCAGTTCTGGCCAACAGGATCACGGTGACGCTCAGCCAGCAAAGAATCAGCCATATCCTTCACAGCAGCAAGCCGGGGCGGAAATCCTCGCGCGTCGAGGTCAAGGGTATGCTGAGTAACTACATCCTCCTCTGTCTTAAGGAGATTTATTGAGTTGGGCGTGCAATCGCGTCGATAAGGTGTTCCAGCAAGGCGATTACTGAGTGTTGCTCGAGAGACGTTGTAGATAGCTGCAGCACGTCTCTGGGATAGCATCACGTCGCGTTTGATAGCCTCAAGAGCAAGCTGTAGTCGAGCATCTTTTGAAGGTAGTAGATTGTCTGGTTGTTGGCTCATCGCGATTATACTATGCGCAATAGTATGTTTGGTGGGGTCTTGGCGCAGGTGGCCAGCTCGCTTGTGTGGCCAGCTCGCTTGTGAGGTACGTTAGCCATATTTCATTATAAAATGAAGATTGAGTTGTCTTGACGAAACAGCGGCAACCCTACCTGCAGTCAAAACGGTGGCTTCGAGAGATATCCCTGGCGCCATCATGTGGAGCTTCACCTGTGGAAATGAAGTCTTTACGCCGCCGAAGAGGGTGGGTAGGGACTTGCAAGCATTGGCATGCAAAGGAGAGAGTAGATCCTACAGTGCGATCAGCATGCATGTCATGTTGGGCGTCGCATGAGGGCTCATCAGGTTAAGCTTATAGGCCGCGAAAGTAAAATTGAGCGGGCCATGCAGCGTGCGGTGTGGCGCGTGGAAAAGGTTATAGCGACCAGCGCGTGAGGTTTGGTTGTGGCCCTCTATCTGCGGAGCAGCCGACTGCTTCACCCACGTGTCCTCTGGGCTACTCTTGTGTGGTGCCTTAAGTGCTGGCGCTTAGTTCTCGTTTGTTAGCGCAGGCCTTTTGCACTCGGAACCCATTGGCCTCTGCAAGTCAGAGACGTGAAGTGCATGGAAACCCAATGATGCCGTATTTGCCGACTTCACTCGTCAGTATTCTCTTCCGTTCACAGCGGTTTGTTGTACTGTTTGAGTGCTTGGAGCTCCTTTTGTTTCGACGAGGACAATAAAATTAGATTGAACGAAGGCTCTGGAGCTTGACGGCCTTGGCGCTTTTGAACTTTCGCTCGAGGAAAAGTGGAAACTCGCAGCCCTCAAAGCTTGCCTCAGATACCGGCAGCTGTACTACATCATCTGTCTTCCCGCTGTCCATGTCGGCGCGCTCTGGATCGCCTATGTGCAGTGCCTGGGACAGGTGCGTCACACTTCTAGTGCATGTCGTTTATCGACATACCGTGTCTGTGCACTGATCGGGCCGGTTCACTGTTCGTGCCACCCCACCAACTTTCTCACCTCCACAAAAGTGAGGCTATACAAATACGTAGAGTAGCTATTGATATACAAGAAGCTAGTGGTTTATAATTTAATTTAATTTAGAGTGCTACCTGGTTCCCTTTCGGGTCTATAAACACTATGTACTCGTCTCCGTGTACAGGGCCAACATGCTCTAGTCGAGCTAAACACCCCTGCCTCTTCCCTCGCTGCGTTTCTCCGTGCAAGTTCCGCTCCTTCCTCGTCGGTGCTGCCCTGTTGTAGGGGAGCAGAAGGGCTTGTGTGGTTCTTAGCCTATAGCTGCAAACGGGGACCACCCCCCGGTATTAGTCTGTTCTACCTCAAGGGCTACTCTGAACTGCTCTAGTAGCCCCGTGTCCAGTAGCCATCTCCCTGCCGCCGCGACTTTCTCCCAGTCACGGAGTAGTCGGGGAAGGTCCGTCGTGCCTGCCCTCTCCATCAGTTTGAGCCTCGCCTCCTTCTGGTCCGGGCAAAACGAGAGGATGTGTGTGAGGGTCTGCCTCGAGTGACCGCATGTGCAGGCTGGGTCGGCACCTGGCACCCCTATGCCCGCTAACCATGCCTTAAGTCCCAGTACTTCCGTGCGGAGTAGCACGATCGCTGTAGCCACGTGTTTAGGGACGTCGTCGTACAGGTGGAGGGGTTGGAACTCCCAGCCCTCTTTCCATGTAGGTGCCGATCTGCGTTGCTTCGCTGCCGCGCGTTCCCACCTCTCCTTCCATTTCTCTGTGAGGTCACGGGCTATCTCCTTGACTTTGCTCCTGGATTGGATCTGCCGGCCGCGGGTCCTGCCCTCTTTTCCCGTGCTGGCCAGCGAGGCCTGGCGTTGGGTCTCTCTTTCCTCCACGATCGTGTCGCCGGCCCGGCGCACACCTTCTATGTCCGTCGCTGGCTGGGCGATGTGTCTGGCTGGTCTGCCCCTTCTCGCTGCTCGTCCTGTCCTGGCGGACTGCCACACCTCCTCTAGTGCTGTCTTGATTTGCCTAGTGACTGAGTGGTTCGCTGTTGTGACTGCCCACTGTAGTGCCACTGTCCTGATGTACAGGGCCAGTGGTGGTGTGCCACTTTCCTTCTCGATTGCTGCTATTGGCGTCCTCTTATAAGCCCCAAGTGTCTTCCGTAGGCATTTGTTCTGGACGATGAGGAGTTTTCGAAGCGCTGTCTCACGGATTCCGGTACCTCCCTTGCCAGCGGACCATATCTGGGAGCCGTACACCATGATTGGCCTCGTGACCGCTGTGTAGATCAGTCTCGATTTGCGTACTGACGGTCCCCATGACGACGCCGTGATTCTGGACATGGCTTGGAATGCTGCCTCCCCCTTCGCCGCTGCCTTCTGGATGTGGGTCTTCCATGAGAGTTTAGGGTCCACCCACACTCCTAACACTCTCATAGATGTGACCAACTCCGCTGGCTGGTCTCCTACCGTGACCGTGGAGAGGAGGTCTCCCCCCCTGTTCCGTCTCCTCGTGAGGTGCATTAGTTGGTATTTCTCCGGCGCAAACCTAGCTCCGAAGCGCGATGCCCACTGCTCGCACCGCGTGTGGGCAGTGGCGAGCCTCCGGCAGTTGTCCGCGGCGGACGGTCCCCACGCCATGATGTTGGTGTCGTCTACAAACCCGAATCCCAGACATTTGTCTTGGACTGTACCCAGGTCCTGGAGGAGGTCGGATATGAAGAGGAGGAAGAGTATTGGTGAGAGAGTCGATCCCTGGGGAATGCCAGTATTGGTCTCTATCCATGGGCTGTCGAAGTCGTTAAAGCTTATCTTCGTCCGTCTGTTCTTGAGGAACGCCTCCACATATACTACTATCCACTCTGGGAATCCCTTCCGTCGGAGGACCCACGTGAGTCGGTCGTGGGCTACGTTGTCGAAGGCTCCTGCTAGGTCTAGCGCCAGTACCGAGACCACTGGTTGCCCCGCACCCCACGCCGTGGTTACTGTGCCTGTGAGTAGTTCCATCGCCGTGAGTGTGGACCTGTTCTTGCGGGCTCCCATTTGGTTCCAGGGTGTGAGCTCCCTGTCTTCCATCGCGGCTGTGATCTTGTTTGCGACAATTTTTTCGACGATTTTTGCCATCGTGTTTTCGAGGGCGATAGGCCGGTAGCTGCCTGGGAGAGAGTAGTCCTTTTTCTTCTCCTTCCTAAGTACCACTGTGGTTGACTCCTTTAGGCACATGGGGACGTCTCCGTCCCTGAGCATTTGAGTAATCGCGGCAGCGGCGCTGTCTGCTATGTCTTCTTTAAGGACCTTCCACACTTCGTTTTGGATCTGGTCAGGGCCTGGGGCCTTGTTGTTGGGAAGCATGGCTATAACCTCCGTGAGCTCGTCTGGGGATATCTCTGGTGATAAGTCGAAGCGTGGGTGCGTCTGGTTCGGGTCGATGTCTGATAGGTCCGCCGCCCCGCTCGCCGGGAAGAACCGTTCTCCCAGGATTTGGGCCTTTGCGCCGTTTGAGGTCTCCGCTTCGTCTTGTTCGTGCCTTCGGAGTGGGGGTACGTTCACTGACTGCCCCTGTCCGCCTTCAACCTTTCTACTCCATTTCGACAGGTTCCACAAACCCTTGTTGTGGGCGTTGGCCTCGTTGTCGTCATTTGTCAGGTCTGCCACGACTTTCCTCCACCGCGTCCTTGCGTTCGACCGCAGGGTGCGCTTGAGCTGGTTGCGGAGTGACTTCCAGTTCCTTTCGCTGTCCTCGGTGTGGTCCCGTTGGAAGGCCCTTCTTGCCCTTTTGATCTCTCCCAGGATTTCTGTGGCTTCTGGGGACCAGTCTGGCCTGGCCTTGTCACTAATCCTTTTCCTTGGGCAGTGGTTCTCCAGGGCAGTTCCGACCTGTTTGATCAGTCCCTCGAGTGCCCACCTGCCTGTGGCCTGGGCCCACTCCCCGTGGCCCACCGCAACCTTGATCTTGTCCCAGTCAGCTTTTTTCAGGGCGAAACGTTTGTTCGTCTTCCTGGCTATCGGTCCTGTGCCTATGCGGATTTCGATGGGGATGTGGTCGCGGGTAATAGCCCAGTCTTCCCTTGGCCGGTACATTATGATTCTGTCTGCTGTCGCCCTGCTGGCGAATCCCAGGTCGATGACTGTGTGGAGGGGTCCCCTCCTCCACGTTGGTACTCCTGGTTCGTTAAGGAGGCGGAGCCCCCATTTGACCATATTTGCCCTTAGGCGTTCCGCCTGCGGTTCCCCGGGCGCAGCCTTTCCCGTCCACTCTGGGTGGTGTGCGTTGAAGTCCCCGATCACTAGTGTTGCAGTTGTTGGGTGGGTTCCGTGGAGGAGGTTCTCGATGTCTGGCCATGCTTCGATGTCCTCCGCTGTTTCCCTACCCGCTCCTATGGGTGGGCTGTACACGTTGATCAGGTGGGTCCATGTTCCCTGCGTTCTTATACGGATCCCCTCTGTGAGGTCTGTGGCGACAGTGCCTTCGATCTCTGTCTGCGGGATCTGATCATACACTAGGAACACTACCTTCATTCCTTGGTGTAGGGTCCGACTCAGTCGATAGTTCTTGGGACAGTATGTCTTCCCCCTCGCGTTCTCTCCAACCATGGGTTCCTGGATGGCGATCACCGGGAACGAGGCCGGGTCGATCGAGTCCAGGAATGGCCTCGCCGCTCCTCCATTCGCGTTTCCGCAGTTGTATTGGATGATGTTCAGACCACTCATTGAGTGGATCGGATCACATCCTCAGTCTGCGTGTTGCTGTCCTCGGCCTCCGCGCGGAAGGTAAAGATTCGTTGTTGGCCTGGGGCGTTGGCCGCCCGGCTCATGTGGGTGGGGCGGCCAACCGCGATCCTCCTCTTGTTACTTCCTGCGACGGGGATGGTGGTCCATTCTGCGTCGTCTCCCCGGCTCGACCCTGCTCGGCTGGCGAGGGTGGAGCCTCCGAGGCTGTGGGTTGTACTGGCTCCTCCGGCTCCATGGTTGGATTGGATCTGGAGGGTTTGCCACTGGAGCCCCTTCTTGGTCTCCTCGTTCTTGCTTCGGAACGCCTGGTAGGCCCTGCACTGCCGTGTCATCCATGCCTTGTGACCCTTCTGTTTACAGCACGCACAGCTGGCCTTCGCGTCTTCGGTGTTCTTGCATCCCCTGGTGGCGTGGTCCTCAGCGCAGTGGCCGCACACTTCCTTGGGGGCGTTGCATACGGATTGGGTGTGTCCCCACTTCCAGCATTTGAAACACTGGCCGTCTGTCAGCGACACGTCCCAGAGCTGGACTGGATGCCACTCGGCTCCCATCAGGAAGCCTGATTTGACCAGTTTTTTCTGGTTCTCTTCCGTTCCTACGTTCATCAGGAGGGACCCCTTCTTTTGCTTGCCTCCTTCCCTCCTGGAAGTGAGGTTTTTGTCTGAGTAGAGCCATGCGACTCTTTCAATCCTGATGTTCGGGTTCCTCGTATGGGCCTGGTTGATCCATTCGTCGTTTTCTGCGCACTTGCTATTTCTGACTGGTGTGTTTAGCGGGATGCCTGACACCATGACCAGGTGTGGTTTCCGGATGAGCTTCATGCCCTCGGCGCCCTGTAGGCCCGTTTGGATGATCTGGTCGCGGCGGGCCGCGTCCCTGACCACCACCGACACCTTGTGCACGGACCTTGGGTGGGTGATGATCGCGCGAGCGTCCGGTATCGCCACCCGGATACGCTCCAATTGGGCCTGTGGGGACTCTCTTTCTGCCCCCTCCATTCCCTCCATCCTCAGCTCAATCTTCGCCGGCTGGTTTGTGCCCTTGGCCGCCACCTGGCTCCAGGTGCGCGGCCCTTTCTGTTCCCCTTGTTCTCGGGCCGGGGCCCCTCCCATTCTCTTTTCCATGGCGTCGAGCCTCCTCAGCACTGCCTGCAGTGCCCCAGTCTCGTCGTTCCTTCCTCCTGTCGCCGTGGTGGTGCTCTTCGACTTGTCGGTGAAAATTTTTTCCACTCGGCGAACCGCCGCCAGGAGGTCGTGGGCGACCCGCGTCGCGTCCTGGACAGTGGTGGCCTTGCGGAGCCCTTCTGCTCCCGTCCTCTGTGTTTCTTTCAGCCATTGTAGGATCTCCCTCTCTGTGTTCCCCTGTATCCTGTTCTGCTGTTCAGGTTCCCCTGTTGCTCCCTGCGTGGCGTTGGGGCATCCCCGGCTGGACGCGCTGGCACCGCGTCTGGTTGGCAGCCCCCTTCTCCCTCGCGCTGTGGTCCCGGCATCGCGCTGCCTGCGGTGTCGATAGGTACAGCTAGTTCTGCTAATCTCTATAGCAGTGTTTTTAGGTTGATTTAACCAATATCTTGGATTTCGATAGAATGGTGTTCTTTTTAGTGGTTTATAATATTGACTCTTGCGCATCTTTTGGCTATCTCAATTTATTTGTAGGCCTTGTCATGCGACCAGCGCGGGTTGTGACGCCTTGGGGCGCCAAGCCAGGCTCATGAACCACCTGTGGACGACGCCTCGTTGCACCACTACCACCTTTTGATATTCTTGACTGCGGCTTCTTTGAGGTCTTCTTCCTTGCCTGTTTAGGCGATTTGGATACTTTTTGAGCGTCCTTGAGTGCCTTGATGCGTGCTTTTTCAGCCGCGCGATCGTCCTTTTCACGCTGCTCTTGGGCCTTCTTTTGAGCAGTCTCCTCACGCTTCCTTGCCGCCTTCTCCGCGTTATCTGCCTTAGTCTTCTCTCTAAGAAGCCTGTTATTGTACTGAATTTGCTTCTTATCGACTTTTACAGCAGCTGCTGCTAACTCTGCCTTCTCTGCATCCTTCATACGTCGATCGGCACGTGCCTTGGATGCAGGATCCCAGAATATGGCCCCCCCTTGTACATTAGGGTCCCGCAGTGACAGTGGTAACACCTTCTTCTTCTTACTCCGCTTTTTCTTACTCTCCATAGCCATTTTGAGGCCCTGAAGTTCATGATCTTTGAGCTCAAGGAGCACGTGCATCTGATGCATCTGCTGCCTTGCCTCACTTGCAGCCCCAGGGTCCCCATCCTTAATTGCACGGTCAAAGTTTGACTTGAACCTTCGCCAATTGGGCCCAGAGGAAGCCGGTTGAGGCCCAGTCTGCGGTGTGGGCGTCACAGGTGGTGGTGAAGTTGACTTTTTGAACTTATCGAGTATAACGTCGGGTTCAAGGGGGTGGATTCCTGTGGATTCAAAGCCACTCAATACCAACTTTTCTGTGAATGTATCAACCCAGGCAGGCCAGAATAGGCTTATAAAGTCTACCTTGCCCACTGGCATGTCTCCCTCGGTTATATAGTTGTGCTAAACAAGCTGGGTTGAGTAATTTTGACTCAAGGGCTTGAAGCACGCCACATCCAAGGGCTGCAGCGTATGGGTAGCGTGCGGTGGTTATACCAGTACCAGAATCCGGTGGTCATCACAGTAATCCAAGAATCTCCGCGTCACGTGGCTGCCGTGGCCGTCAAGGATAAGTAATCTGAACTTTCTCCGAGCTTTCCCTTTGGTGGCGGGCTCAAACACCTGCTCAAGCTAGGCAAGGCCTAGATCGTCGTTCGTCCAGCCTGTTCGTGATACCGAGAAGTATATAGAGTATTTCTCTAGGTCAATATCGTGTACCCAGTTGGCTTGCACACTGTCTCCGGCTGCGGCAAAGATCACTGCAGGGGGGAGGGTAGTACCGTCAGCTCCTATACAACCAATAACGTTAATCCACTCCCGATTGGCATCGTGAGAAGGTTGCTTATACCTTCTCTGCTTATAGAGCTCCTTATCAAAGACTCTCTTTGTTGTACTAATTACCCCAATCATAAAGCCCTTCTCATCCATATTGTACGTGTTCTCGGGTTCCACATCAAACTCCTCCACTTTCTTGCTCAGAAGACCAAAGTATAGATGGTATCTTTCAGAGTTATCAGCCTTATGACGATTGCTTTCCATGGGGGTAGTCCAGGCAGTGAGAAGTGTGTCGTCATTGCGATGCAAGAGCCTTGTAACCCAGGTATTAGAAGGCTCCCATTGGCACAAGGGCGTCGCGAAATTAATAATCATTTGCCTTGTAGGTGGGCAGTGCCTCTTTGTAAGATCTCTGATATATTGTATAAGCTCTGCCTCATCGTGGGGGTTAAGAAGTTTGCGACGTTCAGATGCCTCCTTACGGCTCACTGCTTCCCCACGGTGGTGTTTCCGCAGCGTCTCGCGGGAACAACAGTGTTTTGTGGCAAGACTCCGGTATGAAAAAGTATCTCCAGGACCCAAGGAATCTATCTCTCTCTAGAAGCGCGTCTTCTAAGGTCATCGTGGTGGTGTGGTGGTGGGAGGGTCAAAGTAGGTGACCGAGTTGGTGGGGGTGGCACGATCACTGAACCGGCCCGATCAGTGCACAGACACGGTAGATGCGGTAACGTGCCCGTGCGCAGTGTGCCCGGATTCACAGTGTGCCCCGCAGAACACCAACGCGCGTCTCAACACCACAACTCCAACGCGCGATAACTCCACGACCATGGCTCCGATTGATGAGGCGATCGAGGATCTAAAATCGTGAGGTTCAGAAGAACAATTTACATTGAAGGAAATTGCTGAAAACCATGGCGTTGACCGGTCAACTCTGGGGCGGCGATGGAGAGGCGTGACAGGGCCTAGGGATGCTGGGCATGCCAGCAGGCAAGCTCTCAACCCAGAACAGGAGTTAGAGCTTGTACGATATATCAATAAGCTTACTAAGCAAGGCCTACCTCCTACGAGGGAGATGATCAGGAATTTCTCATCAGAAGTAGCCCGTCAGCAGCTCAGCGAGAGCTGGGTTACTCGCTTCATCAACCGGCACGAGATCCATCTCATCTCAAAGTGGACCACCGCCATAGATCGTACGCGCCACCTGGCTGATTCTGAGTCAAAATACCGTCTCTACTTGGAGCTACTGCATCAAAAGATCACTGAATATCACCTTGAGGCTCGAGATATATACAATATGGATGAGAAGGGCTTCTTGATTGGCTTGCTAGGCAGAAGCAAGAGAATATTCAGCAGGCGTCAATGGGAGAAGAAAGAGGTTCGAGCATCTCTCCAGGATGGATCACGCGAGTTTCTGACACTCCTAGCCTGCTGTTGCGCAGATGGGAGCTCGCTGCCTCCGAGCCTCATATACGCAGCTGCAAAACGAGCTATACAATCAAGTTGGGTAGAGGATATCAAGGCAGGAGAACATGAGGTCTTTGTCTCATCATCTCCAACAGGCTGGTCAAACGATAACATAGGCCTAGCTTGGCTTGAGCAGGTGTTTGATCGCTGTACAAAGCAACGATCAGGTAGATGGAGATTACTTATCCTTGATGGCCATGGATCTCATGTCACGATGGAGTTTATCGACTACTGTGATGGCCACAGGATCCTTCTCATGGTCCTTCCACCCCATTCAACTCACACGCTCCAGCCGCTCGATGTAGTGCTGTTCAAGCCAGTCTCTCAAGCCTACTCCAACGAGCTCACCAACCATCTCCACAAGGCTCAAGGCCTTATTCCAATCAAGAAAGGGGACTTTTTCCCACTCTTCTGGAGCGCCTGGATATCCTCCTTCACGGAGAGCCTCGTATTGAAGGCCTTCGAAGCTACTAGGATCTGGCCGATGGATGCCAACGTTATCCTTCGTAGATTTGTCAGCACGCCAGAAGCTGAGAGAAGCTCATCATCAGGGCTCTCTGACAATGATTGGAGAAAGATGGATCGATTGGTTTGAGCTGTTGTGAAGGATACCGAACAGACTGAGTCAAAAAAGCTGCGTTCAAGCGTTCACCATCTCTCTGTGCACCGAAACACCAACATTTGAATTTTGGGTACTCTTTTCAGGGCCCAAATTTCGCTCCATTTTTCACTCTACTTATCATTTCTGATACTGTAAAAGCTACTTCGATCACCCCCAAGCGCTTGCGCTCCGGGCGATGACCGACGTAACTCCTTTGCGGCTACTGGCTTTGCCAGAGGCTCACACAAGGGCTGAGGGATTGGAGTCCCCCAGTCATTTAAACCTGCGCACCTCAAGGAGGGTTCGACAGCCAGAAATTACTCCAGCTGTCCCCCTCACTCTCGGTGGAGGTGCTACATCGACTCTCTTATCCACTACCACCCAGAGGATTCAAGCCATTGAACAGCTCACCACTACCCGCTATAGGATAACCCAAGCAGTAGCGGCGGCTATTGACCAAACTATTCAGCAATTCACTGCCGCACACGAAATTCCGATCGCTAAAGACCTTCAGCGAAGGCTTGCTGCAGCCCTAGAGGTCTCCCTCCAGGGATTTGCGACTGCTACACCACCGACCTCCCAGGAGTCAGTAGACGGCTGCTCCTCTGCTCAAACCTGGGCGGGCATAGCCCAGACCCCCAAACCACCCACCGAAAAATTTGCCCCCGCAGCCCCGCAAAAGGGGCCCAAGCCAGTCCCAACGCGGTCCCAATCGTCAACTCCCGATTACCGAATACTCATTACTATGCCAACGTCTGAGCGACTGCGCCCAGCTTCCCCATATGCGATTAGACAAGCAGTGTGCAATGCTGTCAAAATTCCCCTAGGCGATATCCCTAAGGCCACAACCACGAAGACTGGCTGGGCGCTCACCCCAGCCAACCCAGCAGTTAGAAACAAACTGCTAGAACAGGAAAACAAGGAACTAATGTTACGATCAATTGGTGGAGACGCTGCATCTATTCCCCAGACATGGATTAATTACGCTGTTCAAGGAGTCGCTAGCTCCTATCGCTCTATCACAGGAGCCGAAGTCCCCACGACTATGGCCATGATTAGGGAAGAAGTAACCTTACAGACCCGTCAAGTACCTACTAGCTGCCGGCCTTCAAGGCATGGAGCCAACGAACAAGGACACACTACCTGGATTATATCTTTCACTGCGCCTGTCCGCCCATTTCGCCTTTTCGGCACAAGCGACTTTGCAAAAATGATTCGAAAATCTCCCCAAGTCCAGAGACATGACCCAGGCTGTCAGGGGTTTTGCCTCCCCTCAAGATGCACTAAAGATCCACGTTGCAACAACTGTGGACAGCGGATATCTGAGCACCAGGGACCTTTAATAAACGCTGACTGTACGCTACTCAGCCAATGCGCAAACTGTCACGGCCCGCACCGAGCTGACTATGCTGGATGCCCAGTCATCCCACGAAAAGTTAACGGAAGACTAATCAGACTTACCCGCCGGGAGCTGATAGCCACCCAGAAACTTGGAAAACAAGCCACTGAACACCGCAATTCTGAGAATATGGCACCAAGCTCTCCCCCTCAGGACACTGCTGCGGAAAAACGCCCCTCTGAACAACCTATCCCTTCCGCTAGCCAGCGCCCCAGGAGGCACCCTACTGCAAGACCAAACTACAACATAGCGGAGTTGTCCGCTAGAAGTGTCCGGTCAATCCACACAGCTTCCTCCTCTGCACCTGAGGAGGATAATGAAATCGAAATGACCGGCACCTTTTAATGAGGATACACCGGCAAGGCACCTCGCGAGATATCCAGATATGCTGGGCCAATGTGAACAGGAGCCCACCCTGCCACACTGCCCTATTACAACTCGCACACGACAAAGATATAGGCGTAATCTGCGTCCAGGAACCTTTCATAGGAACAAGAAATCGCACCTCTACCCACCCAGGATATACAGTTATATCGCCAATGGAAACCTGGGGGGAGACGCCGGACTGGGAGTCAGAGAGGCCCCGCGTCCTTACCTACATACGAAAACACCGCTCTCTTCACGCACAAATTATACACCCACGACTTAATCGAGACCTACTTTGGGTTGAGGTTAATAGCTACTCTATCCTCAACGCCTATAGGCAACCCCGACAATCCAGCACCTTGGATTACATCGCTGATCTCTCCCCACCAGCCCGGGCGCTGATTGGGGGAGATTTCAACTGCAGACACGAACTTTTTGAACCTGGCGCCATATCTACAAATGGTGGCGCCCCTCTAGCCCATTGGGCTGCCGCAAATGAGTTGGACTACATCGGAGAGCCAGGGGTTACAACCCACCGTGCTGGGCATGTGATAGACCTTACCTTCTCTAATATTTCGCATGCACAAACCTCTGTCAGCCCAGAGATGGACACTGGCTCCGATCACAAAACCCAGGTCACAATAATCCCTGGCAGGGGCCGCCCGCTTCTGGCTAAGCCCCCACTAAAGATACCAGAGAGCCGACTCCCTCGGTTTGCTGGACTCGTTGAACTTGGGATCCAAGGGCTAATCAGGCCCCAGGATTGCACCACCACTTCGCAACTTAATAATTGCATTTCAGCGCTTACCCAAACGCTGACAGACACAATGAAGGAAACCTCGACGACACCAGGGGCTGGGCGGTCGGCTCCCTGGTGGATGCCCAAATGCAAACGGCTACATAAACGTCACCTTCAATCAGTCAATGAACTGGGACCAACTCTAGCCACTCGCGACTTTCTCACCGAAGTAAGACGCGCGAAGAAAGAGTAAGGCACTCTACCAGCTAGTTGGCTGGCACAAACTGACACACAATCAACAAGAATCCCCCCTAAAGTCAAATGGCCGCACCATAACCGATCCCTTGGAAAAAGCCGAAGCCCTTCACGACGAAATCCTCAACCGATTCTCCTCTACCGACGACATCCCAGATGCCGAAATTCACTCATCCAACACCCGACCCACGCTCCCGTGGGACACCTTTGTTTCCTCTGAAGAGGCCGAAAGATGCGCTATTGGTGTCACGAGCACCTCACCAGGGACTGACCGCCTGACCGTCCGCCTCCTCAAAGCTTGTTGGACTCACATCCGCGAAGCTGTAAGGGGCATATACTAGAGATGCCTTCAACTCCAGTATTTTCCCGCGCAATGGAAACTGGCAGAAGTTGCAATGATCCCAAAGCCGGGGAAGAAGGATAGGACGCTTGCCAGATCCTGGCGGCCAATCGCTCTACTCTCATTCCTAGGCAAAGGAGTAGAACGAATAGTCGCGCGACGAATCGCCTACACGGCCATGACCCAGGGGGTACTCAGCCCTCAACATGGAGGGGCTCTCCCGAAGCGTTCAGCAATGGATCTAGTTGCCGCCTTCACCCACGACGTAGAACACGCCTGGGCGATAGGTAAGCACGTTACAATGGTAACACTAGACGTTCAAGGTGCCTTTGACGCTCTGCTAAAGAATAGACTCCTTAAACGAATGATCATTCAAGGCTGGCCAAAGCCACTAACACAGTTGATCGACAGCTTTCTCACAGAGAGAAGAGTCCAGGTCCGGCTGGGTTCAGCAATCACGCCTAGCTATTTTGTTCAGTGTGACACCCCTCAGGGATCCCCTTTATCCCCGGTCCTATACACACTATACCTGGCTGAGCTCCTCAACCAGGACCGGAACCTAAGGTTTGGGTACGCGGACGACGTTTGCATATACCGAGCTACAAGCTCCCTAGGGAAAAATGTAGCCCTACTCGCCAAGGATCTCGCAGCCATAGAAACATGGGGGACAGAGAATAAAGTATTCTTTGCGCCAGAGAAACAGGAGATGATCCACCTGACAAGGAAGAGAGGAGGCGAACTCCCCTCATGCCAGGTCAATGAACAGCTCACCATCGCACCCATATCCCCCACTGGAGATGGTAGCCAGCCGGCCCTTCGATGGCTGGGAGTCTGGTTTGACCGCAGACTCACTTTCCGCCGACACGTCTCCTAGAGGATAGCGACTGCAAGAAAGATTACCCAGCATCTGGCGGGCGTTCAACGGCCTGGGACAGACCGCGTCAGCACCCGCAAAGACTGGCATATTCAAGCAATTGATCAGACTATCACAATGGCCGCACGTGCGGTACTGCCAGCGTGGAGAACTACACCAAAAGCCATTCTACTCAGGGAAGCTGGATTGCCGTCCGCTACAGTAGCCCTAGAACAAGCAAAACTGCGTTTTGCACTGCACCTCCGAACCACCGACGCGGCGAACCCCCTGACCTGGCGAACCAAGGTTCGACAGATTGCAAGGGGCAGAAACGTTGGAGAACTACTCCGGCCCAGATCCAAAGTCCAAAGACTCTGTCAACTGCTACCAGAGGTCCCCCGACCAATTCTGACGGCGCCACATTACTCCCCAGAGTGCCGAATAGACCCAACCAGGGGCCACTCCAAAAAGGCTGCCGCGGCTGCCTTTAAAGAATGGTGGGATCAACTCCCCCCCCCCCCCAAGTCGTCACCATATTTTCGGATGGATCAGAACAGCTGGTCAACGGAGACAAGAAAGTTACCTACGGATACGTCATATACCAAGGTCAGACCAAGATACACAGCGGGAGTGGCTCACTTCACTCGCTGTCACACGTATTTGATGCGGAAGCAATAGGCGCCTGGCGAGGGCTACAAGCTGCTATCCGATCGCCACAATTGCGGACGCACCAAATCTGGATGTGCGTTGATAGCACCTCCGTCATATGGGGTCTCAGAGGGGTAGCCCCCACCACTTCGCAATGGGCCTTCCTCGAATGCCATAGCGCGATGGAATCCCACGACGTACAAGTACGCTGGTCACCAGGGCACACTGGAATACAAGGGAATGAGGAAGCCGACTCCCTAGCGAACGCTGAAGCAAAACGCCCCAACGAAGCACTGGGCCTGGCGGCTAACCCCACAGTCTCTGGCGTTAAGTCAATCGCACGTACTCTTCTCCGCCTGGCGGAGAAAACTTGGTGGAGCAAAGCTAAAACCAAACTGTCTAAAAGATATCTAGATTGGGAACTGCCCTACACACCATCGGAGACGCCTGATACACTAAACCTTTCACGGCCCACTTTAGCCAGACTGATCGCCATCCGCTCATCGCATGGGGACTTTAGCTGGTATCACAAAAAGTTCAACCACGAAGAAGCAAAGCTCATTTGCTCCTGCGGACGGAACAAGACACCTGATCACATTGCACAGTGCCGAAAGACCCTGGCTACGTTCCACAAGTGGCCACTGAAAGGCTACTGCCCCCCAGATTCCCCGCAAGAAGCCAGGAGTTACCTAGCCAGCGTCATGAGCTCCCCACCTGATTTCGCAGATCTGCTTAAAGTTACTACGTTCTATTCGAAAATTTGCACGCGGTAACGAAGCGTCAACGATAGACAGGGTAAACCTGCCTATCACAGCTACCTCAGCACTACAAATGCTGAATTTTTGAGTACCCCCAAAGGGGGATTTTGCTCCATCTTTCACTCTGCTTGCCATCTCTAGCGGCACAAAGCTACTTCGATCCCCCCCCCCGAAGGGAAAGACCGACGTAGCACCCACTGACAGGCACCTCCACTGCCCATCCCAGGTCTTGGCATTTCACAGTAGCAGTTCGCGGGCGTTTAACGCCCAGGATACTGTATGGAACCTCTCCTTTGTTTCCTCCTGCTTATACACTTACACTCCTTGCTTTCAAATTGTTATAATACTCTGAATTATGTGGTATAACCACCCTGTACACTAGACTAGCTTTCCTTAACCGGCGAAGGAAGATAGTACGATATCGCACCAGCGCGAAGTACCCATGAATTGCTCTCTACGGCAGTGTGCCAGCACTGTAAGTCCATAGCTTAGCACGTCCAGATACCCCACGGGAGGTTTGAGTCTCACCAACTCCAAGCGACGTTAAATAGTACAAACAAACAAACCATCTCTCTGTGCAGAATGAGCTTTTAAAGCATGAGAATGAGAGCTTAAAGGAGGCTCTTCAACACAAAAAGATACACAAGAAGAAGGGCAAAGCTCTTGACCTTCAACAGCGCCAGGAGTATCACGGTAGCGCCGTCCACTGGTCTCCTCGCAAGCTGCGTGAAGCTCGAGCTAGAGAAGTAGTACGGGAGCGAGATGAGATGGAGGAGAAACTCCAAAAAGCACGGGCCAAAAAGCAGCGCGAGGAGGCTCAACTGCAGCGTCAAGTTGAGCTCGAGGAGAAGCGTGTGGAAAGGCAGAGGCTCAAGGACGTCAGGGAGCAGGAGAGAGCTGAGAAAGCAGCTAAACGCGCGCGCAAAGTTGAAGCTCAACACTAAAAAAAATCTATCCAACAAGCTCAACAACGCAAGCGTAAAGCCTCACGAGTAGTCTTACCAAGTAACAAGCGTCAAAAACGCGCTGGCGCTGCTCACGCTGGTGTTCCAGCTGGAGATGAGCTATCTGCTACTCCAGCCAAAGTCACATCACGTGGCCGCAACGTCAATCTCCCACAAAAATATAGATAGTACAAGTTGATTGCAAGCATCTAATTACTACAAAACTATATTTCTATCAATATTAAGCTATTGCATGGCGCTGTACAGCCTCATTTTGAGATTGGGCATGTGGTGTTCTGCGGGGCACACTGTGAATCCGGGCACACTGCGCACGGGCACGTTACGCTGCCGCCCAATTTAGCGTACAGACAGTCTCACGACACGTTTCAATCGAGCGTACGACAGGCAGAGAGCTCTATGCGAGGATCCAGCCCTGGTCAGAAGCTGGTTTGAGCTTGTAGAGGAGACAAAGGCCAAGTACGGCATCTGCGATGATGACGTCTACAACTTTGACGAGGCTGGCTTCATGATGGGGAAGATTACGACTCAGCTTGTCGTGACAGGGTCAGAGAGAAGAGGCAGGCCAAAGACTGTCCAGCCTGGCGACCGTGAATGGGTGACGGCGATCGCTGCTATCAACGCTGCTGGCTGGTCAGTCCCGCCGCTCCTCATCTTCGCTGGCCAGTATCATCTATCTGCCTGGTACGAGGAAGCAGAGATCCCACGCGACTGGGCAATCGCAGTCAGCGACAATGGCTGGACGAACAACGAGCTAGGAGTAGAGTGGCTGAAGCACTTTAACGCTCACACGAAGACTCGCGTTGTCGGTGCGCGTCGCCTGCTTGTCCTTGACGGCCATGAGCAGAGTTGGCAACAAACAAATCAAATCAAATCAAGTCCCGCGAACGGCCCTACTGTTGGTATGTGCCCGCTAACACGGACCAGATGGTGCTGCGTGGAGAGACTTGATTTGGACTTGATTTGTTTGTTGCCAACTCTGGCCATGAGAGCCACCACTCTCTTGAGTTTCAAGAGCTCTGCAAGGAGAACAATATCTACACGCTCTTCATGCCGCCTCACTCATCCCACTTGCTTCAGCCGCTTGACGTTGGCTGCTTCTCGCCGTTGAAGCGCGCGTACAGCCGTGAGGTTGAGAGCCTGATCTGTCACCACATCAATCACATCACCAAGCTCGAGTTCCTGCCAGCCTTTAAGGCCGCCTTTGTACAAGCCTTTACGCCAGCTAATATCTGCTCAGCCTTTCGAGGTGCAGGCCTTGTGCCTCTCCAACCAGACGTTGTACTGTCAAAGCTTGACGTGCAGCTGCGTACACCTACTCCAGTTGCTCTACCAGAGGCTCTCTGGGAGGCTCGTACGCCGAGCAACGTACGTGAGCTGGAGGCTCAATCAACGTTAATACGTGATCGCGTGCGCCGGCATAAAAGTTCATCGCCTGCCTCTATCATTGAAGCGATCGATCAGCTTAAGAAGGGCGCTGCGGTGATGATGCTCTCAGCTGAGCTGATGCGCGATCGGATCACCAGCCTCGAGAAGGCTAACGAGGCAGCGTCAGCACGTAAACTGTAAGCAGTTGGGGTGTATATTGTATTGATGTGATGTGTATTGTTCTGATGACCGGAAGGTCTGTGATGTAGGTTTATATACATAGAGTAGTGGGCTGATTGGTCGGTGGATAATCCACGTGACCATACAAGGTACCCTGGGCTTACATAAACAACGTAAGAAAAAGCGTCTACAGAAGCGAGCAGTGTTAACAAAGGGAGCTGGAGAGGATATACTCGCTCAACGTGAGGCTGATCAGCAGATTTCTCGTGAAGAGCGTCAGAGAGGAGAGCGATCAGGCCTCAACCGCCAGGCTTTGGCGCGCTGCAAGAGGTGCAGAGAGACTGGGCATAACTCACGTACGTGTAAAAAAGATACTTTAGATACTGCTTAATGTCTAATATTAATATCTATGTATTTTACCCTGACTTGGTTGAGGTGCGCAGCTTTAGAGGTGCTGAAAGTTGGTAGGGTGTTCACTCGCTTAGAATGCTCACTCGCTTAGTATCTACGTTAGCTTATCTACTCTATGCCCTCACAACTTAGCGCTTGCAGGCGCGCCAAAGGCTAGCAGACAAAAGACTAGTATTTAACAAGTACAAGTCCTGAATTTTAAGCAATCACTATGTGTAGCTTCTCAATTGCCTCACAGGCTGGCGTGGTGATGATGCGCGGATTCGGCGGCTTAGTGGAACTAACTTTTGACGTAGTACTGTATTAAGCGAGCAGCGGCATTACAAGCCCAGCAGGCATCACGTCCAGAGGAACAAGAAGCTCAAAAAGCAGCAGCAGCAGCAGCAACAGCAGCTCTCACGCTTCAGTCCATGTATATAGAGTGGCAAATAGAATCGTTGGAGTTGATAATATCAAGCGACGAAAGCTTCGTAACGCGTTGTGGTGGGGTGGCCGAGGACCATATGTGGCCGAAGACTACATGGCCGAGCTTAGGGGCTGTTGGGCTTATTCTCGGGAGTAGAGATTGAGCATTTCTGCAGATAATTGTGTAGACTGAGTCATGCTCTTGTGATATCGTAACTATACATTCAACATTAGGTGTAGTAGCATCAACACGCGCCATTTTGTGCCTTGCATTACCGTCCACCGTTCATATTATTGTGGTTGAATTGGCTCGTTCCGTGGTCTGTTTGTGAGTAGTCTGGCATGACGCCGTTCATGCTGATACCGTCCTCGTATCCATTGTAACCAGTCATATCGGCCCAATCCCATTCCAGCGTCATGGGCATCTTCCAGAGATCTTGCGGGACGTTATTAAATGTCTGATCAAATTGCCCCATTGCCATGGCATTGAGATTGTTGTTGATGCCGTTCACGTCAGCGCCGGTTGTCATTGGCAGACCGCCTTGCTGGAGCATTTGCGCAGTCACAGACGGAGAGCCAAACTGGCGCATCGGCGCGTTGGCCTGTAGCGAGGCGTGAGTAAAGTTGGGTGAGAATGGAAACGGCTGTGGTTGTTAGCACTCATCTCAGCTCAGCCAGAGTAAACATACCTCATTGAAGCCGTGGAAGTCGGGGTTGAAGATAAGGCCTTCTTGCTGCGGTTGCGGCTGCGGTGATGGTGCAACATTTGGCGACGACTTGGAGTGCGACTCGCGACGTGTAGATAACAGCTCAGCTGCTGTGGCCTCTATCTGCGCGTCCTGCTCGCTGTCGCCCTGCTTCCTCTTGCGGCGTGACGCGTGCTCTCTATCCGTCTTGTCAAGCACAATAGCAACAATGCGCTCAAACTCTGCGCACACGCTACACATGCGCTTCACACTACCGCTGCCTTGTTCGTCATTTAGCATATTCAGGAAATTTACGACAAGCTTCATCAGCTTGTGGTCTGATCTTGATCTTGTATCCTGGGGATTTTGCAGAATGTTTGCGAACAACGTGACGAGCGCTGTGACAGGGAAGTAGATGACCAGCCATACGCAAGAAAGATCGCCCTTGGGGATGTATTTGAGCAGGTGGATCGAGGCACGGGCGGCCTGTACGCAGAGCTGTGCTGACATGAATACTCGTGGATTTAGCGGGCGCGCGTTCAAGCCTTGGATGGCGAAATTCGATAGTCGACTTGTCCAGTAACCATGGTGAACACTCATGCGGTGAATGGTGGTCAAGCAGTTGTAATAGCCGAGATGTAGAACCGCAACCTGGAGGATGAGAGGCGTGTGTGAGGCTTTGATGTCGTGTTCGGGACGGAACTCGAGTGCAATGCCGTCTTTCCACTCCTCCAATATCCGGTCAAGTTCGCCGATGGTGTTGAGAAGTTCGCCGTCTGTCTGTTTCGATGCTTTGACGGAATACAGCCCCTTGTAGACCTTGCTCTGGATGATGGAAAACGTGCACATGAGGCGAAACAAGTTCATTGTGCCTTTGCCGTCGGCAAGGGGGATGTTGCCAATGTTGTCCGGCGGAAACTCGCTTGGCAGCTCAACGTTCATGTCATCGTCGTCTTGAATTGGTGGTCGACCGGAGCGCAAACAAATGTCCTTGTCGAGCATGTATGCAATCCAGAAGACACGTTTCCGTTGCTCGACTTCGGCGTTGTTGAGATTGAAGTTGGCCCCCTTCTTGTGCAGGCCAATGCTATGTGCAAGCCGCATGGCTGTTGCAACGAAAAAGTACGTCGGCTGTGGGTTTGGTGTACCGAGCAAAAACAGACCAATGCCCAGTAAGGCCTGTACACTGAGCAAGTCGGTGTTGCGCATTGTCAGCTCGACCATGACGCTCATGGCGTTTTTCAGGTACTGCCAGGCCTTTTCGTCTTCCTCTGCCTCCGGCACAAGATTGCTCATGACTCGCAATCGATGAGCAAAGGCCAATGCCACGTTCAGACTAGCCCACCATCCTGAGCCTTCGTACGGGTCTTTGGAGTAGTGCTTGTCCACTAGGTGCATGAAGGTCGGCTCGTGGAAGAGCGGGAACATGCAGTTGAAGTTCTCGAAGTAGTCCTTCAGCAGTGATTGGGCTTCGTGCTTGGGCGGAAGCTGCTTGTAGACTCGGCGCTTGAAAATGTCCTGGAACACGTCTGGCCGCCACTGTATCCACTTGTTGTCTTCTACGGCCGCTGTGGAGATCATGTGCTGGAATGAAGAGTCGCCGGTTTTCTCGTTCACCCACTGGATACCCTTGGGAGAGAAGATGGAGAAGCCAGACGAAGAACCTGATGCAAGTCAGCATGCACTCACGCACGACCGCACGCACGACGTACCAATGTACCTGGTCTCGCCATAGTTGTTGGTGACCAGCGAGCACATCATTTCTGCGAGTGCGTCCTCGCCATCCTTTCCTTTCCCCTGTGGCTGTGTCTCGGGCTCAGGCGATGCGGTGCCACTCCTGGGGCTCGGAAGCGTCTGTTGGACCGGCGTGCCCGTGTGTGTGGACACGCTCGATCGAGGCACGGTCGATTGCCTCCTGTCTTCTGAGGTGCCCTTGGGTGTCTCTGAGCGGCCGGCGCGGTCTGTCAGTTGCTTCTCGATGGTGGCCAGGTCGGTGCTGCCGTCGTCGTCCTCTGGGAGAACACCGGACAGGCGCATCAGCGACTCCATGCGGGCCAGGCGGTTCTCGAGACCCTCGATGTACTTGGCGCTGCAGACGGGCGTTAGCGAGAGGGCACATGGCAGCACGAGCGCGGGCGACTCACCCCTTTGGCGGCTGGCGCTTCTTCTCGACCTGTGTGAAGATGCACTCGGTCTTGTAGTTCTGGCAGTGGGTGCACGAGGGCATCTTGCCGTCGCACTTGATCTTCTTCTTCCGGCACATGTCGCAGGCCTGTGTCCGGTCAGCATGGTCAGGTCACGCCATCGTCCGGGCGGTGTGTACCCTTGCGATGCGCCGCCTCTTGGGGTCCCCCTGGTCGTTGTGGTCGTCCATGTCGTCCTGGGCGAACATGTTGTGGGGGAGCTGCGACGGGTCGAACTGGCCGCTGCCGAAGATGCGCGGAGGCGGTGGGTTCATCATTGGCGGCGGGCCGCCATAGTAGCCACTCGGCGAGCCTTTCATGGCGACGTGGGGATGCGGATGGGGGGGGGGGGTCGTGGTAGGTGGGTGGTGGTGGTGAGGGTATGCACTATGGATGCACTGTGGACGCGCACTATGGATG
Source organism: Lizonia empirigonia (assembly GCA_009982855.1). Taxonomy (NCBI): domain Eukaryota; kingdom Fungi; phylum Ascomycota; class Dothideomycetes; family Pseudoperisporiaceae; genus Lizonia; species Lizonia empirigonia. The sequence goes on along the minus strand of JAADKA010000038.1, from coordinate 232,137 downwards.
CAGTCGGGGGAGGACCGGGTTTAGGGCTAGACGAGCTGAAACGGGCCCAGATGGCTCATCGACGGGGCCTTTGGGAAGTCGTCGCAGACCTGCAGGCGGCCGAATAGCGTCGAGCAGCGCGCAGGTGAGGCAGAAGCTTGTTTGGGGTCCAGCTGCGATGCGCGCGGTGGGGTCAGGTCGGACCCTTTGAAAGGGCCGAGGTTTGGGCAGCGTCTGGACGTCAGGGTGCAAGTAATTCACGCAGAATGACAATAATCAAGTGCGCGACCGACATCTTATTCGCGCCCAGGGCTAAGCTTCTGCCCGTCGACGCTCGCTGGTGATGCTCATCCGTTGTTCGACCCCAATCCGGCAAAGTGCGCGTCGTCCTGTCCCGCTTCAGCCAGGCACGGTGGAGCCTCGGCCTCGCTCCAGCGCAGTCTGCCTGCATCGTACAACTCTATCTCGACCTCGTCGCCACAGCCATTTGATTTTGCCCTCTTGGTTGCCAATTCCACAGCGTGTGAGTCCCCATGCGCCTGCCCGTGCTCCCGTGTCTGGCTTCATCATCGTGGAAGCTGCGTTCCCGGCAGCCGAGCACCGGTAGCTCCACAGGGAACTCGCCAACGTCTGTGTACTGGGGCTGCGCCACGTTTGTCGCATCTTCATGACTGGGCACCACCAGCTCTTGGACGTGGGCGCTGACTAACGTGTCATCCTCAGTCCTGCAAATAGCATCACTGCATCAGCAACCATGCCACCGCTGACTGCTGAAGAGCTGCAGAAGCACCCCGAGTATGAGCACACCGTCTGGAATCTCAAGCCGGACCGGCGCGGGAACGCTGCTGTGGCAAAGGACCGAGGTGGCCCCATCAACATTGCTTACGAGGTCCACGGCCATGGCCATCGCAAGATTGTGGTAAGCATGCTACTTTTGGTGTTTTCTGCATCATGTTTACGTTTCTGCCTGGCCTCGTGTATGTGCTGCGGGCACCGGCGTCCTGCCAAGTTTCGTTTCGGTCGCATGGACCGTCTCAGCCTTCAACCACGTCTCAGCTTGTCAATCTCCATCACCGCACAACATCACAGCCCTTGCCGAGCGCTTCCGTACCCGCTGTACCTGCCGTACCAAGATGCACATTCTCATACACCTCCATCAATCTGTTGAAGCGCTTCGTAGCTCGCCCACTGATATCATGTAGTGGATCATGGGCCTTGGCGGCATGAAATACGCGTGGCAGCGACAGACGAAAGACTTTGGACATACCCAGGCAGACAAGTACTCGTGTCTAGTATACGACAATCGCGGAATTGGTGACTCGGACAAACCACGAGCCCGCTATTCGACGTCGGAAATGGCCAAAGATGTCATTGAAGTCGTAGACCACCTGGGCTGGACCGACAAGCGCCAATTGCACGTCATTGGCATCAGCATGGGCGGCATGATTGCCCAAGAAGTGGTGAGTCTTGTTCATCATCTTGCATTGAACACTGTGGCGCAATTGCTTCATCGGCCTTTATCAAACAAACTCTCGTCAAAGAAGTGCGTGATATCGGGTCTCGGAAGCTGTACCTTCCGAGGAGAAGATACCTGAAACGGGACGGGACAGGCGGCAAACGTCGACTGATGTTCGCCACGGCGATCAAGCACAACCCTACAACTCGGCGTGACTGATCCCGCCCCGCTCCGCCCCGCCCCCACATGTTCCCCATGCGATAGGTTACGAGAAGGACTACAAGCATAGCTGGACTAACGAGCGTCAAGGCCATGCTCATCCCAACCCGCATATGCACCCTCTCCCTCGTCTCCACCGCCGCCAGCGTCTTCCGCACCACGGGCTTCATCGAAAACATCTACAACCGCGCAAACCTGCTCATCCCCAAATCCATCGACTCCCAAATCTCCTCGGTCAAGGACAACCTCTACACGCCCTCGTGGCTCGCTGCCCCAGACACGCTCGAGCCCGTAGTGCAGTCCTTCCCCACCAACGGCGACCGCTTCGGCGCCAACGAGCTCTGGAAGCGGCAGCACCCAGAGTACTTTGCCAAGCCGGGCTTCATCTGCCAGCTGATTGCCGCCGGGTGGCACAGCAAGAGCCCCGCGCAGCTGCAGCAGATTGCGTGCGAGGTCGGCAAGAAGCGCATCATGGTCGTGCACGGCACGCGCGACCGCATGATTACGTTCCCGCACGGCGTCGTGCTGTGGCGCGGCCTGGAGAAGGGGCTGGGCAGGACGGGCGCCGAGAATTGGCTGGGTCTTGAGCAGGAAGAGGATGTTTGGGACGAGGGCGAGGTCGAGAAGCATTTTGTAATGGGCCAGGGGCATGTTGTGCCTGTCGAGATGAGGGGGGAGTTTCAGCGCTGGGTCGAGAATCTCATCGAGAGGGGGGTGAGGTTGAATGGTGAGGAAGTGGCATGATATGTATGAATAATCGCAGTGCTGTGTTGACATTCAAGTACGGAGTGTCTACTCAGTCCATCTCACTCGTAACCCACACAAACCCCTTTCTACCTCTCCATCCACCTCTCCTTCTCCTCCCACCACGCACTACCCACCACCACTCACCCGATCCCCCCCCTCCAGCTATCCCAAGCCTCGTGATACAAAGACATGTACAATACCGGAATTCAGCGCGGGATGACCTTGAGCTGAATAACGCATGGATCGATGGATTGCAGAACCAGTGATGGTTGGGTTGCCGGGGGGGTTGTGGGAAGTGGTGGAGTGGTGGAGTTGGGTTTTTTAAACCTTGTTGGAGTAGTAACGTAAAGCACCACCGAGCCGGCAACACCACCGAGCCGGCAACTTTTCCTTGGCATTGCGAACACCATGTACAAAACAAGCAATTACTTACTACCCTCTGCAGAACCCGCGTACGACGCACTTGTATTAGATGCAGAATCTTGTACTTCAATACGTCACGCACCTTACACCCCCCCAACACTGCGTTATAGGAGGGGACTTTAACGTCAGACACGAATCCTTTGAACCCACTGTTTCCGCAGCTAGCGGCGGCATAGAGCTCGCCAGGTGGGCTGCTGCCGCCTCTATGAACTACGTCGGCGTGCCAGGACAGCCAACACACTGTGCTGGACATGTCATTGATCTTACCTTCTCTAACGTCCCATTCGCCCAGTCTGCTGTAGATGCTAGCATGCACAGCGGGTCAGACCACGAGACAATAGTAACCTCTGTCTCTACTTCCACACCCGGTACTCCGCACCTAGACCAGTATCACTACAGAGTCCCAGAGACAAGCCTACCCAAGTTCACTGGGCTAGTAGAGATAGGCGTCCAGAACATCCCAGACCCGCTTAGGGCACAAGATGCAGCACAACTAGACAACTGCGTCACGCTGCTGACAAAGGCAGTTCAGCATTCTATACAAACGGCAGGCAAGCCAGATCGCAAGCAAGGACGCGCTGCGCCGTGGTGGACTAGGGAGTGCAAGACAGCCTACCAAGCCTACAAACACGCTAGACAATACTGCTCTAGCGGCGCCCTGTTAGAAGAAACACGAGCTTTCAAGACGACAGTCCGACAGGCTAAAAGGCAATACTGGAGACATGTTATTAACAATGCTAAGGATGGCAAGGATCTGTTTAAGGTTATCGCCTGGCACAAGCTTACACCAGACCACCAGGACACTCCTCTCATCGTGGATAACAGGACAATATCAGACCCCCTAGAGAAGGCAGAGGCCCTTCGAGAGCAAGTCCTCAACCGGTACACAGCAGAGGATGACCTCAGACACTGCCCAGACCAGGAGAATGCAGATACCCTCCCATGGAGCACACACATCTCACTAGAGGAAACTGAACGAAACACAATAGGGGTCTCTAGCACCTCCCCAGGCACTGACCGCTCTACAGTGCGATTGCTCCGCGCCTGCTGGGCCCAGGTTGGAGAGCTCATACGGAGGATCTTCCAGCGGTGCCTCGAACTCAACCATTTTCCAGCACAATGGAAGCTCGCAGAGGTAGCGATGATACCCAAGGCAGGGAAGACAGATCGGACGTCGCCTCGATCATGGAGACCTATCGCGCTCCTCTCCTGCGTTGGGAAAGGACTTGAAAGAACAGTGGCGAGACGAATAGCTTGGACTGCTATGACCTACAAGATCCTCAGCCCCCAACATGGAGGCGCCCTCCCAAAGCGCTCTGCTGTAGATCTTACTGCAGCGTTTACTCACGACACAGAGGCTGCGTGGGCAAAATGCCAGCATGTCACAATGGTCACCTTAGATGTGCAAGGCGCCTTTGACGCTCTCCTCAAGAACCGCCTGCTGCACCGAATGGCCCAACAGGGATGGCCACAAAGGGCTATCCTCTTTGTTAACTCTTTCCTCACTGATCGAAGGGTCCAAGTCCGCCTAGGCCAAGTCACTACCCCTAGCTACCCAGCCGCCTGCGGCACACCGCAGGGCTCACCCCTCTCCCCAGTCCTGTACACACTGTACCTGGCAGAGCTGCTGTCTATGGACACAAAGAGGAGATTCGGATACGCAGATGACATATGCTTATACCAGGCCTCACACTCCCTAGACGAGAACGTCGAGCTCCTAGCAGCAGACCTACGCCAGATCAGAGCATGGGGCACAGCTAACAAGGTCACCTTTGCCCCGGAAAAACAAGAAATGATCCACCTCACTCGACAAAAGAGCAGCTACGCGCCGCCCTGTGTAGTAGACGAGCAGCTTACAATTAATCCAATCTTGCCAAGTAGGTCAAGAACCCAGCCAGCCCTCCGATGGCTAGGGGTCTGGTTCGACCGCAAACTTACCTTTAAGCGGCACGTAGCCACACACAACGCAAAAGCGGCCAAGGTAGCCTATCACATCCGCAGCCTAGCAAACACGGCGTACGGACCACCAGCCAGCTCCCTCCGTAAGGCCACCATTGCCTGCGTATACCCGTCCCTTCTGTATGGGGCCGAATGCTGGTACAGAGGCCGCACTAAACCTCCACGCTCACTCAGACCTGGCAGACCAGCCGAAGTCAGCACCTACGTTGGGTGGCACATAGCTGTCATGGACAAAACACTGGCTATAGCAGCAAGAGGCATCCTCCCAGTGTGGCGAACAACCCCTACTGCTACTCTCTTCCGAGACGCCGGACTTCCCTCAGCTGCTACGGCGCTAGAAGAAGCCAAACTCCGCTTTGCGACACATCTACGCACAATAGATGGAGAACACCCACTTGCCGGCCGCATGGCAGCCATCAGGATGAGCATAGGCAGGACAGCTGGAAAGCTGCAACGAATGCGGACCAAAGTCCAGTATCTAGGATCTCTTCTGCCTGAGATACCTAGGACACTACTGACAGCCCCTCACTACTCGCCTGGCTGCCAAACAGACCCAACGATGGGCATAGACAAAAAGACCGCAGCGAAGGCTTTTGAAGAATGGTGGGCCCACCTCCCACCACTAGACGTGACTATCTTCTCAGACGGCTCTGAACAATACACAAAGGGGAAGGAGAAGCGCGTGACCTACGGCTTTGCAGTGTATCAGGACGGAAAACAACTTCACACTGGACGTGGGTCACTTCACCCTACCTCACACGTCTTCGACGCGGAAGCAGTAGGGGCATGGAGGGGCCTCCAGCATACCATAAGACAACCAGCTCTCAACACTCGCCGAATCTGGCTGTGCATAGACAGCACCTCAGTGATATGGTGCCTCAGGGGCGACGCACCCCCTACCTCTCAGTGGGCCTTCCTGGAGTGCCACGGTGCCATGGAAACACACGACGTCTCTATCAAATGGGCCCCTGGACACCTAGGCATCGAAGGAAATAAGGCAGCAGACAGACTAGCCAACCTAGAAGCCCAGCACCCATCACCCCCAACTGGAAAAGCTGCTATGCCTACACTCTCAGGCATCAAGACAATAGCCTGCAAGACACTACAGCACACACAACAGACCTGGTGGTCTGACAAGAAGACTAAGCTCTCAAAATGGTACAAGAGCTGGGACTTGGACTATGCACCACGCAGCGGTCCAACGGAGCTAGACTTACCAAGAGCCACCTTAGCTAGACTACTCTCTATCCGATCTATGCATGGAGACTTTGCATGGTATCACCAGAGGTTCCATCACAGCGATGCAAATCTCACCTGCTCATGCGGGCGCGACAAGACGCCAGAGCATCTTGCGCTCTGCCGCAAGACCCTAGGGGCCTTTGGCCGGTGGCCACTTCGACCTTCCATACCACCATCCAGCCGGAGCGATGGCCTAGCGTATACTGCCGTGCTGATTGGGGATCCAGAGGCCTTCGAAGCCTTCACCCAACTCACACAGTACTACACCAAGGTCTGCCCCCGGTAGCTTACCCTGTGTTGCAACAGCAGCAAATAACCCTACTCTTTCCCCTAATTTCTTCCTCTAACTCTCCTCCTTACTCTCTTTCTCTCCCTCCCACTCTTACGGCACTTAACTGCCTCTGAACACACACAAGGGACTCACCCTGATGTACTCATACGGCTCAGTCTCTCCAACTGGAAGGGGAGCTGTAGCTTGAAATGGTAGCAATACCCGCGTACGCAAGAAATGCTTTCTAAGGTAGTGTAGCAGCACTGTAATTCCATAGCTTAGCACGTCCTATATGCCCTTCGGGAGGCGGTGATGGTGGACTTAATCCCCATCCTATGGACGAAAATCGAATACCAACCAACCAACCAACCACGTACAGCCAACAGTTTATCTGCAATATCTGCCACCTCACACAGCCGGGGGGCAAATCCACGCGAATCAAGGTCAAGGATGTATCGTACGATCGTTTGCTCTTCTGTCGCAGAGAGCTTTCGGCCGTTGGGCGTAGCAGACAGCCGGAAGGTGATTTTGTTCTGCCGATCAGAGAGCCGTTGATGTGGGACGTTGTATGCTAGAGCAGCAAGATGCACGCTCTTAAATTGACCTGATTCGTACGCCTGGAGTGCGAGGTCTATCCTGCCTTCTTGCTGGAGTAGCTTAGCTTTGCGTTGTTGAGCCATTGTTGTTTGTACGTGGTGTTCGCAATGCCAAGAAAAAGTTGCTGGCTCGGTGGTGTTGCTGGCTCGGTGGTGCTTTACGTTATGCGAAGTGGTTTAGTGGCAGTAACGTGCACTTAGTGATTATGTTGGCATTGACCATGATACTTAAGGCAGCATCCTGGCATCCTGGCACTTTTTGATCACAGGGCAGAGTCAGTCATATCTAGTCATACCGCGAGTCCTCGAAATCAAGGGGCTGCCATAGCACGGCCCGAACGAGTGTGGGAACTGTGAATGCCTGCGTGGGAGTGGTTGTAGACGTACATGAGAGAACTCATCTTGGATGTGTAAAATTGCCTAGCATTTAGTTTTGGCATATCCAACGCGACGTATTGAGGCACGATGATTCAATCCTAGTGTTTGTAACGACGTTTGTGGGCGAGATGCATAGTGCAGACCAAAGCGAGACATGACACCAGCGATGGACTATGCTTAGGTTGTACATGTGGTGGAAGCGATGTATTCTTTGAACTCAAGTCTTCCCTACGGCAAGCCATTTGCAGAGGTTGACTGTGTAGCAGCAGATAATTCATCATGGAATACTTTTTTTCAGGCGAGATGTAGCCTGCACGTTGGATTGGGGTTCGAAGCATCATGTATGCAGACTCTGTGTGAGAGTTTGATCTAAACACAACGGGTTCGTTTTTTCGTTCATGCATTTAAGGACTTGCTACAATGTTTCCCGCAAGAGTATAATATCTGCTTGCACAGTATACTGTACTAGGACTTTAGTCTGTTCGCGCGTGTGCACAGACCATTTCAACAACGCGAACTCTAAAGAGGGGTATCTTCTTCAACTACACACGACTACATCAATATGAGAGCTTTTAGCACTAAAATTTCATCAAATCGAGTGCGCGGAGGTGAATTATCAGAAGCCCAACGGATATACTGCTTAGCCCAGGTTGAGGCTGGTGTGTCGACAAGCGAAGTTGCTGACGCGCTGGACTGCTCGCAGCGGTGCGTACAGAAAACAGTACTCCGATGGACAACCAGCTGCAGCACCACAACGCAGCCTCGGACAGGCCGGCCACCTACATTGACTAGTAGAGACCATCGCCGGCTGCTACGGATTGCTCGGAAAAACCCAGGTATTGAGTACCACAAGCTTATGGAGGAGGCTGGACTGTGGGACGCCAATACTACCTACCCCAGCGTTTCTAAGCGTACTGTGCAGCGCGCAATGGCTGACGAGGGATACCGCAAGTTCAGAGCGAGACGTAGGCCAAAAATCAACAAGAACACAGCTGCGGAACGCCTCAATCTTACTAATGAATGGCTGGGGTTTGATTTTGGGAGGCGTACTATCAGGTTCAGTGACGAGTGCAGCGTTGCTCGTGGATCTGGCCACAACACGCCCTGGGTATGGCGACTACCTGAGGATAAATGGTCGCACGAGATGGTTGAGGAGGTCACCACTGCTCGCCAACCTGCTCGTATGGTATGGGGCTCAACATGGATGACTCCAGGTGGCCGAGCAAGGCGTAGTCGTCTAGTAATTATGAATCGCGACACGTCAGCCAAACGCAATGGATACACAGCTCAGAGCTACATACGAGCACTTGAGGAAGGTCTCCAGGACAGCTACAGGCCAGGCGAGTGGTTTATGCAGGATAACGCACCTATCCACACTTCCCAGGTCTCGAAGGAGTGGCTAGAGGTTCATGGTGTTGCTACGATCAAATGGCCACCATACTCACCTGACCTTAACCCTATTGAACACATGTGGTGGGCACTTAAAAAGAAGCTCCATGAGCTGCATCCTGAATTTGACTATATGGGAGACTCTCTAGCTGAGTGGGAGGCGTTCGAATTGGGGTTGATTGAGGCATGGGCTGCTATACCTGACGCACTGATCAAACGCCTTATTAGGTCTATGCCACGGCGCCTAGACGCTGTGCGACGTGCAAAGGGCTACCAGACTAGATACTAAGCGTAATGCGATTAATTTGCAACCCTAATTGTCTTATTTGGTCTATGTAGTAGAGAGTTATACTGCTTTGAAGTTGGTAATCAAATGTGGTTGTGGTGGTCCATGCGTCAACGCGAACAGACTTTTGGCACCCGATTGTATAAAGATGTAGCTTACTGAGTCGAGACTGTCAACTCATTCAGGGGGCTTTCGTAACAGCTAAAGGGGCATAAGGGGAATATTCTGTGTGATTCTTGACAAAAAAACATAAATTGAAATCCTCCTACGCAGCACACTAATCCAAACCACCCTTACACAGCTCCACAAGCACGCTTAACCATATTCGGCTGCATTGAATTTGTAAAGTCACAGAGATCGCCCGGCAGCCCTCCCGCACTGGGATCAAGCGCTGAAGAGTCCACAATGAATATAAGATAATGTCGTCTCTCTTCCAAGATTCAATTACATCACGCAGACAATTCGGTTCCCGTATTCTTGCGAGGAAAGAGGTGCTGCCTACTGCAAAATAACAGCGGCATTGAACTCATGATAGAAACGAGACATGGATGCTTCAAGCGGACTTGATTTTCAACGTCTCAAAACATAGACCAGAACGTCGTTGTATTTCCACAACGCTGTTGTGTGATGCATTATCATTTTCGGTTTCTGTGAGGTTGCATGAGAGGGAAGCTTATGGAATTCAACTGGGCCACACTTGTCCAAAAGATGAACTGGCTCTCTGCGGAAAGACGCAATTCCCACACAAGGTATAGTCAGGACGTACGCTACAAAACTCTCCGAAAGTCGAGTAGCAAGTCATAAGACAGTACCTGTTCGCCTGAACTCTACTCCCTGGATTGTGTGGACAAAACCCATGTACATGATGTACCAGGGCTTCCAGATATGAATGGGGCGTTCGTATTTGATTACTTCGGCTGCTCGAGCTGAGAGGGAGGAGGCATGGTAGTAGTGCCATTGCTATGAAGTACTAAGATACCGCAGTTGTGGAAAGTGGTTTAAGGGACATAACGAGAGAGGTGTATAGAGTTGTTACTCTTGTCTGATCATGAGTGTGAATTTCACAAAAGCAAAGAACATGCCTTGCGCACGTCTTCCTTTAGATCTAAGCGCAACGACATGAGGGAGAGCACAAAACTTCTGAACCAATACCCCACAAGCTACAGGGTGTATTGAGAGCTAAATTGTACGTACACTGAGAAAGGAACAAGGGCTAGACATACAGGAACGTAGCCTCAACTGCAAACGAATGGCAGAATGGGAAGGATAATATGGCTGGATCACTTATCTCACCTTCTTTCATAGACATGCCGGATTGAACGCCAAAATATCCGCGTCCATTGCTGGGGTGTTGCATTGCAGGCTGCCAAGTAAGCAGATCGTTTGTGGGACAGAACATGACTAGGATCTTGCTCTAGTTGAGAACTGGAATTGTGAAGTGCAAGAGTATATTTCGACAGTGACAGTGACAGTGATTAGATGGTTGCGATTCGTCATGACTTCGAGGAAATGGAAGATCTTGTGATTTTCAGTATAGTTTTTCTGGTCTCAGGTCCAAAGATCATGGGTTCTGATTTAACTCCTTTGGATCAATTCTGCAATCATGGAAGGCCTCCGTGGGTCGGTCTGACTGAGGGTTCCAAGCACTAAGGCAAAGCGAAGCATGATGCTCCCTCTTTGCAAGAGTATGACAAGAGAATAATCCACAGTGAGAAAGGCTTTTGACATGCTCATGGGATAGAGGCGCGCGCGATGTCTGGGAAGTTTGCGAAGAAAGGAGTTGTGGGTATTACCAAAATCTAGTCGTGTCAACACATGTGTCATGTGTATCTCCTGTTCTCTGAACGTCTCTTACAATCCAACAAACGCCATGCTCATGCAGTGTAATCGGCCCATCATATAGTACACATCTTTATACACGCCTGTTTTCCTCTGCTCATCTTCTCTAACTCGTCTCCAAAACACATTCGTTTATTTAACCTCCTTCTCAAGCATCTCCTTGGCCTCGTTGACCTTGGTGGCCAGGTACGGGGAACCGCCGCGATCGGGGTGGTTGAGCAGCATGAGCGATCGGTGCTTCTTGCGCAGGAGTTCTTTTGTGATACCGCGTTCACTACTCTGTAGTCAGCATACCAGTCTCCCAGATGTGATAGCCAGACAAACGTACGGCATCTCGAGGATCAAAGCAGCTTCTCGCCGTGTCATCTTGGGCTCAAAGCCGCCCTTATAAAAGCTACGTCCCAGCGCGGAGCCACCAACACCGTTCTTACGTATCGCGACGAGCGCAGCGCGGCCCTGGACATGTTAGCTGTGAAGACTGAGGAGTGGAGCATCGGCGTACGAAGAAGGCTCCTGCGCCCAGACCGAGGCCCCATAACCAGATAGACATATTGGAGGAAGTATGCGGCTATTGATCAAACAACAGACCGAAATGGGGTACGACAAAGTAGAGACGGATGGGCTGATGGATGCTGTGACTGATGGCGACAGATGCGCAAGCCATCGGCGACGGCAAAAGTTGAGGAGTCGCGGCGGTTGTTAGCCCCTCATTGGCTGACAGTGCGGGTGCACCGTGCGCGAAATCTTGGCCAAGGGTCCGCTAGAATTTGTTCTGGCGCCCGCATTCCTCCAACCCTCAACACCAAGAGACCGCCGACAAGGGACTTCCACCGGCACCATGAGAATCGAGACGTGCTACTTCTGCTCGTCGCCCGTGTACCCGTCCAAGGGTATCACTTTTGGTAAGCACCGCCGCTCTCGAGACTTCAGACACAAAAGACAAAACGCTAACCCAATTCAGTGCGCAACGATGCAAAGGCTTTCCGCTTCTGCAAGTCAAAATGCCACAAGAACTTCAAGATGAAGCGAAACCCGCGCAAGCTGGCCTGGACCAAGTCTTTCCGCCGCGCGCACGGCAAGGAAATGACCGTCGACAGCACCCTCGCCTTCGCCCAGCGCCGCAACATCCCCGTGCGCTACAACCGCGACCTCGTCAACACCACCCTCAAGGCCATGTCACGTGTCACTGAGATCCGCGCGAGGCGCGAGCGCGCTTTCTACAAGGCTCGCATGCGCGGCAACAAGCAGCGCCAGCGCGAGGAGGACCGCAAGCTCGTCGAGGAGAACCAGCATCTGCTGCCGCCGAGCGAGCGCTTTGCGGCCCAGGAGCTCGAGGAGAAGGAGGAGATTGTCGATGTCGCGGCGGTCAAGGCCAAGGTCGACAAGAGGCGGAAGGAGATCGAGATGGACGAGAGCGAGCTGGACAGCGACCTCGAGGAGGCGCTGCCCAAGCAGAAGAGCAAGAAGAAGCTGGCGAGGAAGCTTGGTGGCGGCACCGAGGCCATGGATGTCGACGCGTAATCTGGTTTGGGGAGGCTAGATTGATCGAGCGAAAGCATCTTACGGAGTTTGGCGTCAACGGCATTGCGGTAGATTACGGTCACGATTTCGATACCACGACAAAAGCATCCATTGTCCTACAATCATCAGTATCTGCGATACTTCCAAGTTTCGGATTTTACAATTCTTCGCGTTTTGATGTACTTCTCGCGCCCAGCACCGTTTAGCCTCGCAATGGCATCATGTGCTACCAGTGCGGTGAGGAGCCGAGCTTGTCCGCATGCTTAGACCCGAGATCCTCGTGCTAACATCCAGACTAATCACATTCTGCAGATGTGGACGAATATGCAGTGCAGCCGAGCATGACATCAAGGCGACAACGTGTGTGACTATATAGGCTGGAGATTTTTGGGCGATTTGATTCATCTACCACCACAGCACGATTGACCCACAACCCGCCGGTCGCAATGGTAAACATCACAAGCCTTTTGTCTACCCTCACTACCGCAAACCATATCTTGAGCTATCACAATGTGCTTGACTCTTTTGGTCACATCAGTGTGCGTAACCCAAACACGAACACAACCTTCTTCATTGCCTTACAGCTGGGTAACCACAGTAAATCTGCCGTGTAGCATCGTATACTTACCTCTTACATAGGTCCAGCAGTTGTCTCCGGAGTACAAGACATCGGCGAGTACCTGGTCGCAGAAGGCTCGCCAGTGAGTGGTACAGTAGGCGGCTACGCCGAGCGCTACATCCACTCTGCAATAATGAAAGCTTACCCTGACATCAACGCTGTTGTGCACTCGCACTCTGAGGACGTCCTGCCATACACTGTACTTGACAGCATCGGCCTGGAGCCTGTTTATCACATGGCTGGTTTCCTCGGTTCGGCACATCTCCTAAGCTTTGTCATTCTTCCACAGAAACTGATGAGCTATAAGCCGACAGGTTCCCAACTGGGACATTGAGACTGCCTACACCCCGGAAGATCCGCGAGACATGCTCGTCAACACTCCTGTGCTCGGCGATGCGCTTGCCGCGACCTTTGGCGTGAACACCACACAGCCCACTTCACCCCTTCACACCACTGTCCTGCAGCGTGGCCATGGCTTTGTCACTGTAGGAGCGAACATTGAGCAAGTCACCGACTACGCCTACTACGCGGCCAGTAATGCGAGAGTATAGACGAAAGCGCTCGTGCTGAATCATGCTGTCGGCGGAACTGGTGTCAAGTATCTGAGTGCGCAGGAGCGGAAGGATACATGGATCGTGTTTAAGCCGTGGGGCAGTGGGTGAAGGAGGTCGAGAGGAGTGGACAGTTTGTGAACGAGCTGGGAACACCACGTGATCCACGGAGCGACAGTTCCGGTTGAGGAGATCTTCAGGGGTGGAAGACGATGCGGAGTGTGGCGGCGGTCAAAACTTGGTCCAGAGATAGCACCCCTGCGCACTCGTCAGCTCAATGTAAGCTCATATCAAATGGCCTGCGGTATAAATTGATACAAACCCAGGGCAATTGCACTCTCAACTCAGCAGCACTGTTCCCTACTCAACTTCTTTTCGTTCTATTCTTGCTACAGACACGGAAGGTTGCATAAGGCAGGCACGATGAAGCCTCGCATGTGCTAGCCACTCCAAGGCGAACATGCCTGCGACTGAAGCCTCACCATCATCGACCAAGAGCTTCCAGGTGCAATCTAAGATGGTCTACTTCCCACCTTCCTTCATTGCCCTTGCGGCTTCGCTGTTCTTCTCAGCCACCGTGGTTGCCCATTCTGGCCAGGATGTTGCGGAGGAGATCGCTGAGCGCGCTGCGTTTCTCGCAAGCGACTCATACTCTGGTCTTTCCCACTGCGCCGACACCCCCAAGTCTCGTCAGCCTTGATCAGTCGCCGCAAGGCAATGGTCCAGCACTTGTGTACCAAGCGCGGCATCATGAAGCGCGATTTTGAGGAAGTCTTGAACACCGACCACCACTCGAACGCATCGGTCACCCCTGAAAGTCCCGACGATGTCATCTTTGCTGGTAATGCTTCTTGCATTCTCCAACCTGAGACTACCGAGGGCCCATACTGTGAGTCTTTCATGTGATTGAGTACCTCAGTAAAGCAGGTTCTAACTTCACGACAGGGGTCTCTGGCGAATACGTCCGCCAGGACATCACTGATGGTAACCCTGGTGTACCCTTGACTTTCGATGTCCAGGTCATCGACACCAGGACTTGCGAGCCTGTTCTTCAGGTCGCCCTCGAGGCATGGCATTGCAACAGCACAGGTGTTTATGGCGGTGTGGTTGCCGGCGGCAAAGGCAACACTGCTGATACCTCTAATCTCAACAACATCATGTTCCGTGGTATCCAGTTCAGCAACGAAAACGGTATCCTGCAGTTCGACACAACCTTCCCAGGTCACTACACTGGACGCACCACACACATCCACGGTATGTTCCCGAGTGTACACTTTGAAAGCTTGGACTAATCAATCCCACAGTGCTCGCACACATTAACTCCACCATCAACGCCAAAAACGACACTTTGACTGGTGGCCACATCTCGCACGTCGGCCAACTCTTCTTCGACCAAAAGCTCATCACCGACGCCGAGTCTGTCGAGCCATACGTCTCCAACACACAGGAGCTCATGCTCAACGCCGACGACGGCATCTTCTCCCAGGAAGCCGCCACCTCTGACCCCGTGCTCAACTACGTGTACCTCGGCGACAGCGTCGAAGACGGCGTATTCGCCTGGGTCACGGTGGGCATTGATCCAGGTGTTGTCACCACGCCCAGGGCGGCGGTCAGCTTTGGCGAGGGCGGCGCGAACTCTGGTGGTGGTGGTGGTGGTGGTGGACCTGGTGGACAGCCGCCGAGCGGTGGGTTCCCGAGCGGCCCTAGGCCGACGAGCACTGTGGCTCCCAGTCCCACTACTGTTTAGACGTTGCGGATATGATGAGGAGGCAGTGATGCAATGGCGTAGGACATCCTACTGATAGCCAAGCGCGAGATCATCAGAGCAGAAAGCGAATCAATCTTCCAATGGAACATATATATTGTCAATGGTCAAGACCATGTCACACCATTCAGCCATACACACTCTGTTATTTTGCTCCCTCCATCCCCATATATTCGCCACGCAGACCGGCTAGCACAATATCTAATCTACGAGGACAATGTATGTCTCCGCCCCACTCTCAGCTTTCGTCGAATGCCAGGAGCCAACTCTAGACTATATTCGATTGAAAGCGCAAAGCTGTCACATACGACCATAGGACGTTGAAAACAAGTTCTCCCTCGCGATCCGTCAAAACTCACGGTTCTGTGTTGGGATCAATTACAGTGACCGTGCACGCCGTGCACACCTTCGCGCCGTGCACACCTTGGCACCCTCCTGCACACCCGAAAAATGAGGCTGCAGAGCCACATACAATAGATATTATTGCGAGGTTTTTCGTTATAACAGTCTACTAGGTCCTACAGTGCATGCCCTGCTCCCATTTCTTATTTGGCCTTGTTGCGCGGCCGCTGCGCGTGGTAACTGGTGGAGGTGCTGGGGACGGCGACGCTTCAACTACAACGCGAGTTGCACCACGCTTACGCTGTTTTTTGGCTGCAGGCTCTGTACAAGGCTTACTTAAAGCCTTGCGCTTGCCTCTTGAGGGCAACTGGATAGCTTTGGCAGCGTCGCTCTCTTGTTTCTTTTGTTGTTTCTCAGCCTTCTTAGCAGCCTCCCTGTAGGCTTTCTCTTCCCAATTCTGCGCGCCTTCTCTCGAGTATAGCGATCAAAGATTTGTTCCAGCCACGCAAGGCCGACCTCGTCGTTCGTCCAGCCTGAGGGCGTTGCAGTAACAAATACTGAGTGCTTTTCTGCTTCTATATCCTCTACCCAGGTCGATTGTATCTCGTTAGGAGCGCCTGGATAGATGATGCCTGGAGGCAGTGCCGAACCATCAGCGCAGACGCTTGCGAGTATCGACACCCACTGCCTGTTGCCGTCTTGCATAGGCTGGCGCCTTGTTTTTGACTCCACAGAAGCCCTACTGAACACTCGTTTGGTGCGCCTATTGAGTACGCCAATTGCGAAGCCCTTCTCATCCATATTGTACGTGTGCCGTGGCTCAATCGAGTATTCGGTGATCTTGGAGTGCACAAGCTTGAAGTATCGTGTGTACTTCTCGCTGCTATCGGCGTGGAGGCGCTGTGCGTCGATAGCGTTGGCCCATTTGTATAGGAGCTGGTCGCGGTGACGGTCTAGGAAGCGAGTAACCCACGAGTTGGAGACCCTATCTGCAGCCAATTCAGAAGCCATGTTTTGTACCATCTGCCTTGTAGGAGGTAGGCCTCGCTCAGTAAGCTCAACTATGAACTCACAAAGCTCTCGCTCTTGTGTAGGGTGGAGTTTAAGCAGTTGTTGATCAGCGTTAGCACGCGACGCGACAACGTGTCGGTGGTGTCGCGACAAAGTTGTGCGGCACACATTGTATTTTTTTGCAACCGCCTGGTATGAAAGTTTGCCTTGTGCATCTGCTACATCTGCCTCTTTAAGCGCTTCTTCTAACGACATCGTGGTGTTGAGTTATGGGGTTGAGGAGTATAAGTGGATTTTTGGTGAGGGTGTGCACGGCGTGCACGGTCACTGTACCGTGTCCGTGCGCCTACCGAGACCTGCACGCGAGCACCAAAACACACTTTTCTCCTCAACACCATAACTCCACGAAATGTCAACTGTTTTTGATGCGCTTGAAAATGCACGTGCAGCGAGCTTAGATGGAAAAATTTGCTACTAAGAAGTTGCTGATCAGACGGGGTTCTCGAGGTCGACGTTGTCGCGCAATGACCGACGCGTTACTGTCCCGCGTGTGGAGGCAGACCTTCAACGACGCAAACTGTCACCACAACAAGAGCGTGACCTCTGCGATTACATAGAGGAGCTTACTGAGCGTCACTTACCACCTACAAGGCAGATGATCAAGAATTTCGCAGCGGAAATCGCCAAAGATCACGTTGGCGAGACTTGGGTTACTGACTTCCTCACCGAGACGCTCCTCTACAAATGGACCACCGCAATGGACAAAGTACGCCACGCCGCCGATAATAGCGACAAGTACAAGGCCTATTTTAGCCTCCTGCACAGCAAAATCAAAGAATACAACGTCAGGGCGGCCGACACATACAACATGGATGAGAAAGGCTTTGCTATCGTTCTTGTCGCTAGGAGCAAGAGGATCTTCAGCAAGCGCTTGTACGAGAAGCAGAAGAACAGGCAGTCGCTACAGGACGGCAACAGAGAGTGGGTGACGCTGTTGGCGAGCGTCTGCGCCGATGGCAGCGCTCTGCCTCCGGGTCTCATTTTCACAGGCAAGGACAACACCATACAAAGCTCCTGGGTGGAGGATATTGAGCCAGGAAAACACTCAGTATTTGTTACTGCAACGCCTTCAGGTTGGACGAATGACGAGGTGGGGCTTGCCTGGCTGGAGCAGTTGTTCAACCGCTACACCAAGAAGAAAGCGCGCAGAAGCTGGCGATTGCTTATCGTCGATGGCCACGGCTCTCATATAACGATGGCCTTTATCGATTTCTGCAATCGGCACAAGATTCTGCTAGCGATTTTCCCTCCACACAGTACTCAGTCGCTGCAGCCGCTCGACGTTGTGTGCTTCGCTCCGTTGGCTCAAAACTACAGCGGTGCCGTCACCCAGCACCTTCACGATAGCCAAGGCATCTCAGGCGTGCCTAAGAGCGACTTCTTTATGCTCTTCTGGCGATCCTGGCAGCAAACGTTCACCAAAGAGCTCATACTCAGCACCTTCGAGAACACGGGTATATGGCCGCTCAACCCTAACGTAGTACTCAGCCGATGGGACGATGTTAGCGGCAGTGAGTATGAGACACCTCCGCCCATTAAGGCCCACGATTGGCGCTCAATTGATCGATTATACAAAGTTGTTGTGGGTGAAAACACCTCAGATGATGCAAGGCAGCTCCGCCGTACTATCCACCACCTCTCTGCTTCTTGTGGGATTCATTTTGTGGTGTTGAGAAAGTGGGGAAATCGTGCATTAACGCGAGACAATAGAAGAGAGCAGCGCCTCTGCTCTCTTGATCTCTCCCCGCGTCACAGAGCAAGAGAGCACAACCCGCTCTCCTTGATCTCCTGCTCTCCAGAGAGCATGGAGAGCAACAGAGCACTATGCATATTCCTTTAGTATATAGCCAGTAGGAACACAACCCTTATGGTTCGTGTTCAACCTCGTCAATCAAGTTTGTCTTTGGAATCTCAACCTGCCCTCGAGCTAGATAGTACCCTCTATACTACTCAGTGCAACCCCTATCATCACGAGCTTTGCTTAGGTGATAACCCCTGTCCTCACGAGCTTTGCTTAGTCGACAACCCTACCGATCCAGATACCTTACTCATCCCGAGAACCAATAGAATCAGTGCTTACGGTCTTTGACTAAAGTACTACTTCAACACAGCGTTGCTTAGTGTTTTAGGCTGCTAGAGGGTTAACCCTAGTAAAGGTAGTGTTAGTGTACGAGGCTTTACATCAAGCTTTGATAGCACCGCCTCTAGGTTGTGTGGAACTAATCTAGCTGCCTTAAACCTAGCTCTGATATTATTAGATAAAAAGGCATCCTTGTGAACTACCTCGTACGCAGCTAAGAACGCCTTTTTGTTGATATAGTTGATGTGGCTGTTTGCTAAGACATTGATTTCCTTCTTGTACGCACGCTTTAAGGCGGCAAAGCAACCTACATCAAGCGGCTAGAGGATATGGGAGGTATAAGCAGGCTGTTGAAGTCGTACTTTAGTCAAAGACCGTAAGCACTGATTCTATTGGTTCTCAGGGATGAGTGCCAGTACTGGATCGGTAGGGTTATCAACTAAGCAAAGCTCGTGATGATAGGGGTTGCACTGAGTAGTATAGAGGGTACTATCTAGCTCGAGGGCAGGTTGAGATTCCAAAGACAAACTTGATTGACGAGGTTGAACACGAACCATAAGGGTTGTGTTCCTACTGGCTATATACTAAAGGAATATGCATAGTGCTCTGTTGCTCTCCATGCTCTCTGGAGAGCAGGAGATCAAGGAGAGCGGGTTGTGCTCTCTTGCTCTGTGACGCGGGGAGAGATCAAGAGAGCAGAGGCGCTGCTCTCTTCTATTGTCTCGCTTAAGAGATCAACCCTGGCCGTTCCACAACACAAAGTGCGGCTAGGCTGCAACGGATCGTAACACAGGCATACAGAGAGTAATAATCTTGTTTTCCTTACAAAGGTCTTGAAACTAGAGCGATTAGTGGCTCTCGTGGCCATCAATAATGAGCAGCCGGTAACCACCCACCGTACGGGCTGTCGTATGGTGGATAAAGTGCTTCAACCAGGCAAAACCAAGCTGGTTGGTAGTCCAGCCATTATCACTAACGGCTATCCTCTATTCTTTGTCTTGTTGGTGATACCAGGCTTGGTTGTGGTGCTTTGCTTTGAAGATGAAAAAGGGTGGGAGAACCCACCCTATAGCGTTGATCGCCGCAATCAACGTTATCCACTCACGGTCACCAGGTTGGACTCCAAGCGGCTTAACACGTCTCTTAGACGCAGTTACCACCTTGACAGACCCCCCAACACCCATCTGGAAGCCTTTCTCGTCAAAGTTGTAGGTATCTTCGTCCAGGATCCCGTACTTGGCTTTGACGTTGCGTACGAGGTTGAACCAGGGACTGACAATAGCTGGATCGCTGCAGAGGACCCTCTGGTGATCCCTAAGTCTGGTTACCTGAGATTTGATCTCAGATCTCCGGCGGATCAGACGGTATACCCAGTTGACTCCAACCTCATCACCGCCACGTGCAGCCAGGAGTTGATTGGCCATACTGCGTACGTAGGTAAACGTAGGGGCAAATCCTTGTGCCTCAAGCTTCCTTATATATTGCACAATTGTCTCCTCTTCATGCTTAGATAGCTTAGATCGGTTGGGTTGAATATCGCGTCGTGAAGCTCGGCCGGCGTGTCGATAGCGGAGGGTGCTTTCAGGAACGTCGTACATGGCTGCAGCGCGACGCTGGCTTATTAACGCGTCAGATTTCATAGCCTAGATAGCAAGGATCACTCTATCGTCACGAGAAAGCAACTCAAGATCATGGGGTTGAGGCATCACGATAGGTGTTGAGTGGTGGGAAGGTCTTGGCAGAGGTGTGCCGCTCGATGGTGGATTACGTTACTAAGTCTTTCTATATCTATTATTATCTCTAGTAGACTATATAATTGTCACGGTTTGAGAGTCTCTCTTACCGAACGTGCAAACGCACCTCACCTTTGCTAAGGCGCGACTACCCATATAGCACTAGCGCTGTTTACAGCCTCTCATGTATATCTACTGTTTGTAGACTTACTCAATACAACCTCAGTTCAATCCTTCAATTCTCCCTGCATACCCATTGTCCACACACCGCGACAATAATACTAAGAAAAGGTGCTATTAACGTACTCCACAAGCGAGCCGGTCACCCAAGCGAGCCGGTCACTTTTGCCAAGACCACGTCAAACTTTACTCTACCTACAATGTCTCAACGCAATAACACAAAAAAGCCTTTAAACGAGGCAGATATACAGCTTGCCTTACAGGCTATTCAACAAGACGCGACACTCTCCCAGCGACGCGCTGCAGCAATCTACAACGTGTCTCAAAGCACCCTTAGTGACCGACTTGCTGGAACTACTTCACGACGCGATTGCAAGCCCAACATGACTAAACTAGCTAGTACTGAGGAGGAGGTGATAGTCCAGCATGTATTGAAGCTAGACGACCGAGGATACTCGCCCCGGCTTGCTGATGTGGAAGATATGGCCAATTCTCTGCTTGCGGAGCGCCACCAGACCCCTGTTGGCAAGAACTGGGCTGCCAACTTTGTCAAACGTCGGCCAGAGCTCAAAATCAATTTCAATCGCAAGTATGACTACAAGAGAGCCCTGTGTGAGGATCCTAAGGTTATTGGGGACTGGTTCCAGTTGGTAGAGAATACCAAAGCCAAGTATGGTATCCTAGATGAAGACACCCACAACTTTGACGAGTCTGGCTTTATGATGGGCGTTATATCAACAGGAGCTGTTGTCACAGGCTCTGAGCGTCGAGGGAGACCAAAGACAGTACAGCAGGGCGACCGAGAGTGGACCAGCGTCATCCAGGGTGTCAACGCGAAGGGCTGATCTATCCCATCCTTCATCATCTTCTCTGGCAAGTACCACCTCTCTGCCTGGTACAAGGAGCCCAGTATACCTGACGACTGGGTTCTCAATGTCTCTGACAACGGCTGGACCAACAACGAGCTTGGAGTCAAGTGGTTGAAGCACTTTGATGAGCACACAAAGGCGCGCACTGTTGGCAGCCATCGGCTGCTCATTCTGGACGGCCACGAGAGCCACAACTCAGTTGAATTCCACCAGTACTCTGAGGAGCACAAGATTATCACTCTTTGCATGCCTCCACACTCGTCGCACCTGCTGCAGCCACTTGATGTAGGGTGTTTTGCCCCGTTGAAGAAGGCCTATGGCCGCCAAGCCGAGCGGCTGATGCGGAGCAAGATCACTCGCATCACCAAACTTGAGTTCTTGCCGTGCTTCAAAGCGGCTTTTGACGCCTCAATCACAGAGAGCAACATCCAGGGAGGATTCAGAGGTGCCGGCCTGGTCCCACTTGACCCAGAGGCTGTGATATCGAAGCTTGAAGTACGGCTGCGCACGCCAACGCCACCTACTGTGGACAACAGTACGTGGGAGTCTAAAACACCAAGCAACACTCTGGAATTTGGGTCTCAATCGAAGCTGATTCGAGAGAAGATTGAGAGACACGCTGATAGCTCACCAACGTCAATGGTTGACGCCCTTAATCAGCTCACCAAAGGCGCAGAGCTGATGGCGCATTCACTGGTTTTGGTGCGCAACCAGGTCGCTGACCTACAGGTAGCCAACGAGGCCGCCACACGTCGTAAATCGCACAAAAGAAAGCAAATCCAGCGTAATGGGACACTAACGTTTGGTGAGGGAGTGCGGCTGACTACTCTAAAGGAGTTTGAGGCCCGTAGTGATGGGAAGAAGGCAAAGAAGAGGTCGCGTGTTGATAGGAGCACTCAGTCTTCAAGGCGCTGTGGCACATGTGGCGAGACAGGGCACAACGCGCGAACATGCAGTAAAGATGCGCAGAGTACTGTAGATTAGTGCAATATACTGTGCAGTGTGATATATTGAAGTGACCGGCTCGCTTGTGGAGTACGTTACAAGTAATGTAAAGCACCACCGAGCCAGCAACACCACCGAGCCGGCAACTTTTTCTTGGCATTGCGAACACCACGTACAAACAACAATGGCTCAACAACGCAAAGCTAAGCTACTCCAGCAAGAAGGCAGGATAGACCTCGCACTCCAGGCGTACGAATCAGGTCAATTTAAGAGCGTGCATCTTGCTGCTCTAGCATACAACGTCCCACATCAACGGCTCTCTGATCGGCAGAACAAAATCACCTTCCGGCTGTCTGCTACGCCCAACGGCCGAAAGCTCTCTGCGACAGAAGAGCAAACGATCGTACGATACATCCTTGACCTTGATTCGCGTGGATTTGCCCCCCGGCTGTGTGAGGTGGCAGATATTGCAGATAAACTGTTGGCTGTACGTGGTTGGTTGGTTGGTTGGTATTCGATTTTCGTCCATAGGATGGGGATTAAGTCCACCATCACCGCCTCCCGAAGGGCATATAGGACGTGCTAAGCTATGGAATTACAGTGCTGCCACACTACCTTAGAAAGCATTTCTTGCCTGCGCGGGTATTGCTACCATTTCAGAACTACAGCTCGGGCTGTACGTGGTGGGACACCTATTGGCAAGAACTGGGCTGAGCGATTTGTGTCGCGTACGGAAGAACTCAAGATGGCTTTCAATCGCGCAAAGGACCGTCAGAGAATACTCCAGGAAGATCCAGAGGTTATCAGCGCGTGGTTCAAGCTCGTACAGGAGACAAAAGACAAGTATGGGGTCCTAGATGAGGACATCCACAACTTTGATGAGACCGGCTTCCAGATGGGAGTTATTGGCTCAATGAAGGTTGTTACAGGCTCAGAGAGGCGTACAATACCAAACCTTATTCAGCCAGGCGATCGGGAGTGGGTTACAGTTATCCAGAGCATCTGCGCTGCTGGGTATGCTATCCCACCCTTCATTATCTACAAGGGGCGTGTCCACATCTCTGCCTGGTATGAGGAGACTAATATACCGTACGACTGGAAGCTCTCTGTCTCTGAGAACGGATGGACAAACAACGCGCTTGGTCTTGAGTGGTTGAAGCATTTTGACGTGCATACAAGAGCGCGTCAGAAGGGGTTGTACAGGCTGCTTATCTTGGACGGCCATGAGAGCCATCTCAACCAGAATTTTTTTTTAAGGACTACTGCCTGGAGAACAGAATCTTAACCCTCTGTATGTCTCCTCACTCATCACACATACTTCAGCCACTTGATGTGGTGTGTTTCTCACCGTTGAAACTGAAGTACTCCCAACGCGTACGAGCCTTAGCATCCAAACGCGTCTTCCACATTAACAAGGAAGGCTTCCTCCCAGCCTTTAGAGACGCGTTTTTCGACGTGTTTACGTACAATAACTGCAAGAAGGCCTTTCAGGCATCAGGACTAGTGCCTACTGACGCGCAGGTAGTCATTGATCGGCTTGAAGTGCGATTTCATACCCCTCCACCAGTACCTCTACTAGAAACACCATGGCAATCCCAAACACCAAGCAATACGTACGAATTTGGGTCGCAGTCAAAGCTTGTAAGCGAGCGCTTCGTACGGTCACCAACATCTGCTCAGGAAGAGTTCTCAAAGCTAGTAAAAGGAGCTGAGGAGATGCTGCATGAAAATGTTCTTATTAAGGCTCGTGTACGAGAGCTTGAGGAGCAATTAGCAGAGGTTACTAAGCGCAAAGGGCGTAAAAGAAAGCAGATTCAGTATGGTGGGACAATAGAGTATGGTGCTGCAGCGTTGTCTGTAGCTGAGAGCGCAGCTGCAGCTCGTACGGTGTCAAAGAGAGCGCGCAGTGGTAGTGGTCAAGAAAGAGCCCAGCCAGGTCAACGGCACTGTGGCAACTGTGGAAAGACTGGGCACAACGCTCGTACGTGCCAAAAAGATGCAGAAGAAGATTCTGCATCTAATACAAGTGCGTCGTACGCGGGTTCTGCAGAGGGTAGTAAGTAATTGCTTGTTTTGTACATGGTGTTCGCAATGCCAAGGAAAAGTTGCCGGCTCGGTGGTGTTGCCGGCTCGGTGGTGCTTTACGTTACAAAGAGTGTTGACATCTTTTTGTGGTAATGGCAGTGTTTCTCCAATTGTGTCTTGGGCGTTGTTTACTGCGAAGGTCGCGTGCCGAGGTAATCAATTTGTAGAGATGCTTTGTGAGGTCAGTTGGTAGCCAGACTTAACCACGTTTTCGCTCGCTATTAGCCATTTAACAGTGAAGGGCTGATGGATAGGCGCGAGTATGCACATATAGGAGATTATGTAGCACACCGCATAGTATGCGAGTCACACCCGTTTCGTATGTTGAGGCGATAACGGGTAAAGCATTTCACGACCGTCTGGCACAAAGTTGTTCAGATCTTGAAGTTCAGGTTTTGGTATTCACACCTTCCCTCGCTGCGCTGGAGACTAAAACCTTGCTTCGTTGTGATAGGCCATGGGGCGATGCCGTGGAAAATTAACTCCATCTCTCGCTTCGCGTACGATCCGAACGTGGTAAGAGCCTAAATAGGGCTAGGGCTCCAGATGTGTGGCTTGAAGTCTCCCTATACTGCACCCGATAATCGTCGAGCGACCAGCGTCTGTGGGGCGCATACCCGTTGCAAGGGGCATAGCACATACAAGGGGGGTGCCTGAGCGGACTGATAATACGAATTTGCCACACCAGGGCTTTTGCCTTGTAAAAGATCACTAGATGCTCAGTGCAAATGTCAGTCCGCTCAGGCACCCCCCTTGTACTACTTTGCAAAAACCATACATCTACAAGATACAACAGCAGTAGGCAGAACAGGCTCGCCGGGAAATTATTATTAAATTTTAACGTTAAGATCTTACGTGGTTGTTGAACTGTATGTCCCTTAATATATAGGGCTGAATCAGGCCTCCCATATGCTGGTCGGTCGGGTGCAGTACATACGAGAGTGGAGATTTAAGCCTCGCTCAAGCTTGGACAGCACTTTGTTTGTGTCCCACGCATCTCGTTAGCGAAAAGCAACGATGAGCGTTTCATGTATGGACTGTAGCTTATCTCTTGGAGGTTTAAGATGGTTGGATGGCTCTGAGATACAATTCATTTCCGTTCTCTTTGTAATCCTGTGGATGCAGACTTGATGCAACCATGAGATATAACGCTGTTCACTTGAAGACGGAAGCGGCACGCGCTGTGCAGTTCGTGAGCTCGTATTATACGGGACGAGAAGCGCCGTGCACGCTACATACTGAGAATGTACAAAGGTATTTTGAAGGATAAGATGGGGGATAGAAGATTCCACGAAACAAGCAATGCACATAAATAAAAATCGAAGGTATGTCAAGCAGCAGCAATCACGTCCATTAGACAAATAATATGCCAATCCAACACGAAACGTTGGTTTCATGCCCAAGTGCGATAAACTTGGTTGGTGAAAGCAGCCGCAAACCAGTCATGGACGTTGCATGCAAGCTGAGTGTTGCAGGAGATAGAGGAACCTGCGAAGAATATTAACGAAGCAGCTAGCTCTCACGACTGTCGTCTAAGATCTTGGGTGGTGTTGTTGTTTCAGTAGGCGCCGCACGACAAAGTCGCTGCCGTAAAAGGAGAATCAATAGGACGTTGTTCAACCAGTACAAACAGGCTTACGACAATACGAAGTTCTCCCTTGAAGAGTCATGACGTGGACTCAGCGTCAGCGCTGTGTGATTAGATTTACGGCGAGGCGATCGGAAAGTTTGCCTTTACCGCGCTCCCTTTCTAGCGGCATTCGTTTCGGTCCCGGAAGCCTGGGTCGGGGATGTGGGAGGTGGACTCCAGCTCTAGCGAGCTGCAGTTGTCCGCATTAGCTTATTCGTCGAGAGGTGTTGCTGTCGTATCATGTCTGCTGCAGTTGAATTCGTGTTGTGCGAACCAATACGCGTCGGTTCTATTTCTGTGGCAGGAAATAAAGTCTAGGCTCGCAGGGACGTTACGTGAAGCGGACGTTGGCGCAGACTGATGGCGCAGCGGAGGAAACCTTGAAGTGCCGCTGGTGCATTGATAGCTCCTATCAGATGCCGATTGACTGCTTTTGGGCAGCGCCACTGGACCTTGTGAGACAAGCAGCCGCAAGGCACGTTTTTGGAAGGGACGTAGCGTCTTAAGAGCTGCATGGCCTCTGCCCTGTGAAACCATTTACCTTCTGCGAAGTTTACGAACGCTTCAGCTCGTTTGGGCCGAACTCTGAGTGATTGTCGATCGGACACGGGTAGCTGCAGGAGTGACGCATGGTTTGGTCTTTGCATAAGTCAAAGGCTAATGTTCGTTCGACGGGTGTTTGCAGGAGAAGAGCATGGCAGTGCCTTTTGGAGGTGCACGACAGCACCGCGGCTGCGGCGAGAATGGAGCCCAAAACCAGGATGGAGTAATTGTACACAGTATGTGTGTAACCAACAGCGGATCTGTTACAGCCGCCCAGAAATTCGACTTTGCAAATACTGCAAGTGGAACAATATGTGCGCATTGTCAGTCGAAGCTCGAAGCGACAAAGTGAGGAAGCTTTGCATGGGGCACGTAGGTAGTGAGGTCGAAAGCTCTACTCGTTATCCAAACTACTCCTTTGATCGCCAGGAACGAAACCAGGCTTGCGTGCAAGTAAAGTCATCCCTGCTGATCGCAGTTTAGCTGATACGACGCACAGATGCTGAAGAGGAAGATCGCTTGCCGATAGCTCGCATAAGGCAGGGAGCACTGCAAAATCATGAATATGGGCTAATTGCGATGATAGGAAGGGCACTCGTACAACGTTGCGGCTGCAACATTCTCAAGCCGTGCCGTCTTGATACAAACGAGTCCACTGGTAATGCTTGTGCGTTGTACCGACTGCTTGACAAACGGTCCGATGGTCGTTAAGGTGCTCACATCCGCCGGCTTTGGGCTTCGCAGCATCCGTGTGGCAGGGTCGTAGTATGTGCTTTGGTCGAACTAGAGGTCCGTCATAGAACATCGGCGAACTGGTTTCCACGGTCTCTTTCCAGTCGCCAGGTGAAAGGCCACAGCTCACAGAGACTCCACGTGTCGGCAGGCATACCTGTGCAAGTTATGTTTCCTTGGGAAGAAACCCCTGCTCGCTTCCACAGCCGCTGCAGATTGCAGTAGCGTGCCGAGTTAAAGACAGCGAAACCGTTCGCCAGCATCCACCCCTCCCGGCTCCCCGCAAGCCAAGGTTCACGATCGTAATTTCGAAAAGTTTTTCTATGGAGAAATCCGTCGAGCTGCCAGGCTGGGGTGCTATGCAGGCACAACGGTGGCAGAATGACAACGATGCTGCTGTACAACGAGCCAAGCGCAGAACAGCCTGGTAGGAAGGCCTGGCTGTGACGAGACGCGTCAGAGCATAATATCCCTCACTTTAGTAAGTGACCGTGTGCCCGGCTTGGTCCCTGACTTCAAGCAATTAGGATCTTCCTGCTGAAAAACGGTGCCGGAGTCAGTCGCTACTAGAGGCTTGCAGCAGCGTGAGTCGAGCCAAAGCTTCTGCATCTGCCTAAGGCAATGATTATTAGATATTTGCACTTGATGACAATGTGTCTCAGTCTGAATCTTGTAGTGCAACCCTGCCGATATGTGTTCGGCAAGGGATAAAGCCAATGACACGGGTCGGCATGCAGACCAATCAACGGCTTAGGCTCCAATGCTTTATATCACTGGCGGCGGAACATGAGCCGCCGCTCGAAATTGTACTCTAGGAGGATGTTCGGAGGATCTGCTCAACGAGGAACCGACATGTCATCGACCTTCGTGCCAAAAGCAAAATCTGTTAACACGGCTGGCTGCATGACGCAAGAAAGACACAGTGTGGGAGGACGCAGCGACATGTAGAATTTTGGCACCGTATACGCGGTTGTGGGTGAAACCGGCGATCCTGTATGCAACCCAGGAGACTCGCAGAAGCTTGCACGGCATCCGTGTCCGTGGATGAGCGGAAGGCTTGCAGCGATCTGGTCGCAGCGCGACTGCGACAGGTCTGAGGGAGAACGGCGGCGGCGACCAGAGTTGACGCACACAGATGCAAAGCACTCCCGGCGACGCATCTCAGACATTGTGTTTGATCAATTGAAACCGTACCGCCGGTTGGTGAGGGAAGGGCTGCGAGTGGCATCTGCGACGCTGCGACAGGCCAGATTCTAGCAGTCTTCCAGAAGCAAATAGCCAAGCGAGAGCGTACGAAGAAGCTCGTTTTTTATGAGGAATCAAACAGCTAGTGCGTGATTGTTCCCTATTAAAGTGTACCTAGCAAATTTACTATAACAACACCTACAACACCTATTTAACGCTGCAACTTTTTTAAGATATGTAGCATTAACATCCTATAATTAAATATACTAGAATAAGCGCTATTGCGTGCGCAGTTGCAGTGCGCGCTCCTCCTAAGGATTCATATGGTGGCTCGTGCACCTCAGTTGGTTCCTCATACGGAGTAAAAAACGAGCTTCGTAGTGGCTGACGAGGCTCCACTCACCGAGCGGGCCAACGGTCGGCGCTGTTTCTTGCTGTAGAATTGCAGTCGTCTCCAGGGCCGAGTGTTGCCTGGATGGCGCTGTTTGCATGTCACTGTTGTGGTGAGGGGGCTGCTGTGCTTTGACCTGACGGCCGACAGGATGCGAGCGGAAGGCGCGACTGGTCGCAGCAAACGGGAAGAGCAACAGCGCTCCCACGTGGAAAGCACCCACCAAAGTCAGGTCTTGACGGAGGTGCAGCAGATGCATTGCGTTCCTGTCAAGTGTCCTGCGAGATTGATGTTGCACTGTGGATACACGACTACCCAGCAACCTGGGACAGACTGGTTGGATCCTGGGCGGCGACGACGAGGACGGTTCGATGATTCAGTGGACTCAGTGCGAGGTGCAGTGGGCCCATCGGGGAAGGAGTCCCGCGCCTTGTGAGGCGTCTCTCACCTTCTAGCATTGCTTCTGCGCACAGCCAACAGACGCGGCACGGCGGGCAGACCACGCAGACGACTCACAGCGAGTCGTGTCCGACGTGTCGGCGGGAAGAAGTGCTCTAGAAGGTTGGGCGCCGTGCCTGAGCGCGCGAGAAGTGTCTTGTGTGGCAAGCTCAGCGACAGGCAGATGCTCGCGGCGTGACAGCGTACTCCATCACGAAGCTGTTGGACTTCGCTGTGAACATTATTATGAATAAAGTTGTAAACTCTAACGCCTCGTATGGCAATCGCCCAACGCACCCCAGCGACAGCCGTTGGTTTGGCCCCTGTCTAGCCTAGCCGCTAGTCAGGGGATGGCCACTCTCGTGGATTCAGCTGCGCAGATCATCCTGGCTCCCTGTCCGTCCCTGTCATGGCCGCAAACAATTTCTGCCAGATGCAGGCCCAAGTTGGCGACAGGGAGCTAGTTGAAACAGCCCCGAAAGACCCGTCTTGCTCCCGGCACGTCATGTAGCCTGCGCTTTGAACCTGAGTGCACTGTCGCTCATTTCAATTGTCTCGTCGGCAGCCAAGGCTATTTTGGCAAGTCAGTACAGGCCCCCTTATTCTAGTCAAGATATATCAGGCACGGCGCGCCCTCCGCCGGAATTCGTTCCCTTCACTATCACTCCCTTCGAGCTCTCCACCCATTCCTTCCTTGTCTCTCAGACCAGCGCATTGCCCGGCCGTAGTCCACTGCAACACGACGCTATTTAATCCATCGCCTTACGCCTCTGTACCGCTCTCACCTGGACGCTCGCCGACCACCACATTCGTTCTTTGCAACTTTGCTATCAAGCAGCATCACACCAACTCAGCTCAGCTGCAGCCTACGCCTCGTTTACAGTCTATTTGTGAGTCAACCCGTGACATGGCCGTTGCCAGATTCGATGTGAGCGTGGAACCATGCACTAACATATAAGACAGACGACACATCCACCAACCCCACAATGATTTCCAGAGAAAACGAATCCAACAACATGGGCCGTGGCGCATACGACACAACTGGCACCCCCAAGCCTCCGCCACCGCCGAAATAAGGACCTCATCGAGTCCTTCCCAGCGGACCAATGTTTTCGATCCCTCGCTCAGCTCCATCAACTACCTCATCGCAATTTCTGGTACAGCGAGGTGTTCCGTTCGGAACAGAGGGATGACTGCGCCTCGTAAGTGACAGGACACTCCTTACCTCACTGGCGCCCTGACTAACAATACACAGCTGCAGCCCTACCTCAATTCCACACGCCAACCGCCATCATTGGCGCAACTGTTCACATTCTCTGGCAACAACGTTTCCACCCGCCTTCCCTCGGGATTACGCCTTTTAATATCCGCGACCGCTTCCTTTCGTCAGCAGCATAATACCCCTGCGTTTACCAGTCCCCGCCCTCCTTTAGCGACGACCCTTCGACAGGTCCTGGTTCCCCTTGCGTCCTCCCTCCGTTTAGCGACAGCATCTCCTTACGGCAAAAGTTCTTTCCATCGGCGTTCACTATAGATCAGGTTGGGCCCCCAGGCATAGATACCAAAACGGGTTTCTTTTTTTTTCCTTCTTTGGAGCACACAGTATGTGGGTAGATTCCGTTGTCTGCCTTCGCTGGCTCTCACAGGCACGGATTGTTTTTGTAAGATAGCTCGGCGAGCTTGACTGGATATATTAGATTCAGAACGAGCAATCGGCGCTTTTGCATTTCTTGGACGGTCATCTTTGGATATGCAGAGATGGACCGCCTGCCACGGCAACTTGTTAGACAGACGACGCCGGGGTCTTGGATAAGTGTCTCGCGACACAATTGGGATATAGACTAATACCAATGTACAACATTACCATCACGCGCAATTTTATCATGCTCGCCTCTCACTGTGACCGTCTGACCCATCGCACTGGAGCCGTTGCGTCGTACCTGTGACGCCATTGCTGGGCGCCACCGCAACATCGATCGGTCTCAAAGGTCTGAATACTGGTACCGAACTGATTTGGCGGCGCTCAGTGCTGCTCCTTGCTTGTGCAACAATTGGCGGTTCTGCTACAGGTTCCCGCTGCCTTTGGCAGTCGCCAGCACGCCAAGAAGTGGAAGGTGGAGCTCTGCACCCCACGACATGGCGCCCGAGTTGCGACCTCACCTCAAGCTCCCTGTCCGCAACAACGCCCCTACAGCCACCCGCACCCTAACCTCCGCCCTCACTTGCGCCATTGCACAACCGCCACCATGGCTAACATCAACTGGCGGACGATCAATATCGATGCCCTGGACCCCGACAGCCCCGCCAACTTCGACCTTAGCTCGCTCACACCAGCCGTTGAGCCTATATCGACCGCCGACGTTCAGAACCTCTCCCAGCAAATACGGCAGTTGTTAAGAGGAGGAGACAACGAAGGTGCCCTCCAGGGTGCATTGGCGTCCCCGCCATACGGCGCTGATGACAAGGGCAAGGTACGTTGTTGCCTGCTACCTCACAACCACCACCGACGACCGTGACGTCCACCATTGAGGCGCCACATGTACCCCGGGCTACAGCTGTGGGACAAGGCCATCGAATGTCTCTCCCCACCCGCTGCGACATGGTCACAACGTTACCATGGCTGTGGACTTGGGCTGTCAGCCATCAGGACGACTGGACCCCTTGCACAACTACATGGCTTGATTAGCCCCAGCTGACTGGCCTGCTTGCTTTAGGAAGTCTATCTCGCAATCGTCCTCGAAGTCCTCCAGTCTATTCGACAAGCAGAAATTGCTCAAATGCTGAGCCGTATATACGGTGCGCCTGGTGGGACAGAAGCGTTGGACGTGCTGATGAAGTACATGTAAGATGTTCTCTGCCCGGGTCACTTCGTGCAGCACCTTTGGCTCAAGACGCGCTTCATTTGGCTGACTTTTTGCGCCCACAGTTACAAAGGCATGGCACAGGCGGCGCCAGCTAGCAGCACACGCAACATCACCCCACAAGCGACCGGGTTTTCGCAGGTACACTCACGAGGAGGAGGCGAGGGAGGGGGTCAGGCTATGAGTGTTCTGCTCAGCTGGCACGAGAAGGTACGATACTTGACAATTTTCTCTCGCGTTTATCATGCCTCTGCAAGTTCCTGCTGCAGAATCTAGCGGAGTCTGCTATTTCATGACAAGCCTCGCCAACTGCTAACTACTGCGACAGCTTGTGGAGGTAGCTGGCCCAGGCAGCATCGTCAGAGTAATGACGGACCGCCGGACAGTCTGAACTGACAAGCTCACACGATAGTCTTCCAAAAAACAAGAGCAGACCATTCGAGCTGCCACGTGCGAAAGACCATGAGCAACTGACAGCATGGATAACAACCTTAAGAGCCATCATGCGAGTGCATCAAAGCCGAGATACGAGAAAATACATCGTGCCCAACGTCAACTTGCTTTCCCATTGTTACGTTGCGATCTACGTTTAGGCCCAGTTTATTGACTCTGAACCAATACTTCCATACGACAATCCCGCTGCTGTGAGCATCTTCATTAAACTACAGTATTTTTCCGCAGGTCCGGCAACCTTGTATTTGCAATTTTCCAGAAGAAAAAGCACTGACTTCTCCTTTCTCTCGGGCCTCCACAGTGTCCACCTTCAGCCTTATAATTCTAGCAGCGATGCCCCCAATCATTTCCCAGTCACCATCCCGGAGCTGGATTGTCCGTCACGCTTACCGGATACGTACTAGACGCTGCGACCGTCGAGCCGCGTGCACGGCAATGCTTCCACGCGACTGCTAGTGCTCGCCAAGAGCTCAAGCCGTATGGGGACACGCTTATTGTTTGAACGCTAATGCTGAGATAGGTAGGTTTTGAGAGCGTTGGGAGATGAAACGTGTCGTCTCCCAGGGTTAACTTTAAACTTGACAATTGAAGTGAAACCACTGTGAGTGGCTATGCGAAAGTCCATCCCTTCGTCGCGTGGCGATGGTTGACGCCGCAGGGCTCTCCCTTTTGCAGCGCTATTCGCGTCGCCTATCAAGACAGGGAAAGTATGTTTTCGTAAGCGTTTCAGGCTCGAACATGCTTCCAGAAGGATGTCATTGTACCGCCGAGTCGGCTATCCTGACCTTGCACATGGCAATAATCACTGAAAAAACATGCATAGCTATGCTTAACGTAAGCAATAAGGACGTCGCGATGGTAAGAGACCGGCTTTGAAGCTCACAACATTGACACCGTGCTGCCTGCCCATCTCGCACGGCTCATATTGCCAGCGTGAACCCTTTTGAGCCGGCACTTTAGGCCAGGAAGCATATCCAAGGAAACGGTATGTTATTTGACATCCTCTAGTCAACACAGCACATCATATCAACAAGTAGGCAAGCCCTTGCGCCCGCCTCCAACTTCGAACAACCGCCTTGGCGATGCTGCATGCCCACCGTTGGAAGGCACATGGCACATGCATGGGAGATCACATCGCGCGCAAGGACCACCCACATGCACACCCAGGACCCGTACCTTGCAACGAAACGACTGCGCCGTAGGCTCGCATGGGATCTCCTTCCCATCCTGTCTTCCCTTCCACTCTCCCGGAAGCTTTGCCGCGCGTTTGCTGCGACCGTTATCGATTGTGCGTTTCTGCTATCGATTGCTCGACCGCACGGCTCGGGCGTCGCATGCATGGGGCTCGGCGCCCGAAATGGGTGGCGTGAAAGGGCGCACACGGCATGGGGATGAGCATGTTATTTCGGGACAGAGGTTTTGCCTCGGGATGCATGCAGCAGTGACATGAGGCACCCTCTCGGCCCGGGTAGTTGTGGTACGTTTTTTTTGCTCCTGCTGACTGCATTGGGAACGACGTTCATTCTGACGGCGGGATGTGCCGACTCGTCACTGGTTTGTGTGCTTCGCTCATCGAAGGAATCGGTGCGAATCGAGATAAGCAGCTGTGAAATCGCGTGAGACTATCATGTCTGTATTTCTGCTCTCACCTACGTAAACTTGCCTCAAGCGAATACGGGCAGATGACATGTCGCGCTCTGTAAATAGAAGGTAAATGGACCCCGACTACGAACACGATGCTAGTGTCTAGCTTAAGACTTACACGAGTCTGCCGCTCGAGTACCGGTTTCCAGAATAGTATCACGTGAAGTCGAAGTCTCCGCACGCAAGCAGCTATGCTCTCGCCTCTTTGAGCTAGTAGCAGCGGAATCGGGTTCTTGGCGTCGTGCAAGGTATATCTGACTTTAGGTTTGCGGACGGTGGCGTATGCGCTTGAATATACTCTTCAAAAGGTGATCATGAGGTCGAGGTCTCCGCTTGCAAGCAGATCTCTTCTCGCTTCTTTGAGCTAGTGTCGGCGAAATTGGGTTCGTGGCGTTGTGGGAAGGTATATCTGACTTCAAACTGGCGGGTGACGGTGTACGGCTCCGCTCGTTTGTCGGCGGGGAAGCAGGGAGGAGAATAGGGTTTGCAGTCCTGTGCTTGTCCAGAGCATGATTGATTTGTACTTGAGTTTTTGGTTCTTGATAACGCGGTCTTGGAGAAGAAGGGTGGAGGGAAGATTAAGAGGGGGTTCAACGTTCGTGTTAAACGATTCTGCTGTGATTAGTCTCTGGTCAATCTTCTTTTTACAGATTATGATGTAGTCGCGAGTTTATTTTTAGTGAAGAGATGGAGGTCGCAGAAACAAGAAACAACATTTGTAGTCTCAGAAGCGTCCTGTAGAGCATGCGACCATGTTGTTTCATTTTTTGCTTTTAATGAACACGGTCTTCTGAAGAGGAAAGAGGAGGAAGGAGGTAAACCCATGAAAATCTCGACTTCCCCTGCATCAACGTCGACGACTATACCGTGATGGGATCGGCCTTAGCAGTCTTTGCATGCACATCTTCAGACTCACACGACGCTGGAAACATAGCAAGTACTTGTTGGCAATTTTTGAAGAGAGACACAATCTAAATGATTAAGAGCGTGCAGGTACCGCAGTTGTGATATCATACTTGATTCCTGAGCCAGTCGGCATATTGAACCGTTTTGGGAGTTTGTCCAAGATGAAGGGATCTTAGTTCACAATCGGTCAGTCCGTAGAAACGGCGAGAAGAGGGAGTGATTTGATAATAGCTGCTCTCGGTGGTGTTTGCGCAAAGACGTGTTCGCGGCTGAGAAAGTTCCAGAGCGGAGAGAGTCGTACATGATATCATGCTGTGGTGGTTTGAAATAGAGAAAGACATCGAAATCAATCTCCTTAGTTTTCATAGGTAATGCATGGTGGTAACAAGTGAAGAAAGTGGACCGCACCCATACACAATACAGTGACCGTGCACGCCATGCACACCCTCACCAAAAATCCACTATACTCCTCAACCCCATAACTCAACACCACGATGTCGTTAGAAGAAGCGCTTAAAGAGGCAGATGTAGCAGATGCACAAGGCAAACTTTCATACCAGGCGGTTGCAAAAAAATACAATGTGTGCCGCACAACTTTGTCGCGACACCACCGACACGTTGTCGCGTCGCGTGCTAACGCTGATCAACAACTGCTTAAACTCCACCCTACACAAGAGCGAGAGCTTTGTGAGTTCATAGTTGAGCTTACTGAGCGAGGCCTACCTCCTACAAGGCAGATGGTACAAAACATGGCTTCTGAATTGGCTGCAGATAGGGTCTCCAACTCGTGGGTTACTCGCTTCCTAGACCGTCACCGCGACCAGCTCCTATACAAATGGGCCAACGCTATCGACGCACAGCGCCTCCACGCCGATAGCAGCGAGAAGTACACACGATACTTCAAGCTTGTGCACTCCAAGATCACCGAATACTCGATTGAGCCACGGCACACGTACAATATGGATGAGAAGGGCTTCGCAATTGGCGTACTCAATAGGCGCACCAAACGAGTGTTCAGTAGGGCTTCTGTGGAGTCAAAAACAAGGCGCCAGCCTATGCAAGACGGCAACAGGCAGTGGGTGTCGATACTCGCAAGCGTCTGCGCTGATGGTTCGGCACTGCCTCCAGGCATCATCTATCCAGGCGCTCCTAACGAGATACAATCGACCTGGGTAGAGGATATAGAAGCAGAAAAGCACTCAGTATTTGTTACTGCAACGCCCTCAGGCTGGACGAACGACGAGGTCGGCCTTGCGTGGCTGGAACAAATCTTTGATCGCTATACTCGAGAGAAGGCGCGCAGAATTGGGAAGAGAAAGCCTACAGGGAGGCTGCTAAGAAGGCTGAGAAACAACAAAAGAAACAAGAGAGCGACGCTGCCAAAGCTATCCAGTTGCCCTCAAGAGGCAAGCGCAAGGCTTTAAGTAAGCCTTGTACAGAGCCTGCAGCCAAAAAACAGCGTAAGCGTGGTGCAACTCGCGTTGTAGTTGAAGCGTCGCCGTCCCCAGCACCTCCACCAGTTACCACGCGCAGCGGCCGCGCAACAAGGCCAAATAAGAAATGGGAGCAGGGCATGCACTGTAGGACCTAGTAGACTGTTATAACGAAAAACCTCGCAATAATATCTATTGTATGTGGCTCTGCAGCCTCATTTTTCGGGTGTGCAGGAGGGTGCCAAGGTGTGCACGGCGCGAAGGTGTGCACGGCGTGCACGGTCACTGTACGTTAATTGTTCTTCAAGCTCTTTGTTCCGAGCAGCCAGAAGCGCGTTTTGGTGAAGCATCAGCTCAGCACCCTTTACAAGCTGGGAGAAGCCAGCCTGAGCTGTAATAAGGTGACTGAGTGAAGTAGTTGCTTACTAGCTTTGACTGGGATCTAAACTCGTGCGTATTGCTTGGTGTCTTTGATTGCCATAGTGTTTCTTGTAGTAGAGGTGGAGGTGGGGTACGCAGCCGCACTTCAAGGCGATCCAACACTATCTGCGCGTTGATAGGGACTAATCCAGATGCCTCAAAAGCCTTTCGACAGTTCTTCTCTGTAAACACGTCGAAAAACGCGTCTTTAAAGGCTGGTAAGAAGCCTTCTTTGTTGATATGGAAGACGCGTTGGCGTGCCAAGTCTCTAACGCGTTGAGAGTATTTGCGCTTTAACGGCGAGAAGCAGACCGCGTCAAGCGGCTAGAGGATGTGCGATGAGTGAGGTGGCATGCAGAGAGTAAGGATCTTGTGTTCAAGGCAGTAGTCCTTGAAATCCTGGTTGAGATGGCTCTCATGGCCATCTAGAATGAGTAGCCTGTACACCCCCACCTTGCGCGTCTTTGTATGCGCGTTAAAATGCTTCAACCACTCTAGACCAAGAGCGTTGTTAGTCCAGCCATTCTCAGAGACTGAGACCTTCCAATTACGCGGGATATCTGCCTCCTCATACCAGGCAGGGATGTGGACGCGCCCTTTATAGATGATGAAAGGTGGGGTTGCATACCCAGCAGCGCAGATACTCTGGATGACTGTAACCCACTCGCGATCGCCTGGCTGAATAAGATTTGGTCGAGCACGTCTCTCTGCGCCTGTAACCACTTTCATTGAGCCAATAACGCCCATCTGAAAGCCTGTCTCATCGAAGTTGTGCACGTCATCGTCGTGGATGCCGTACTTGGCTTTGGTGTCCTCCACCAGCTTAAACCACGCGCTAATTATCTCTGGGTCCTCCTGGAGTATTCTCTGGTGATCCTTTGCTCGATTGAACGCCATCTTGAGCTCATCTGATCGCGTTACAAATCTCTCAGCCCAGGCTCACCACCACGTACACCCACACCGAACATCAACTTTTCCAGGTCAGCGAAAGGTCGATTTCCATCGATTTTTCGTTCCAACACGACTCAAATGCCTTCTTAAATCTGTTTCCCAACGTCCTCTCTCTGCTGCAGGCGTTGTGGCAGGCGCGCTGCCTTCTTTTGTCTTTCAGCTCTTCGCTGAGCTGAAATCTTTTCAAAATGGCCCGTGCGCTACTCAGATTTTCACGTTCGGTCGAAGGCCACAACCACCACCAAGACAAGGAGACAGTCCTGCCACTCCTTGTTCTTGCAAGATATGGGCACCTGCTAGGCCTAAACACAAAGGCTCTCCATGCGAAGAGCCATAGCACGATCCGACAGAGCACCGGCTCTTGACACGCAAACAAGGCAGCCAGCATGGCCTTATATTTCACGACTTCTAGAGATAAAGAAGATGGACAGGCCTGGCTCTGCCTTCCTACTCTACCTATCTCCTCGACACAGGCTCTCCTCGCGCAGAGCTACGGCTTCGATTCGACAGAACACCGGCTCTCCGCACCTACTCTACCTATCTCCTCGACACAGGCTCTCCTCGCGCAGAGCTACGGCTTCGATTCGACAGAACACCGGCTCTCCGCACCTACTCTTTCCTACTCTCTTTTACGGCACTTAACTGCCTCAGAACACAAGGGGCTCACCCTAATGTATCTACACTGCTTAGTCTCCCCAACTGGCGGGGGAGCTGTAGCTTGAAATGGTAGCAATACCCGCGTACGCAAGAAATGCTTTCTAAGGTAGTGTAGCAGCACTGTAATTCCTTAGCTTAGCACGTCCTATATGCCCTTCGGGAGGCGGTGATGGTGGACTTAATCCCCATCCTATGGACGAAAATCGAATACCAACCAACCAACCAACCACGTACACCCAGTAGTTTATCAGCCATATCTGCTACCTCGCACAGCCGGGGCGCAAATCCTCGTGAGTCAAGGTCGAGGATATATCGGACAATCGTCTTCTCTTCAGTCGCAGTAAGCTTTTGGTTGTTGGGGGTGCAATCGCGTCGTGCAGAAATTCCTTGTACGCGTCGGTTGAGGGTCCTTGGGCGAACGTTGAAGGCGTCAGCAGCAGCTTTTTGCGTTCGGAATTGGCCAGATTGGAAAGCTGCAAGTGCAAGTTCAACTGCACCTTCATGATAGACTGAGTTCACGTTGTTTGATGAAGACATGTTGTGTTGAAGGTAGATGGTGGTTGCCAAGAGAATTCTGCGACA
This sequence comes from Lizonia empirigonia, assembly GCA_009982855.1. Taxonomy (NCBI): domain Eukaryota; kingdom Fungi; phylum Ascomycota; class Dothideomycetes; family Pseudoperisporiaceae; genus Lizonia; species Lizonia empirigonia. The sequence goes on along the minus strand of JAADKA010000038.1, from coordinate 192,769 downwards.
CTCGCCGATGCGCGCCACTCGCTGATGGAATACGTTAGTGGTGGCGTGAGGCAGATTTTGCCAATGCAAGGCAGCGGACTGCAGATCTCAGCAGCGCTTAAGCAAGCCTCAACGGGATCATCCCTCCCATCACGTCCGCTGTGTCCGCACCAGGACGCTCGAACTCAGACACACGCACATGTCCCGCCCAAATACCATGCACAAGTCCTCGACTGGAACCTGACATGTGCATGACGACCTCCTGATGCCTATGCAAAGCCTCTGGATTACCCGCTAGCCCCAACCTCCCCATACCCAGGTGGAGCCGCAGACGTGCGCCGCTCACAAGCAATGACGCCACGTCCGTGTGCCCAACTAAGCTTTCCGCCAGCGCGCGGGCCGCCACAGTGACGTCACCGCATGCAACCAGCACCGACGTCGTTGCACTCGCCCTCGCCACTGCGGCGCCCCGTGGCAGGATGCCGACGGCTGGTTCAGATAAGCTCGCGAGGGGAATCTTGGGAGGGGATCGGCGGATGGCCTGGCTGGTGATGCTGTGTGGAGACGGGAATAGGGATTTGTGATGGCAGGCCGCATACGTAGATGAGGAATGTGCTGTGGAGGGTTGGTGGGTTGCGGCTTTTGTCTTGATGTCGGCTTCTTCTTCTCTCATCTCAAAAGCGTGGACTTACTTGAGTTTACTGCCGTCAATCTCGTTATACCAATTCCCTCTATTCGCCGTTCTCCTACCGCGGGTCCAAACATCCTTCACAATACAGAACCAGTGCTGCGTCTGAGTTTTGTTCATACGCTCCCACAACCCCAACATGACGGTCATATGGGGCCTCGATTTGAAGGCCATGCAATGGGGGAGCAGCTACATGTTCGGCAACAAAGACCACCACTCCGCCGCACAAAATTCGGCATCTACCAAGGCGCCAGATCCTCATCGTATCCGAGTCCCTGGGCACCGCCGGTCCACAATCCCCTTTCATCCCCACGCACATCTAACACACCCAGACTCCGTGGACCAACAGTCCTTCGTCGCCACCCACTCCCCCAGCGCAACAGTCACAACAACACCTTCATCGGCATCGCATCCTACAACATCTCCGTCGGCATCTACGTCGCCACCACTTCGGCGCCGCCTTCTTCCTCGACCTCTCCTGGCCCGCGTGCCGTGCAAACCGCCTAGCGCACCTGCTCCATCGTCGCCTGCCTGCACACCCTGTCATGCGCACTCGCCTCCACGTCCACGGTCGCGACGCAGCGGCGTTCGCAACGGGGACGGATGGCGCGAGCGCGGCGCGCCTGCTGGCCGCGTACGGCAAGCCCGATGTGCGAGCAACGGGCGCGCGGTTGCGAGGGTGGTGTTTTTGTGGCCGGGGATGGTGTGCACGGGTTTGAGCTCGGCGGTGTTGTGGCATTCGCTGCGCATGTTGAGCGTTGGGGCCCTTGTCGGAGCATGCAAGGGGCGAGGGGGTGGCGGAGAAGCCGGCGGGCTTTGAGACGGGGCTGGGGGGGTGCCGGTGACTCGTGCGGTGCCTGGCGCGGTGGGGCGTGATGAGGTGGTGCGTGATCAGGCGGTGCGTAATGAGGCGGTGCGTGTGTAGGGTGTATGTTGTGGTTTGAGACCTGCTGGGCTTGTGGTAGAGTATCTCTTTCTCTTATGTTCGGCTGTTTGGTTTATGGGGGGGGGTGCGGTCCCCGAGTTTGATAGCAGTATACCCAGCATAGATGGCGTTCAGCTCCATGGATATACAACACGTCTTGCTTACAGCACTTCTCTATAACGTCATCAGGACTGCATATCAACAACAAGAACGTGGCAAAATCTAGGTATACAGGATAAATAATCCACCACATTCAGCACACATTGTTCTAGCCCTAGATGGTTTAACTCTATATACACAACACCTCTGGATACACAACATCTCTGCTCGCACCTCATTCTTCACGTACTACTACATAGACGATAAATGTACAGAAGTTTATGAAAAGCAGGGTATACAAGACAAATACACCGCCACACATCCCGCTTACACCATCCCACCCCTTCACTACCCACCTCCACCAACGCACACCACCTCTCCCCACACCAACACCCAACCACCCATCCACAAAACCCTCAAAAAAGCATGGTCCAAGACGGGTATACGCACCGCGTGTCCAGCACCGACGCGAAAAAAAAATAACACAAGGAAACCGCACCCAAAATCATCCATGGACCAAGACAGAGCTTGCCAATTATATCGTCAATCGGGACAAGTCGTGTCGGTCGTCGTATTTTACAGACTGCGGCAGCTTACGCGACAGCTCGTCGTACTCAATCGCGCCGTCTCAGTCGACTGCTCGTCTCCATCTCAATCACCACCTCCAATTCATTCCTCGTCCTCACCGTCCTCATCATCCTTCTCCAGCTTCTCCACAGTCTCCATATCAACACTGCCCTGCACCTCGCCCTTGACATTCCTCATCGTAACCCTGTACTTCCCGCCGTCCCAGAGATCCTTGAACGTAAGCTCCTTGGTCCTGCCGAGGCTCTCGATGTCACTAATGCGATCGAGAGTAGCTTCGAGGAACTTCTCGAAGCCAGGCTCCGAGCAGATCTCGTTGAAGGCGCGCTGCATGGGGACGCTGTCGGCGCGCACCATGGCGTGGCTGTCGATGGCGAAGATGCTGAGCTCGTGGTGCTGGCGGATGAAGTCGGAGCGCGTCATAATGAAGCGCGCGCGGTGCAGTGGGAATTCGGGCAGGATGTGGCCGATTTCGGCGTCATAGTTGGTGTCCATTTCGTTGTAGCGGTGGTAGAGGGCGTTGGCTAGGACCATGGCTGTGGACTGTGCTGTGTCAGTGGTGAGGTCTCGAATGGGCGCAGAGAGGTGTGCTTACGGCGTACTTTTGCTGGTCCATGACGTCGTCGTCCATCTCCTCGCCCAGGATTGCGCAGTTGTTGAGGAACCAGATCTTCTCCATTTCGCAGATGTGATCGCATTTGGCCAGCATGTCCTCGGACTTGGCCACGCGGTTGAGGAAGGTAAGACGGCCGCCTACCTTGTCGTACACTTCCTCCAGCACGGTATTGGACGTCCGCTCGTTCCAGTACTTCATGCGGTAGTTGCGGAGAGCTTGCATCGCGCGGTCTTTGGTGAGGTCTTTGATCTGGTGCACTTCCATGCGCGTGGCGTACTGCTTGAGTCGCTCGAACACCCAGTATTTGTCGGAGTTGATGATGATGGTGGCGAGGTTCGAGGCTGCCCATTGTTCTGCGCGTTGTTGGATGAGTTCGAGGAGGTCGCGGCCGTCTTCGTCATCGCGAATGAGATGAGTCTGGTTGATGATGAGGATGAGTGGACGGTTTAGCTTTGTGCGGCGTCGAAGCGCAACCTTCTCCAACTTGTTGAAGGCGCGTTCGATATCAAGAATTGCTCCAGCGTCGCGGGGACCGCGGATGGAGAACAGCGAGCCAATGTTGTCTTCGTGGTATTCAAAGTCCAGGCACCGGCCGAGTCTCACGCGGAAGACCTCGAGATCTGCATGAGCCTCCATCATAGAGCAGCCTTCGCCATTGACCTTGGACATGGCCTCGATGAGCATGGAGCTCTTACCGGTCCCCTTCTCGCCCAGAAGTAGATGATAGCGGCCCTTGGTCTCCCCACTGATGATCTTGTTGATCTTGTCCTGCTCGTCACGTGCAATCCATCTGTCATACCCGTCGTTGCCGCCCTCGATCTCGCTGCGAGCCGGGTCTCTTGGAATCTCTTTGCCAGTCGCAGCGAGGTCAAGCACAGGGTCGCCTTCTCGAAACGCATTTTCCATTTTTTCCAAGACATTCCACTTGTAGTACTTGGTGTAGGTGATGCCAACACAAGCTAAGATGAAGATGCTCGCGCCTGTTGTTGCAGCAGCCTCGAACATCTTGAAAGTGGTGCCCTTCCATTTCTCTTTCCTAGCTTCTCGCTCCTCCTCCTGGGAGTCGGTAGCATCGTCCACGGGGTTGGGGGTATCATTGCCAGGGGTAGGGGGCCCAGACTGGCCAGTAAGATAGCGCGGGAGGTGGTGCTGGATCCGCACAGGACCGGCCTGCTGGAATCTTTGCGCGAAAGGCGAACGTCTGGCGGCGATCTGAGTCGGTGCAATGACGCATCTCAATACAGGTCGCAGTATTAGCATTCTGGCGCGCCGGTCCGGGCTATCGCGCAGGGCACACGTGGCAGGAGATGGCGATGCAGACACTCAATTGACTAGGAAAGGCAAGGGGAGGAAATGAATGACTGGCAGGCACCCAAGGCGAGAGGCACGGTGATGAGGTGGGCAAAGCTTCGATGGCGCAGTGTGAGCATTGCGACGCGTGCATCTCACCTGAAAACAGGCCAGTGCGGGCGGCCAAGAAGCTGGTCGCGTGCTAAGGGTGACGGCAAGAGGCACTGCATGGCGGAGTTGACAGTGCCGCTGTGGTGATTGACAGTGCCGCTGTGGTGATTGACAGTGCCGCTGTGGTGAGAGGGAGGCGTGCAGACGCGCAGTCATGCTGCTCCAGACAGACGCAGACGCGTGCTCCTAGCTATAGAACAGCCACTAATAAGTATCTTACGCGAGGCTGCTGATGTGCGCGGTTACTCGGCATGACCCTTGTCCTCTGTGTCGTCTCGGTCTCGGGGGAGGGCAGTTGGCGGGAATAGCCGGCATGCGTGGACGAACTTTTTTCGCTTACGTGCAGTGACAGCTGCATACTCGCAACCTCTTTCCCATCCATCTTCAGAGGGCGTCATTGCACATTGATGCGCTCCTCGTGTATATTATCAGCATCACCGCCATCCATTCCTTGCTCCTCCTTCCTTCTGCAGCCGTTCTTTTCCGGAGGTGTAGCAGTTGCGGCCACTCTGCCGACGTGAAATATGTCTGACGCTTCTACCTTGGCTGGTGAGCTTCCCCCACACGACGCACCACCGCACTCATTGGCTGCACGCTCCCATGGCTAACGACAATGCTTCCACAGAGGCCGCCCAGACGGACAACAAGGCCAATGGCGAGGCCGCGCAGCCCGAGGACGAGGGTGCCAACAACGGCATCTTCCACATCACCATCAAGCTGCCCCACGCGCCCTTGGAGACGCACATGACCATCTCGACGGCCGAGCAGGTGCAGGACCTGCGCCAGTCCATCGTCGAGATGCCCCACACGTTCCAGTACTCGTGCTTCCACCTCGAGCACGCCGGCACGCGCATCAACGACTACGTCGAGCTGTCCGAGGTCGACGGCCTGCACCCCGGCTCCGTCCTGACGCTGGTCGAGGACGCCTACACGGAGAAGGAGGCCCGTCTGCACGTCATGCGCGTGCGCGAGCTGATTGGCGCTGCCGGCGACCGCACCGACGCCCTGCACGGCATCCTGGCCGGCCTATCGCTGCACGACACAGTGAGCCTCGACCAGGCAGGGAAGCCCAGCGAGGACGGCCCCGAGCAGTCGCCGCTGGCCGACTACGATTTCAAGGCCGCCGGCGCCGTCCAGCGCCTGCTCCCGCCCGTCCAGGCGCCCGCGCCCAAGACGATCAAGTCCATGGCCGTGTCGCCCTGGAACCCTCCGCCCTACCACCTGCGCTCCAAGGGCCACCTCATGTACCTCGTCGTCAACACCAACGAGAACGAGCAGCACCACATCACCGCCCACGTCTCCGGCTTCTACGTCAACAAGTCGTCCAATGCCAGCTTCGACCCCGCGCCCCGCGACGGGCCCAAGGCGCGCCATGCCCACTCGCTGCTGACCCTGCTCGAAGCCATCTCGCCCTCCTTTAAGCACTTGTTCCAGCAGCTGCTCGAGCACAACGCCAAGAAGGAGCTCCTCACCATCTTCCAGCTCTCCAACGCCATCCCCGCAAACCCCTGGCTGGTCCCTGCCCCCACCTCCACCCTCACCACACATCAGCCAGACCTCGCACGCACACAGGAGAGCTATCTCATCTCCGGCGTCGAGAACACCGAGACGCTCCGCGACTGGAATGAGGAGTTCCAGTCGACGCGAGAGATGCCCAAGGAGGCTGTCCACGACCGCGTCTTCCGTGAGCGTCTCACGTCGAAGCTCTTCGCCGACTACAACGACGCGGCGACCCGCGGTGCCATGCTGGTGGCTCGTGGCGAGATTGCGCCTCTCAACCCCACAGAAGCCAAGGATGCCCAGATCTTCGTTTACAACAACATCTTCTACTCCTTTGGTGCTGACGGTGTCGGTACTTTCGGCACCGAGGGCGGTGACGAGGCTGCTCGCGTCGCTGTTGGCAAGGACGTCTTCGGTGTGCGCGCCGTCAACAACCTGGACATCCCCAACCTGTTCACCTCCGGAACCGTCGTCGTCGACTACCTCGGAAAGCGCATTGTTGGTCAAAGTATCGTTCCAGGCATCTTCAAGCAGCGCGACCCTGGTGAGCACCAGATCGACTACGGTGCGGTCGAGGGCAAGGAGATTGTTGCCGACGACAAGTCCTTTGTCCCTCTGTTCGAGCAGCTGTCAAAGGCGCTGCGCGTCAAGAAGCACCCTGTTTGGGACAAGGACAATGTCAGGCACGAGCTGGAGGGCAGTGTCGAGACCAAGGGTCTGATCGGTACCGACGGCAGGCGCTACGCTCTCGACCTCTACCGCCTCACGCCTCTCGATGTCGCTTGGATCGAGGCCCACTGGAGCGAGCCGGCCAAGGAGGGTGAGACAAAGTCTTCCGACAAGGACTACCCCCACCGCATGGCCACCCTCCGCCCTGAGCTTGTCGAGTCGTACCGACGTCTGAAGCTCCGCGAATACATTAAGAACGAGCTTGAAAAGAAGGGCGCCAAGAAGGAGGAGGCACCGGCAAAGGCTGTCAAGGCTGAGGAGGAGTCCTCATCCGAGGAGGAGTCTTCAGAAGAGGAGACTTCGTCCGAGGAAGAATCGTCTGATGACGAGGAGGAGAAGAAGGAGAAGACTGACAAGAAGTTGGACAAGAAGGTTGCCAAGATTGAGAAGAAGACCGACGGCGAGGCTGAGCTCGAGAAGAAGGCTGAGGAGCAGGACCGCGTCGACATCTCTGGCTTCAACTTCGCCCTCAACCCTGACGTTTTCTCCGGCCAGAACCCGCAATCTGAGGAGGACAAGGCAGAGTGGGCCAAGGATGAAGCTGAGGTTCGTGCTGCCTGCGAGCACCTGATCTCCGAGGTCCTTCCTCGCTTGGTCCAAGAGCTCAAGGACGGCGAAGTTGGCTTCCCCATGGACGGCCAGTCTCTTAGCTCCCTTCTGCACAAGCGCGGTGTCAACATCCGCTACCTCGGAAAGATTGCCGAGCTTGCCGACAAGCCCGACCCTCGTCTGCAGGCCTTGAAGCGTCTGGTCATCCAGGAGATGATTGCACGTGGTTTCAAGCACTTTGCCAACTCCAAGCTGCGCAACGTCCCGGCTCCCTTCGCTGCTGCTTGCGTCGCACACCTCCTCAACTGTTTGTTGGGCGCCGAGGCGAACCCCAAGCCTGTTGCAGAGTCTGACAGCAGCCTCAAGGCCATCTACCCCGAGGCCGACTTCAGCTTCGAGAGTATTACTCCCGAAACCCTGAAGAAGGAAGTCATCGCACAGGTCGCTCTCCGCTACCGCTACAACCTTAACGCCCTCGGCGGAAACTGGGTTGAGTCCGGCAAGGAGCTCCAGCTCTTCCGTGAGGTCTCGCTCAAGCTTGGTCTGCAGTTAGAGAGCAAGCAGTACGCTTTCACCAAGGAGGCTCTCTCCAGCATCTCTGCCGCCAAGCCTGCCTCTGCCCCCCAGACCAACGGCAACTCGACCTCGAGCAAGAAGAAGAACAAGAACAAGCAGGCTTCGCCCTCTCGCACCGAGAGCCCGGTCCCCGCTCGCACGTCGCAGACCTTCCACGCTGATGATGTCCTGAACATCGTCCCCGTTATCAAGGAGGCTTCACCCAAGAGTTTGTTGGCTGAGGAAGCCCTCGAGGCCGGTCGCATGTCCGTCGCTCAAGACCAGAAGGAACTTGGTCAGGAGTTGCTCCTCGAGTCCCTGCAGCTGCACGAGCAGATCTACGGTGTGCTGCACCCGGAGGTCGCCCGCGCCTACCACACCCTTTCTAACCTCCTCTTCAACCTGGAGGATAAGGCGTCTGCTCTTGAACTTGCTCACAAGGCCGTCATTGTGTCTGAGCGCACTCTCGGTGTTGACCACGCCGATACTGTTCTGGCCTACTTGAACCTGGGTCTTTTCGAGCACGCCACGGGCAATACCAAGAATGCCCTCGTCTATGTCCGCCACGCCCTTGAGCTGTGGAAGATCATCTATGGAGCTGACCATCCTGACTCGATTACCACGCTCAACAACGCTGCTGTCATGCTGCAGGCCATGAAGCAGTACCACGAGTCGCGCATCTGGTTCGAGGCTTCCCTCGCCATCTGCGAGGACGTCTCTGGCAAGAACTCGATCAACACAGCTACACTGTTGTTCCAGACTGCTCAGTCACTTGCCCTCGACAAGGACATGCGCGGTGCCGTCAACCGCATGCGCGAGTCGTACAACATCTTCAAGGAGGTCCTCGGTGCCGAGGATCGCAACACCAAGGAGGCTGAGAGCTGGCTCGAGCAGCTTACGCAGAGCGCTGTCAGCCAGCAGAAGCAGCTCAACGACATTGCCGCTGGCCGTATCCGCCGTGTCCAGCTCACTGGCAGGAACCCTCTCCAGCCTGCTGCTGCCACCCCTACCGTTAGCGAGCATGTCAACACCGTCGGCGGTCCGCGCACCCGCCCTGGTGCCGGTGGTGTCGACCAGCGCAGCATCGACGAGCTCCTCAAGTACATCGAGGGCGAGTCGCCAAAGACAGCCTCGAAGAAGCGCGGGCAGACCAACCCTAGGAGGAGGGGTGGCAAGAACTAAGATTCTGTTGCACAAAAGTCACCATTTGGATTTAGCAACCGCCTCTCCCTGTAACACTATTGCGTTTTGGTTTCTTGTGACGATCAAGGCATTTTAGCACTTGGTACGTTCTTGCATCTGTTGGCTCATTGCGTTCGAGTTTAGCATTGCTGGCTTTGGGGAGTTGTGAGGTTCATACTGTATGGGTTGTAAAACTGGCCTCTTCTTGCCATCTAGACTAGGGAGGACGGGTACAACGGCGGCATGGTGATAAACTAGATGTACTCAATACAAAACGGTCTCCTCTTTTCATCTACAATCGTTTGATCAGCTGACTGCAAGGGGGTGGAGGTGTCAGACAAAGCGAGAGCGCGCACTGGCCACCCGTCTCCAGTATGACGTCCCAAACAAACTTCGCGATCGCGACAAGTTGCATCCCAGCCTCCCACAACACCGACCCCACGACAAGCCTGCGCGGCGCATTTCTTTCCCTTTTCGTTTCGCACACTCACCATCGCATAACACGCGCAAAATCACGCGCAATGGCAGACATTATCGAGCGCGACGAGGCCACAGTCATCCCGGCGCGTGGGCCACGGCGGTCGCGCCTTCCTGGGCCTCTGCGAGTCCCCATCCTGGTTGTACTGAACCTGGGCATCAACACGCTGCTCTGGCAGACTGCAGCCAACTTCCTGAAGCCTGAGCTTGGCTTCGTCAGCAAGGTCCCCACCGACGACAATGTGCTCAGCCTGTACAGCCCGGTTGCGCGCCTCATCACAAAGATCCTGACCATCTATGCCACCTGGGCCGTCGGCTACGACTGTGCGTATCAGAAGCGCAATCGAAAATAAATGCAGCTAACCCCCGCAGACTACGATGTGGGTGCGCTGACCATGCTCACCAACGTGCCCTACGCGTACCTCCTCTCGACCTACTACCAGATCTCTTCTCTCACGGTCATAACGCACGTCAACATTGAGATCCTCTCCATCGCCATTCCAACGTACCTCTTGCGCCCCAAGGCGCCTGCCCACCGCGCCGGTGTGCCCCTGCGCAACCGCTTCCTGCTCAACAGCGTGCAAGTCCAGTTCTCCAACGCGCTCCTCGCCACCTGCGTCTACGTCGTGGTTATCTGGGGCGGTCTGAAGACGGGCTGGATGAACTACTTCCTGGTCACCTACTTCGACATCCCCACGCTCGAAGCCGCGCACCTCGAGACCCCCGTCACCATCGCAGCCAAGGTCTTCGTCGCGGGCCTCGCAGCTAGGGATTTCCTTCTCAACCCGTCCATCGCCGCGCAGGTCCAGTCTGGCCAGGCGACGCCTGTGGCCAACTTTGATGCCAGTACCGCCGATCTGCAGGCTACGCTGAAGCACAACTTCTGGTACTTTGGGCGCCGCACCAGGACTTTGATCCAGCAGACGTGGATCCTCAGCTTCTTCCTGGTCGCGAACACTGTGCAGCGATGCATTCCCCTCACCGGAGCCGAGTTCAGCGGCGCGGCTGGATACGCCGGCATTTGGACTGTCGCCAATGTCATCATTGCGGCGTGGTACGCATGGGTTGGAGACACCAGCACTGACTACATTATCAACTAAGCGGGCTCGAATCAGTAGAGGACGAGGCGGTCATGGGGGCGCATTGCGACGCAGTCGTCCAATGAGGATAGAAAAGATGGTGTAGAAGTGAAGAAGATCCAGGCGTGCTTGACCGGCGTTCTCGTCGCATTTGAGGGATCTCAAGATGCATTCGCGTCCGGAGAGCCAGGCGCGTTGTAAGAGTAGGAGAAGGGCTATGCAGATACCATTTCATTGTATATCAATTCCACATTCCCACAGCTCTCAGCCCTCCCACCTCTTCCCCCTACACACAACCCACCCCCTACTCCACATAAAACACCTCCTCCATCCCGCCCCACCACCCAGGCCCCTCCTTGCTCCCCACCGCCCCCGCCACAGGACTCTCCTGCATCCCATCTGTCATGCGCCACCACGCCTGCACCTTGGGATTTGCTGCCATGCGCGCCATGTCGGCGTCGAAGGCGTCGCCTACGTACTTGTAGCTGGCGAAGAGCGTGGGCCGCGGGGTGAGTGTTAGGAAGATGGAGTCTGTGTTGGGTTAGTACTGTGGACCTGGGTAGGTGTGGTGATCTGAGCATGTCAAATTTGGAGGTTGGGGGAGGGAGGGGTGCGAGGGGGTGCGAGGGGGTGCGAGGGGGAGGGGTGGGAGAGGGAGAGATTGACCCAGCAAGCAAGGGGGTACTCGATATAGGAAAGCCATCTGCCATAGTAAAAGTGAAAATAAACTTACAATCCCGCACATTCGAATCCTTGATTTGTTCAAGTACTTCCGGCCACACGGCTGCGTGGCACTTTTTGTACTCGTCGATGCATTCTGGCCGCAGATACAGCCACTGGCCTACGTGTCGCGGTCCTTGGTTGCGCAGCGCCATTGGGGGTGCTGGGAGCGGTGGTGCAGAGGTGTGGCGCGCAGGCGGGTTTGTGGTGAACAGAGAGAAAGTTTCAGGAATTTAACTAACAGCTTGGGGAGGTGGGTGGTGCTGGCTGGTGGGGTAGCTTGTGGTGCTGCAGCTTTGGCGGTCGGGGAAGGAGGGGCCTAGGTGCGGGGGGGTTTTGACCGAGGGGGGCTCTGGGGGAGGTTTGGTGCTGGATTTGTTTTGGTTGTTGGTAGGGGAGGGTTTGCGGTTTTGTTTGTTGCTTCGAGGAAGTTGGGGGATGAGGAGTTCAATGGAGATTGTTTTAGGGGTATTGACGCAATTCTTGTTGCGTGGGTATATTGTAGTAACATATCGTAAACTCGTCTTCTCTGATCCTCGTTCGTACAAGACCTGCTTACACAAGGTACCTGTATCCCTTCATCAATCGCTGTCCCTCCTCGACAGTCATACCCTCCATCTGCGCAGTGTGCTCGACCACGTCTCCGTGTGTCTCCCACGCAGTCTCGCCAGCATCGATCTTCTTGTTCAGGTTGATCAGAATAACCCTGAAGATGTAGCAGCCCACAATAGTGACACCAAACATGGCGGTAACGATACCATAGCTGCTCCTGTAACCCTCGTCGGGCAGATTCCACACATACGAACCCGCAATGTTGCCCAGCTGCGAGAACGCATTGACCATGGCAATGGCGACAGCGCGCTTAGCAGGCGGGCGCGGAAACGACGACGAGATCCAGGAGTAGAAGACGATGAAGCCGGCATAGGCCGAGGCCTGCAGGAACAGCGCCACGTAGCGGCCAGCGGTGTTGAGCGTGCACATGGAGATGATGAAACCGACCAGGCCGACGACGATGGGTCCGACAATGTGCCAGAACCGCTCTTGCGTGCGATCGGCGTGCCACGCGTTGATGAGCGACACAATGCAGGCGAACGCCCACGGCGGTGCGGACATGAGCAGGGTGGTGATGTAGCCGAAGCCGAGAGTGCGTGTGAGACTGGGGAAGAAGGCGTTGAAACTTAGGCCGACGACGTAGGCGGTGAATGTCAGCATCAGGACGTAGATCTTTACGTCCTTGACAGCCATGATCAGACCAGCAAATACCGATTCTTCAGCACTGTCCTCGTCGGCCTCTCCGACGTCCTCAGTCATGCGGAGAACAGCGACAGAACGCTCCTCTTCGGTGAAACCGCGCGAGTTGTGGGGGAGATCGGGGAGAATGAACAGGGCGGCGATGGCGATGAGCATTGTGGCGGCACCTTCGATCCAGTACAGCCATCTCCAGGCACGGTGGCCGAGGGTGCCCTCCATGTTCGACAGGACGGCAGCACCGACGAGTGAAGAGAAGGCGTTGGAGATGAGATTGCCGCAAAAGAGGATGGCGTTGCGGAGAGTGAGTTCGCGGCGGGTGTACCACTTGGATAGGATGAGGAGGGCGCCGGGGAGGAAAGCAGCCTCGACGAAGCCGATGAAGAAGCGGATGGATACCATGCCGGCGAAGCTGGTCACGTTTCCGGAGAGGGTCGAAATCATACCCCAGACGAGCATGACGACGCCGATGTAGATGGATGGACGGGGAATCAAATTAATGACCATATTGGATGGAATCTGCATCACTAGCGAGACGTTAGAATGAGCGCTAGATGTTGCGCATGGATACGACTTACAGATGTAGCCAACGTACAGAATGGACAGACATGTCGCATACTGGGTATTGTTGATGTTAAGGTCCTCTTGCAGACCACCAAGACGCGCGGCAGCGATGTTATTACGGTCGAGGTAGTTCATGATGTAGATCAGCACGAACAGCGAGCATCGTGCATCCAGCTTGCGCTTCAACTTCTTCTCGACCTCGGCCCTCCTCTCCGGGGTCATGTTGGCGGCGAGCCCACCGATGGTCGACTTGGGAGCGACCTCATGGCCCTGGGTGTCCATCGCCATATTTTTCTTGATGTCAGCCATTGTCAGAATCAAGACAAAAGCAGTGCGACCGACTTCGAAACGTCAAATCGTATTTCCTGCCAGCTAGGCACCGTCCAGCTCTTATACTCAGACCAGTTGCTCGTCTCCGTAATCATGTGCCGGCCCCATTCGCTATTTTGCGGGACCTCCATATTGTCACCACACCTACCCCACGCCTCTAGTTCACCGTTACATCACTCATCTCGCGTTGGGTAGAATTTTCCCAAGGCCTGGGAGTCAAGCGTACCGTGGCCTATGAAACGCCGCAGCCGTTGCCTGATTCGGTATACCGCACGATGCGGGGAACTCGAGCGTCAACGGCGCCGCCGATCCCCTGAAGAGAGAAAATGATCCACCTGCAATCATGCTGCCATTCGTCTCGAGGCTGCTGCTGAGGCAGATGCATGAGTCGTGGGGGCAACTCGGAAGTTGGGTGTAGAGAGCGGCCCGCTACTGTTGGTGCAGACGCCGCGGTCTCGAAGCTACAGCCGCTTCACGCATTGCGCGGACAGCTCAGCAACAGGATTCCACCTCAACACGAGTTTATCTTTCGAGGATCTGTTGAGCCGCATGCGCAAAGATGCCGCTAGTTGTAGCGACCCGCGTTGCTACCGCGGGTGAAGGTCGGTTGAGGAACTGAGGTTGAAAGAGGAAAGACTTCGGTGTTTCGTGAAGTCTGATTTGCCGCTTCCGACCACATTCTTACCGCTTCGTGTGGGGTTACATCAAGCCTTTGCACTTGAGGCTCTGCTAGGCTCCACAATCTATCGGACGGCCAGACACGGGGCTTGGTGCCATGGGGACTCCAGTCTCCAACATCACGCAGCACTTGAGAGACTTGACAGACAAAGCCTACAAGGGGCAGTGGCAACCCTGGCACACAGCAGATGTCACGATTCGGGGCTTCAGAGGCATTTGAAGGATCCTCTTGTCGTTCTTGTCTCACGGTCAGGGTAAAACCTCATCCTCCATCTCGTATCGAATCAACCAAGCATCACCATCATCGGACGTCTTGACTCGTGCAGCTCTCTGGCGGCTCCTTAGCGGCATCTCCTCAAAACTTGACCCCCACGCTACTCCCAACTCCATGAACATCTCTACTTCATCTCCAACAATCTGCAACCCCAGCCTCTAGCTAAGAGAATACTCCGGGATCTGGGGCAGACCAAGTGCAAGTCGACCGACCTAGATCTGGGACTCAGGAAGGACAAGGTTCAGGCGTGCGGATACTTGCTACAAAATTGTGCCAGATGCCTGGGAATGGACATGCACCCCATCCTTGGCCGAGGCAATAAAACTCTGGGGCAGCAATGTTTGATGTCTTCCTAGCCTGAAAGTCCAGCTGGGCCTTTACCGAGGACGACACAACATGCCTCTTGAACGCGGCAAGGACGTTGCTGATCTTCAAGTCAAAGTGCATACAATCTCTCATCGCTGTTGGTGAGAGCACGCATACATAGGTGCCTCTCATCGTCCGCGTGTTCTGATACCTGCACGTGGTAACCAAGAATCTGCGTTCTTCGTCTCGGGTTCCAGATCCAGACCAACCCACTTCACCATCGCCTGGAGTATAACGCAGCCTCTTTATCTACTTGAGCGCTCCTCAGACCAAACTGGATGCTAACGCACACAATCAGCTGCGTTGTATCTTCCAGACAGGTGCAGTAACCATGGCCGGATGGCAGCTATCCCTGAGGTCAGCCTTTTGAGCAGGCCCTGTTGATTCGCTTCGGTGGCTCATTTTGATGCGTGTTACGTAAACATTAGGTATTGACAGCCTCATGTCTGCGGACCAGCCCGGTCGTCAAAACCTCTCGCGCTCATTAGCAAGCTCGTGAACGTGGTATACACTGACTCGTGGGATAACTGCAAATACTGTAGCTACGGCGCAATCAGTGCTCTTACGCATTGTCAACGAACACAGTATGCTCATCCTGCTTCGATTTCGATCACCTGCGCCACCCTCGTGAACTCTTCCGGCCCAACCCAGTTCTGGTATCAACACCACAGCACATCATGCAATCGACTGAACCCTATGCCGTTGATGAACCGACCTCCAGAAGTGTTTGAACGCATACTCATGTACTGTTTACCGACACAGGTCCTCCAGAAACATGGAGGCAGCGGACTGTAAGCCGTAATTAATTTGGCTCTCGAACTTTTCGATGCCAAAATCATCACTTTCACCTCCCTTCATGATGTTCATATTGTTGCAGGCATTTCCGCATCTGCATCAACCAGGAGATATTCGCTCAACACCACATCCGGGATTTTCTTGAGAAGAAAGATAGCGGCCAGCTGATGCTAAAGAACCACATAGCAGTATGTCTGGGCTACTATATCAACTCGCTACAAGGCGCTTCTCCGTTCTTGCTAAAAGATTGCAAAGCGGCCTCGAAAGTGCTTGCTTTGGGCATCCGCGGGGGAATTATGGACGTCGTTAGCAATCTGCACTTGTACTTTGCAAGCTACTTGTCGCGAATCGCCCGGGAATACGTACTGTGCTTACAGCCAACGCCTCGGACATATCTGTCAGGTTTTGCAAGATTCCGCCTGTCACTATGCCAGGAAGATGTGGCATGCTACAAAGTCGATTAGCAGCAGCAATAGGCAACGTAACAGCCCTGGAACACGGTATTGGCGACACATTGAGTTGATCTTCATATGATATTTACTAGCACTTCCGGGCTTCGACATGTATGCTTTGCTTAGCACTTGTTTGGTGGCAAGCCGACTAATGACACTTTGTGCAAAGATGAGACGGCTTTTGCAAAGACATATCACAGTACAGAACAAGACTGATACGGGAAACAGAGACATTATGTACAAGAGCCATCAGCTCGAACTCATAGCCCAAATCTTCGCCACTTCTTCAAGACTAGGGAAGGGAAAGCTGACTTCATGCAAGTGAATGTGATGTTCTCAGAGTTTCAGCTAGAGAACAGCCACTGTTGTTGAGCACTTAACAGTACCTGTGGTCAATCTTGCAAAGATGCTCCTGTGGCTATTGTCAATTTGATCGCAATAGCATCATTAGGCAGTAAACCTACCTTCTTCTCCTTTTCGAGGTCATGCTGAGGCCTTTTCTTCTTGTCCTCGTCCTGTGGTGATGTCAGTCACTATCGAATCGCCAAATCAGGGCGGTAATTGGGTCAACTCACTTCTTTTTCCTTGTGTTCATGTTCGTACTTCTCACGTTGCTCTTTCTCGTAACGTTCGTGCTCTTTGCGGTCTTTCTCCGCCTTTTCCCATTTTTCTTTCTCGACCTGGGACACCGTGTTAGTGCCGGTAAGAAGTTTCTGATGC
The DNA here is from genome assembly GCA_009982855.1 of Lizonia empirigonia. Classification (NCBI taxonomy): domain Eukaryota; kingdom Fungi; phylum Ascomycota; class Dothideomycetes; family Pseudoperisporiaceae; genus Lizonia; species Lizonia empirigonia. Next base: position 176,198 of record JAADKA010000038.1, on the reverse strand, counting down.
ATTCTTAAACAGAAACGTGTCAAGGGCGGAGTGTGTGGATTACCTTCTTGCGCTCTCCGTCTTCCTTCTTTTGCTCTGCCTCCCACTTTTTCTTGTCTTCACGATCTTTGTCTTTATGATTCTTGTCCTCATGATTCTTGTCCTCATGATTCTTGTCCTCATGATTCTTGTCCTCATGATCCTTGTCCTCATGATCCTTGTCTCCGTGATTCTTGTCTTCGTGATTCTTGTCTTCATGGTCCTTGTCTTCATGGTCCTTGTCTTCATGATCCTTATCATGGCCCTTGCTCGGTCCCTTCTTGTCAGGCTTGCAGTCTTGTGCGTGCGTTAGTGGCCGTGCAATTCATGGCTGAGGTCTGAGCATGAATTCAGCTTGATTTTTGGGTGGTACCAGATGCAGCTCGTCTTTTACTTAAGCTCATCAGCATTGTAGGCCATGCAGCCTTTATTGTCATCGGAGTAGTGAACATAGGGCTTCTTGTAGACGCAGTCCTTGTCCTTGTTATTAGTGGGGGCTGGGACAGCGAGAGCGAAGGCGCTCAAAGCCGGGATGGCAATCAAGGAAAAGTTCATTGTCGATGATGAGCTCAAAATGTGTCTGAAGCGATGGAAGTAGTAGTAGAGTGAGTGAAGTTGAGAGATGGGATGAATGGCCAATGTTGAATTTGAGGGTGATTTATATAGATGTAGTTGACCTTCAAATCACGATCAAGGCTCATCAAGCACTGTCAGCTCATCGTCTTAGCGGTCTTGAGCTTGTTGCCCAGGACCTAATTGAGCGAAGACTATTGATTCGCAACTTAAGACGCGAAGCTCAGAATACATCCAGTGCCTGAGTACCAATAGGCGAGATGGCTTGCGCCTTGCTGCTGAAGAGAGGGGTTTGAATACAACCCGTGGGATGCTGTATAGATTTGGCAACGATCGTGCAGATTGCAAATCGTCTCCCAGGTATGCGGCAGAGCTGCACTGAGGTTTACAATCCTCCAGGCGGGTCATTGTTGCTGTACAATCTGTGAAGGTGAATTCGGATGTCAAATTCAGCACGCGAAGACGTAGCGTGGATGTCGAAAGCAAAGTCAACCGGAAATGCCTTCCACATCGACTTCCGTGCGCGTTGGTTCGCATCGCACCAGTACCATCGGCAATCTCCAACGTCAGGCTGGTAAGCATGAAGTTGTTCGAAGGCGGCTAGAAACAAACCGAGACAAGCTTTTCCGGGGCAAAAGGCTAGTCAGCCCGGTTTGCGGGGTGAGTGCGGAGCTGCATCCGGGTACCAGAACATAATTGTAATTCTATGGTTAGATCGAATCCAGTTGAACAGTGTTGGATGCTAGATTTGGGCGAGATCACCAGGGGTGCCCGCTCTTCTAGCATGGTGACTGAAAGCCCAGGAGTAAGCGTTAGTGCCGTTCAGCTCAACGCAGCTTGCAGCAAGGTGAGCCGAATTTGTTTCGGAAAGCCTCTTCTCTGTACCAGATTAACATGAGTCACAAGTGCCACTTTTGCTCTTAGATCGTGGGAGGTGTGCCGTCCCGCGGAGTCGATCAGCCGAGAGTTGGGATATCTCGCGCCTGGCGTCGAAGTGTGCTGCATCATCAGATGCTATAATCAAGGTTCCCCGCATTGGACAGCTCGACAAGTGTTGTCAGACAGTGCCTACCATGTCATCGTGGATGATGCCCAGCCGGTAGGGCTCGCTTCCATTGAGCTAGCGCAGCTCTCCCAAGAGAAGGCGGAAGGGCTTCAATGGTCGCCCAGACGCAGGCTAGAAATTTAAAGGTCCTCGGAGGTTAGTGACGCAAGAAGTGGCGTTCGAGTTCCGAGACGGTTCAGCCGCAGGCAATGTAATGGAGATCTCAACTTACGCTAATCCCTCCAGCCTGGCTGGGAAATTGTCTGCAGTATTGTCACGTATTGCCGCTTTAGGAAGATGCCATGCATGTGCAGTCCTCTCGCATGCTTGATCTGGATGAGCTGAGATCTAACGTCACCACACTTACCGATGTGACAGATTTTGTGGGGATCCTCACGCTATCGTGTCAAAGAAATCAATGCAGGCAAGTGAGCCTTCGATTCTTTGGCGATGTATATCAGCAGTGAGTACGACGGATTCAAATACTGTATTGAACCACCAGGACCTGACATTCGCGATGTGACCATTAAGCCGGGATAGAGACTGCCTCAGATTGATCGCGATTCGCTCTAGTTCATCACGGAAGCGTTGGTACTCGTGGCATCGGTGTAGTCTTCCGATAAAGACGGGAGGTTCTGGAACCTAGCAGCGCAGTCTAACGCTGCAAGACGCTGACCGAAACCGTTCATCGATGGCTAGCCGTGACTATAGAGCCTACTTGGTACAGTAGCGATGTTGCTGCAAGCCTAAACGTAACCCACAATTGGCCAGAAGGTTTGGGTCTTGGGGGCGCATGTCCGCAGAGCCGTACAGTACTGCCTTCCCTCTGCGTAATCTCATAGAAGCGTGTCGTTCGTTGCGAGATCAGCTTTTATAGCCGTTGCCGTTGCATATGCAATCCCTAGGATCGAAATGTTGCTGTTCCCTCAGCTCGCCTAGCGAAGCTGAGCTGGTCAGGTCGCGGACAATCGGCCAGTTTGTTGCCATCTAAAACAATACATGTTCACACCTCAACGTGGTAATGAAAGGCGGATATCCTTCATGAAAGCTATGCCTGCCTCTGAATTGGGAGGAGGCCAGCACCAGCTCTTGTCTCGACATGGTACGATGTCGCGGCAGTCGCTAGCTGTGGTAGTTACGTGTTTCGATCGTCGTCCTGATCACTTGGCGGTCGAGCGGCGGCGTCCGATGTCGTTCAGCAAGAGGAAGCAGCGGACGAGGACATGATTGATCTCTGCTGAACTCAATGGCGAGTTTGGGGCTCATCGCGCAGGCCGGATAGGACAGGAGGGTTGATACGGAGATGAGTGGGGCTGCGAAAAGTGGAGTGGCACGTGCAATTTGGAGCTTACTTCTTACATAGGGCACCTTTGCTAGGGTATCTCTCTCTTCTAATTAACACTCAACGTAGTAAACTCAGCTTCTATCATGACTCTATTACAAGAACTCAATGAACTAATTATCTCAGTAGACTAAGGTGCAATCCTCTGCACGTTCTCTGGGCCTCGGGAGTCAGTGGAATCTCAGCCTCGCGAGCACTGAATCGCAAACCTTAGTAGTGATCACATGTGGCAGTAGTAGTGATCTCATGTGGCAGTGAATGATGGAATATCAATAATCATATCGACCTTTCCCTCGACAGAGCTACGCACCTCATGACAACTAGGTTAATTCAACCACTGCAGCTACTCCCAGAACCCCACTTTGCGATGACAAGCAACAATGAGCACGTTGATAGACGATATCAAATCTTTCACTGTGCGCGGACCTGCGATATTGCAACCGCAAGTTACTAACCATATCAACGCACTAAATGCGATACTGACACTTTCCAAATCGTCTGACTTCAAAAAAGACTACCTGAACAAGCGCCAAATACTGCTTCAGCGATTTCGACGGGGCAGTGTTCACGTAATATGGGCCATAGATCAGGTCAGGCCTCTCGATCTTCAGATCGGCCACAAAACGCAGGTGTTGTGAGGTGCTGTCGACAGAGAAGATGGTGACGAAGTGGAACGTGCGAGGCCGAGGGTCAGGCCTGGTGCTCAACGCGAAGTGATCCCCTACAATTAGGTGATGCAAGTACTTGGTGGGGGTGGGTTGTTTTGGCCCTAGAGTGACGATTGAGTTGGACGACAAGTCATACGCAGGCAGATAGATGTGGGAAGATTCAGTCTGTCATGCTACAATATAGTGGCCGCAAGTAGACCGCTGTCGGATGGGAAACATGAAAGGACATTGTCTGCTCAACATCTTCTTCCTCCACTATCGCGTTGATGTCAATTTTCTTGCTCACAGTCTCCGCCTCACTTGTCCAACAAGTCAGTGTATCGTCAGTGTCTGCCTCTCTGTTTGATGAAGGAACGTTCCTTGCATGCTGACCACGGCTTGGTTATGCAAACTGACGCGCCTTTCCTCGGGAAGTGGCCGGTGCCATCGCAATGACCAGATATGCTTTCATAGTTGGAGCCACTTTAGCCCCCAGTTTGACGAGTGATATCGGGACCTTTGTGAAGGATAGGGTATAGCCTTCTAATTGAATCGGCTGTTGTGACATCGTGGAATAGGTGAATAGCTCTCATTTTCTTTGTGTCTAGGTCCTGCCCATTCGCTTCGAAGTTGCTATGTCCTTGCGCTTCAGGCTAGGGTGAACATCTGATCTGGTCCTTGTCGACCGTCATCGTTCCGATGTTGGTCCATAAGGTGAGCGACGTAGGCTGATCCGACGAAGTCCCATAGCTTCTCTGTCGCGTTTGGCAAAGAGTCACTGTTAGATTTGTGCGGTCGGATGATGTACAGCGGCTCTCCGCCGTAAAATACGCAGATTTTGTCGCCAGGCTTGCATCCAGGTGTCACGATGCCGAGACGGCCGCCTTTGGTGCTGATGAATGAGTGTCCAACGGTGCGTAGGATGAAAATTGAGAATGAAAATACCTCAGAGTCCAAACGGAATATGTCATAATATCTAGCTGTTAGCGCTTCCATCATATCTGCAACTGCAGTCATTGCAGTTTCGTTAACACGGTGGTCTCTGCAAAAGGCCACGACAAACTCTCTGGGAATACTTGAATGGTCGTCGACGTTACAGTTGCTATTGCGTTCACAGGTTTTGCGGGCGAGGTCCAGACTCTTTGCCAACCACGCCATAGCAATAAGGTGTGTAGGATTGCTGTTACTGAAGTTCTCGGCATCATTCGTGTAGTCTTCGGTGTAGCCCCATGTCCCAACTAACCGCTCGTCTTCAATAACCTCAAGAACCGTGTCTACCTCAAAACCACGAATGGCAAGGAAGTCAAGTTCTGGTGCGGTTACTATAAGTCTTTTCGGATATTCGTCTATCGCATCATATCTCGAAATGGTCACCAACTCCTCTTTTTCAGTGAAAATAGACTGATACCAAAGCGGGAATTTTTGAATGCGTCTGTTCCAGCGACCATAGAGACAGAAAACATGTTTTCCCCTTCCCCTTGGATCGGGACACCAGGATGGTAAATACGACGATCTGGGGTTTTCTGAAAATGGTATGTCCAATAACAATGGCCACTGACTGATCTGAGCAACCGTCTTCATGCAGCTGATCGTGGTAAACCAATGTTGAATGCGAGCGGTTTCGCTGTAATTAACCAGTGGTGCCAATTCGCGCCGTAGACCTTGATCAAAGAGTCCGTACAGAGCCCAAATCCTGTCCACCTCTTCTCCCACTTGACGGCGGCGCATGTATTGAAGCAAATATGGGAGATCTGACGTATTATATTGATCTTTTTGACGATGAAGCTGGATTGTCCGGCACTGATGTATTGTTACGAAGTCCAAATAACCCGTCGGTCCAAAATGGTTTTCCCAATCGTAATATCTTTTTACGGCCAAATCCAGTAGCTGATTAAAACTCGCCCACAAACCGCCACGGAGCAAGATTGCTTCCTTTGCAAGCACAATTTCTTGAAACGTCCACAACCGCTTGAACCAATCTGTAGAGAGCAGCTGAATCATGCCCACCCAGAAAGGATCGTATTCCGATGGCCATCGCCTGTCGATTTCGTTGGCAGCGTATTGGGAAGTCCATGGCTCGGGGACCTGATTCAATCCCTTCATGCATACAGTGGTTTCGAGCGTGGAGCGGCCCCCCCAAACGATGACACTGTTCGCATGCGAATAGATTCGGTACATCTGCGGGACCTGGACAGCTTTCTCAGCGTCATCCGCTTGGTTGATACAAATGGCATCGATCCAGATAGGCTGTGTCGGCTCCGGTTTGGACAGGTACAGGTATTCCAGCATCTCAAAGGCAGTCGGAGTAACCAGCAACGCTGCATCATTGCACTTGACCGTGACGGAAGCGGGCTCGGTGCCCCACACATACGATATCGCATCGTATTCGAGCTCTTCTGTCAGCGCGTGACACTCTGTCCGGAGTTCAAATTTGTCCAAGGCCGTCCATATGATGGTGAGCAGCCGGATCTCGCCAGGCTCTAGGGCTTGTCGCTCATAGGGTGACGCGATATGTGGTGCGTCTGAGGTCGAGGTCATCTTTCGGTTTGGAAACGTACTGTGTATGTGTAGACGGTAGTGGAATTTATGAGGTGTAACTTTGAGTGCACAAGGCTGCAGGTGAGGAGAGATCTTAAGGCTTTCCTACAACCTCGTGACTGAAGCTGCAGGCTGACAACGAAGGCGCAGGCTAACAGCGAAGGCGCAGGCTGAGCGAACTACACTGCCGAAATTGGCGCCTTACATCGATGCCTTACAGTTGGAGGGCGTATTGGCTTTGGGGCTGCAAAATGACTCCTGGCTGAGATGGGACGCTCGCGGATCCGCGACCGCCGGGCTGCGGGCGAGACAAGTCAAGTGCCCCAAGAAACATGAAGACTACAGTAGCGCACATTGAGATGGTCTTGTCGAGGGCTAGGATCGTGTTCGAGTTGCCAAATGGTAAATGTGCCAAGCCGGCACCAGAGTTACGAGGAAGGGCTCACGCAGAAGAGTTGATATGTGGTGCTTAGCATGGTTGCGCCTTCGGTCGCAACCATGCTCAAATATGAGTTGAATATTTCACCACTTCGGTGCTGCTTTGTGTGGACAGCCACCGTTTGTCTACCCTTTACTACTACCTCAGAGCAGAGTGTGTGTTGTGTGTTGAGAAGATATGTACAAAACGCCGTCGCCAAGGTGCAAATTGATAAGCCGGCCAGCGATAAGAACCGGATGTACCAATCGAGTACAGACTCTGCGACCCAAATGCTGTCCTCTGGATAATGTGGAGGCGCAAAGATAAAGACAATACTGCGTGAAGTGTAGGAATAACATGCAAAACCAAGATGCCCAATATGTCCCAACCAAAGCGCAACCCAGAACAAATGATCCACATCAGCACTTGACGGATCGTCCCTCTCGCAGTCGAGATCCAACGCGGTGGAGGGAGGTGGGGTATGCTAGTGTAACGCGAACCATGAAAAACTCAACCCTGAACCCCATAAATGCCCTAATTCATGCAATGTTGAATGTGGAGTGCGCACGCTCGTGTTTGCGAATATCGATATTTGTTTGATGCCGCCCCGTCGACGCCGAAGAGCGTTCATGTAGAACGGCAACCTAGATGCGAGGCATGGAACCCATAGCGATGAGGGCCTCAATTGCATCGAGCTCAGCCCCGGAACCGGTGACTCCAGGAGATGCCGTGAACTTGAGAGAAGGAAGAGGGGTGCTACCCATGACTGGAGTACGGGTTGAAATGGAGCCCTGGAAGCCCTTGTGCGGCAGCGAATGGCCCTGTGCCGAAATGCTACGGAAGCGCGGGTTGCTCGACTGCGTGCGGCTTAGGTAGTTATAGTCACGATGTTCGCGACGCGGGCCGCGGCGGGTCTCCCGCGAAACCTGTGGGCCCAACGTGGCCCAGTCCTCCTGGTCGGTGTCATCGTCCAGGTCTTCGCCGAGGTCCATGTCAGACGCCGAGTCGGATTCGGAGCTGTCATCGGAGCCGTCCAGCGACATCTGATCGGCCATCTCTTCGTCTTCGCCCATCTTAAGGGGCGGCGACCATGAGCCAGCATTCCAGCTGCCCTGGTACTCGTCGCGCTCCTGGCGCAGCTTGGGGATCTGCAGTCCACCGGCAGCGCTGTCCATGCTAGCTGGCGGAGTTGTTCCAGTGCCACCGCGCAAGCTGCCGATGGGTACGCCGCGAGGCTGTGACGAGCTTGCGACACTCCACCTGCCCCAGCCGACCTTTTCGAACTTTACTTCGCCGTGCATGCCGCCGCCTGCACGATGTTCCAGCGCTGCGACAACGAGCCGCCTAGCTTTCGCGGGTGCCAGCCCGGAAAAGCCAGGGACAGAGTGGGTGAGGTGTGCCATCATCTCGCGGATGGGCATGGCGCCATGGCCGACGATGATTGCGGGCAAGTGATACTTTGCCAACATGGCAGCCGTGATTTGACGCGTGGCGTCGAGGCCGGCGAGCGCCTCTTTGGACAAGGCTGAGGGCTGGTCTTGCGCCGCAGCGTGCTCGACTGCGTCCTGCAAGTCGATGTCCATTGTTTCCGGCGTGTCTACCCTGCCAGACATGGGCATGGCCGGCCTGCGCTTGTGCGCTGAGAGGGTGGGTGATATCGAAGATGGAGGCGTGAGGAGCGTGCCTGTCGAGGCCGCGTGGACGCCATCGTGTGGGACAGGGATGTTGCGGGAGGCCTGCTGGGCAGCAAAGGCCGCTGCGATGTTGGACACAGGCTTCTGGGCCATGGTAGCCATGTTTGCGGCTATGGGGCTTATCTGCGTGACAGTTGGGTTGGAGTCAGGGTGCTGTGACTCAGGAAGGCGGCGTCTGACCGGAGCAGCAGCAGCAGCAGCAGCAGCGCAGACAAAGAGTTGAGGGTCGTTTGTTTGGGGACAGCCGAAGAGCTGTCTTATGCGACCGCGACGGCAGTGGTGAGAAAGGGATAATTGCTGTCGTGTGTTGGCGATTCAAGGAGCAAGCTGCAGCGGCGCCGCTTGATCGTGGGAGGGTTCGAGCGCGTTTGGCGGATCGGCGATCCGGGGAGCAGGCACGTGTACCGGGCGGCTCAGACAGGAGACGCGTCAAAGTGTGGGCGAGCAGTATCGGGAACGAGCAGCGAGGATGTTGGCAGAGGACAATATTCAGTGTGCGTGTTGTGAGTGCTTTGTAGTAGTGTTTAGTGTGGGAGTCAGTCGTGATAAGGGCCGCTCGGTCTGGCACAGTCCCACCTGCATATGCTGTCAGAACCAAGGAAGTGGGCAAGCCAGGAGCGTGTCGGGCAGGCGCGCATGGCATGGCGGGCGCCTTCTGATTGGCTGCGGAAGGCGCGGCGTGCCACACCTTCTCGTAGCCATCATCGCCAATTGCCCCAACTGTCAGCAGGTACCCACGCAGCCACGCCGGAAGCAGGGTCGCAACTCGAAGTGCCTGTCTTTCCCTTGCGCAACGCCGCAAATGTCGTGATGGTTACATCGTTAGGCTGCGTTTGTGCCTCGTCCATGTCTTTGCACCAGCATCGTGACCCTGCTCAAAGGCAGTCTTGGAGACATGCGCGGTGCGCGGCACTCTCCCTCTGCTCCGAGACCAGCCGAGACCGTGGGCCATCGGCCAGCCTCCAGTGCCCCCATGCGTTCGCAGGCCCAGCAGCCATTGGCCTTATCAGTACTGCGCGGGGTTACCAAATGTCGCTATCAACCTCGCTCCGATCTTCGCTATTGCATGCCCCTCTTTGCAACAGCACACATCGCGGGGCTGCGCAAATAAACTGCTGAAAGGTGCCGTGGGCAGACTGCGCCATTATTGGAGCTCGGGAAGCAGTAAGCGCACACGTGTAGATATTGCACGTCTGGTCCAAGTGGAGCACATTGACGTAAGCGTTGCTATGAATGCGCTTGCACCACATATTTGGTGATGGCCTCGCTTGCGTTAGTCTACCTTTCCTAAACCTAGCAGTCGGAGGATATCGTGACTTACAGACTTGAGAACGTTGATCTGCTGCACAGTGCGGTTGAAGACGGCGCGGTACTGATCCAGGTTCTTTTGCACGACGTCGTTGCGCGTTGTGCGTCCTTCGCAAATAGCCTTCATCTGGATCTCCATCTGCGCTGGGTTAGCAAATATCCTTGGTAAAGCCAACATTCTTTGCCAAAAAATCGCTCACCTCTTTTCGTAAGAACGGTTTGCTCAGACTTGTCTCAAAGCCAACGTTGTCATAACCCTCGATAAGCGCGACACCCAGTGTCGTCGGAATGAACTCTTGTATTCCGCCGGTTGCCGCTCCTCCACCTCCGTTGTGACCCATTGCTGCGCCGCCTCGGCCTCCTCGACCACCACCTCCTCTTCCTCGTCCGCGTCCTCTGCCTGCGCCGTTGCCAGCAGTTGCTGCAGCCCCGCCTTTGGGTCGAGCTATCACATATTCGCGCTCCTGGATCTTGGCAATGTGTTCAGCCATCGTTGCATCTGTGCCAATGCCGTTGACATCCATCAGTGCAATGAGCTCTGGCTCGGTAAGGTAAGTGGGTGCTGATGTCTTCCCATCAAGCATGTTCGCCTCTGTGGGCTCGAAAATGTCACCTACGGTATAATGTGGTAGTTGCTGACTGCTTTCCCACTTGTCGTACGGGTAAACATCAAGGTAATTCCTTGCAATCACTCGCAAACCGTGAGCGTGGAAGATCTCGGCCCCATAGTCGATCTCGATATCTGTAGCTTCTCCAGCTGCGTCTTCGGAGCAACAAGCAAGGAATCGACGAACGACGAATTCGTACACCTTACGTTCGTTCTCGTTGTTGAGGGCGTTGGATGCAACATAGTTTACTGGGTGGATAGGCGGGTGTGCCTTGTCGTTATTGCGACCACTACGCGGTTGGTTGAACCCGCCGTTCATCAGAGCCTGAGCGAAAGTGCCCCATCGGCCATCCTGAGTTTGCCTCGAAACAAGACTGCGAAGGTCTATTCCCCTATCGAATTGGTCGGTTTCCGTACGTGGGTAGCTGATCCAGCCTTTGGTGTAGAGATCTTCCGCGACCTTCATTACGTCTTGTGATGTCATACGGAGGAACCGGCTGCCCATCTTCTGCAGCTCGACCGTTGTAAGAGGGAGTGGCTTCCACTTCTTGGTAGGTTTCTTTGCCATCTTAACGACCTTAGCCGTCTTCGAGAGCAAGCACTTTTCAAAAATCAGAGTGACGGCCATACGATCGAACAGGTGGCCCCGTCGCCAATTGAACCTGACCTCCACGTCTTCGTTGGTGTGATGGACCTTGATGTACCAAAATGGCTCTGGAACGAAGTTGCGGACCCGGAGGTATCGATCGACTACAAAGCCTAGAGTCGGGAACTGGCAGGATCCATAGCTAATCAGCTTACCACGTTCATCACCTTGGACAGGGATCATGTTTTGTAGGGCTAATGTTTGCATACGCGTAAAAGCTGCACCAAGTCGTAGATCAAGTTCGATGCGAGCAGCAACTGCGTTAGCTTGCGCATCGTCTAGTTGGATTGGGTTCTGAGATGCTTGGACGACGTGCCTGGAGGATGTTAGCGTGTTGTTGTTTCATAAGGAGAGATTACTTTCGCTCTTTCAATGTTGCTGAAACGTGCGCGGTAGACTCGCAATCTAGGATTCACTTTCAAGGCAATGTCCCGTATCTCAGTACCAATGTGCTCACCCTCACGATCACAATCGGTCCAGATGAACAAGATTTGACAGCTCCTGGCTTGCGATTCGATGTTACTTGCTACAGCCTTGTTGTCCTGCGCAGTAGTCAGCTCTTGTTTCTCGAAGGGCGTGACCCGGCCAAGTGCAATTGCTGTCGTTTGACATACCTCTGCAATGGTACTATGTATGGGGGCGTCGAACAGATCCGAAGGTTGACATGAATGCCATTTCCTATACCGTTCAGGGAACTCGTTGGTTACGATGTGGCCGGCAACGCATGTGAAAGTAACGTTGCATTGTCCCCATTGTTGGAAACGAAAGTCGAATCTGTAGTTCTTGACCCATTGTATGCCGCGGACACTGTCCTGCTCCAAGTTAGTCATATCATCTCACCTCACGGTCTGCAGCTTCAGCATTTGTACGCACAGTCGTCACTCGGCCGCCGAGGTGATTTGCAACCGCCTTGGCGATAGACGGTTTCTCCGCAACGCACAGCACCTTCATTGCTGCGGTGCGCTGGTATGGCCATCTAGCTTGTCAGCGAGCGGTGGTGAAGAGGCAGCCCGAGAGAAAGTTCAGGGCGATGCACGTGAGAGCGCGTCGATGCAGGGAAGACGCGAGCTGAGCTCTCTAGCGCGGCTTGGCCTACTACAAAAGTGGGCCGCCAACTCATGAGGTCATTCTGTTTTCGTTCTCATTACGCAGACATCGCAGCCCCTAACACTCAACGCACACGCTTCAGTCACTACCAGTCTCGCACATAACTGAGCATCCGAAACAGGATGCTTATTCCCCGAGCATCTCTCGATCTGGCGCTCCCGCTTGTCAAAAATCTTCCAGAATGCGCCGACTTCAGCAAAACCGTGCAGCCATACCTGCCGCAGCTCTACGACCTACCGTACAAGATCCTCGAGAGCATCAATGACAGACAGGCGCTGCAAAGCATCTATGTGTCAACGAACCCACTCATGTCCGGCCTGGCCTTTGCGCTGGTCATGACGGTCATTGTCTTCGTCGTGTCCGAGATCAACCGCAACTACTCGCAGGTCGACCGTCTATGGAGTCTTCTGCCCGTCATCTATAATGTGCACTATGATGTTTGGGCGCATATGAATGGCTTGCCAACCGCGAAGCTCGACCACATCATGGCCCTGTCTGTCATCTGGGGCGCGCGCCTGACGTTCAACTACTGGCGAAAGGGCGGCTACCAGGTCGGAAGCGAGGACTACAGATGGAACACCGTAAAGGACTACGTGGGCCCAGTGCCCATGTTCATATTCAACGTTCTCTTCATCTCGCTGGCCCAGAACGTAAGTATAACCATCGACAGAGCATTCCAGACATACTCATTCTTCAGATTCTACTGTGGGTCATAACCTCTCCAACCTACGTCCTGCTACTCACGTCGCGCATTACCGGCAACACACTGTCCGGTTACGATTCTGCTTTCAGCAAGGGCATGTTCGTAATCGTAATCATCGAATTCTTCGCCGATCAGCAGCAGTGGATCTTCCACAAGGCAAAGGGTGCCTACAACAAGACCGCGAAGGTCCCCAGTGACCACAAATTCACACGCGAGCAGCTTGACCGTGGCTTCAACACCAGTGGTCTCTGGGCATGGTCGCGTCATCCTAACTTCGCCGCTGAACAAGCCTTCTGGGTGTCCCTGTATCAGTGGGGCTGCTTGGAGAGCTATACGTTCACAAACTGGACGTTTGCTGGCGCTTTCTCCTATCTGATCCTCTTCCAGTCAAGCACATGGCTTACCGAGCTGCTGAGCTCAAGCAAATACCCAGAGTACAAGGTCTATCAGGAGCGCGTTGGCAAGTTTTTGCCCAAGTTGCCCACTCAGAGTATGGAGGCGCCGAAGACCGAGAAAGAGGCTGCGAAAGTGAAGGAGGCAAAGGCGAAGGCTGCGAAGGGAAAGAAGCTGTAAGTCAGCAATGGCTTTGGGGAGTCTCTTCTGAATGGGAGTGATTGCTTCGCTTAGATGCGACATGACAGGGTTCGAAACTCGCTACGGATTTCGTTCAGCTGCTCTGCCTGACAAGCTAGTGAGGACGCCAGTACCACGGCGCGGTCAGAGAGGTTTCGAAGGCCAGCTTTGATCATGCTCAAGAAGTAGGAGAAGCAAAGAACTGATAGTCATGCTGGATACCGAGCTATGGATTCCCCTAGTGTAGCATCTACGAAGCCCTGGGAGCAATATAATATGCTAAATGTTCAACTCCACACAAACACAGAAACCCCTGATGCTAACATCCGCCACCTGCTGAGAGACAGAGCGACCGGAGATGTCTGTGACCGAGCTGACGTGAGCGTGGATCTGGTTTTCCTTAGGAATAGAACACGCGTTTAGCTTGCTAATATCTCACAGGATGAGAATGTGCGGAGCTCCTCGTGGATCCGACGGTTTACAGCGACTCCAACTGGCTAGTGTGCTCTGTGGCCGCCAGTTTCCTCGCAAAAATGAAGATGCAACGCCATCAGCTGGCTCTAGTGCCTGATTCAGCCAACGCTGACACTGCTGCTAGCATTGGCCTTTTATGGGAAGTCACCAAACGTTCCCTGCTCGATAATTGGCAACGGTAAGTATAATTTGCAGGCGTATCCTACCTTCCCTTGTACTGTCTGCTGAAAAACAGGTCGTCATATTCCACATCTTTAAACTCCTACATATACACAGTTCGCGCCCTTACACACAAAACAGCATGACTGTATCGAGAAGCTTCCATGTTGTTATCGTCGGAGGTGGTATTGCTGGTCTAACGCTGGCGAATGCGCTGGAGAAGGCGGGCATCGATTATGTACTTCTCGAAGCTCGTGATACCATCACACCAAGGGTTGGTGCATCCATTGGATTCTTTGCGAACGGTGCCAGAATTCTTGATCAATTAGGTTGCCTGGAAGCCATTGAGAAGGACACGTGCGCACTTGAGAGAGGTTATAGCCGCGACAAGCACGGTACGCAGTTCGACACCAATGACGGTATTCAGCTAGTCGAATCTCGGTCTGTGGTCCCTGTTCGCCAAAGGCAGAAGTGTTCGCTGACAATGCTGACAGGTTCGGCTACCCAGCACTGTTCATCGAACGAGAGATCGCTCTGCGTGTCATGTACGACAATCTCCGAGACAAGTCCAAAATCAAACTACCAAAGCAAGTCTTAAAGGTGGATCACAACGAGAACGAAGTCACGGTCACTTGCAAGGATGGCACCATCGTCCAAGGTGACGTTCTCATCGGTTGCGACGGCGTCCATAGCAGTATTCGTTAAGAGATGTGGCGACTCGCTCATCTTGAAGAGCAGAAATCCTTCGATCCATCGGACCAAGACTTGATGTTCGCTGAGTATCAATGTCTATTTGGTATCTCAAGTCACACGAAAGGTGTCACTGACGGCGAAGTTACTGTAAACCACGATGAAGGCTTCTCAACCATGGTGATCGGAGGCAAGCAGGAGGTCTTCTGGTTCATGTTCAAAAAACTGGACAAAATCTGGTTAGGGCGAGTGTACTTTGAAATTCATTCACAAGCTACCCTTTTCAGTGCGTACATGTTCCGACTGCGCTTTAAGCTCCCCTGCTGCATTGAGCACATACTTAAATACACGTTGATGGAAGCGAAGATTGTTAATATGGGAGAATCATGATATTATTATTGTTGTTATGAAGCTTTGGAGTCGTGCGCAGAAAGGTATCACCGTGAGGGAGTTAGTCCCAATTTAGGACTAGCGGGCAGATCCGAATAACGTAGGGCTGAGCAGCAGCACTGACAAAGATCGCTTTATGAGATATGCGACTGACACTTAAATTACAGACAAAGCTACGGATCTACCACGATACACCACCGAAGATGCTGAATCCTTCGCCAGCAAGATCAAAAACTACACTATAACACCTGAGCTGACTGTTGGCGATCTTTGGAAAAACAGGAGTACATATACTCTAGTTCCAAAAGAAGAATCGCAATTGAAACGATGGTCTTGGGGTCGCATTGCCTGTGTTGGCGATTGTATTCACAAGATGACTCCGAACATGGGTGCAGGCGGCAACGCAGCTATGGAGACGGCCGCTGCTCTCGCGAACGAACTCAAAAAGATGGTCGATGCGGCCGAGAAAGGGAAGCCGAACTATGTCGACATCAAAGCTCATCTCGGATCGTACCAGAAGCTCCGGGATACACGGCTGTCAGCTGTCCTGAAAGCTGCAAATAGCCTGACGCGCATGCATGCGCTTGCAACACTCAAAGACAAAATCTTTGCACGTTGGGTTCTTCCCAATGCAGGTGACTTGTAAGTGACCGATGTCAGAACTGGCTGCCGATCACTGTACATACACAGAAGTGAAAGGCTCAAACTGGCCAATCGGAGCTCATGATAACTCTGTGTTATGAGAGTATACAGTCAGCTCAGCCAAGATTTGCGGTTTTCCTTGCCCTTCCCGTATCATCGGCCTGTTGCTACTACAAGACGACGCTAATGCCATCTAGTACCTCCAACCTTCAGAGTGACATGATCACCGGCGCTGTCAAGCTCGACTACCTTCCTATTCCTGCACGTTCACTAGGTGGAATTATGCCTTTCAATCCATCTCAGGGGCTTGGCCAGACCGAGTCGAGAATCTGGAGAACTGTGAGAGGTGCTCCCTTCGTGGGTATCACAGTCCTTACCTTGTACTTCATGTGGGGTCTTTGCCTGCCTCCCGCCTTGAAACGCATCAGCGAGATCTTGGAGAAGGGTGTCCGGAATAGAATTGGCGAAGATGTGCACGTAGAGTTGCTGCATAGCTTTTACGGTGTGGAGTTCCTCAACAGCAGGTTTAGAGGTCTTGTCGCTTGTTTTGCCTCATTCCAATTCGTCGACATTATCTGCAGCTGGCAATCTCTGAGCTTCCTGACGGATGCTGGTATAATTTACTCGATCCTGCTCATCGAGAGTGCTCGACGAGGGAACATCATGACTCTCTCCTACGCGTAAGTAAAACACCTCCGTAAAGGAGGCGAACTTGTGCTAATAAGAATGGACAGGCCACTCATTCTTGGCTATAATATGCAATTTTTCGGCATCGGCGTCCTGATGGCTCTTTGGTGCATGGTCCACTACATACAAACCCCCATCGAGAATTTCCGCGCCCGCGACATGCGCTTGACAGACCTCTCATACACTGCTTCAGTCCTACCTGTCATCCTCTTGACCCACTACATCCCCAACTTTATCTCGTTCACTGCTTCTCTGGACCCACGAACACGCCATGTCGCGAACTGGGTCTGGCAGCCCTTCGCACTCTGGACGACCATCTTGCAGTTTGCGCTGAAGAAAACAGTCATGCCTGATACGGTCCAAGAAGGTAGGATCAAGAATCCGAATCGCGACCTGCCAACCATCAAATACACGATCTACTCACTTTCCGCGATCTCGGTGACGACGTGGTGGTACGTTCTTTATAACGCGCCTTTCTCACCTGTCGCACTGTTTGTACCACACATTGTGGCGATGAAGACGGGCGACGAGTACATTCGGATGTTCCTACAGTTTGATGAGATCTTCTCAATGGGCGCGTGCATGCTTTGGCTGCTGTACCTGTTTGGGGATCTGAAGAAGGCCGGTATGATGGACGCCAGCTAGGCCAGCATCGTCGGTAAAGGCTTTCTTACTCTTGTTGCCGCAGGTCCAGGGGTCACGATTGGGCTTGGATGGTTGTGGAGAGAACGAGTGCTTGCGACGAAGTGGCACAAGGATGCTGTAGTATCTGGCAAGTCGATGTGAGAGGGCTCTTACAAAGGGCTCTGCGTTTTGGACAACGGAAGAGAAGGGATAGTGCTTTCGAGTCACTATTGAAGAATGGTTCAGGTGTATCAAGATGATGGCCATAGATAGACGATCAAGAGGTTGCAAGATTGGTGTCAACTTGAACGTGTCAAAGGTCATAAATTCACACATGACGCCAAGTATCATTCTCAGCCTAATCCACAACGAAGCCAGCTACAGTTGTGCCGAATCTACGGAGTTTGCCACGAACTTGGAACGCTTCACTTCGAGATCGGTATCTTCCTACCCGCCAGCATCTGATCGTGCACGCTGTCTGACGCTACCAATATGCAGTACTGACATCCGCCCGCTTTACAGTTAGTTGTAAACCGGGTTGAAACGGCACTCTTCAGCGGTTGCTATGAGCAGAATTTTGACATCGTTTCCGGCTGAATTTCGCGGGAGCGCCGACTGCTCCAAGGTACCTTCGCCGCGAATCAACGCTAGCTTTCTGGAGACCATAGACGACACAGTCTCGATTGGAGACAAGGCAAGCCGCTAGCAACCTAGCTGTTGTACTTGGAGTAGCATCGTCTTCCTCTTCGTGCTACGTCTACTGGATCCAAGTGTTCTAAGAATCACTATGCATTGAAATCGGGCCCGTGACAATATTGCATCACATTGCTCATTATAACTCAATTCTCGAATTTTACAACCGAACAATCTCGTCGGGATGCAGGACATTTGGATAGCTACCCAAAAATCAAAGGTAGAAGTGAAAGACGCCACAATGAGTGAAGGACTCAAATGCCCATGGGGTCGCACGAAGGCATAACACATGAGCACCACCTTGCAGGATCGAATTGGGATGAACTGTCTTGAGTAATTGCATGCCTTATTTGCTACCCGTTTGCCCACCCTGGCCGCCTTGGTCAGAGATGCCGCCGCGACGTCCACCCCCCAATTCGTATGTACCTTGAGGTCCAGACATGTTGATTTGCTTTAGAGTTTCTATCGTTGTAGAAGAGTTTCTGACTATTGATAGTTGATATGCTGTGGTTGTTACTTCGCGGGGGTTGCAGAGGAAGCACACAGAGAAGTCTTATGTTTGTTACCGATACACTGAGATGTGAGGCCACAGCGGGCGCGCACTGCATTATGCGCGACTAATTCCCTGGTGAAAGAAACATCGCTCCTAGGCCTGTACTCAGTGGTGAATGTCTCAGACACCGCAGATAGAGAGCGGGTGATCATGTTCTAGGATTTATGGTGCGCAGTATGCGCAGAAAATATCATCGCTGGCTCTTCCACATGTTTGAAAGCCGTTGAGAACACTCATAACGAAGATCCTTAAATTTTCATCCGAGTATGCAACACTTAGGTACCATGTAACTTACTGAGCTATTGCCTCGCCATCCCCTGCATTCCAAGGTTGAGATCTTGCATTTTAATCGACATTTGTTATTTGCAGACAATCATCTGTTGCGCCGTGTGTTCGACATGCAGCACAAGGGCACTTAAGTGCACACAAATACGAAGCATGCGCACTTGATCATCATAAATCGCGACCGCGGTGGGAGTTTGGATAAGACTTCAGCAGCACGCTTGGAAATCATCAGCGAATCCATCCATTCCCAGGCCACGCCTTGCACCATAGCTGTAGATACAGTGCACTCGTTGATACCTTCGATTAAAGCATTTGTAGGCAAGAACATGAGCCAATGTTGCTGCACAACGCGCCCTTTAACCAATCTAATAGGTACGCCCACGGCGTACCCTGACAGAAGAGGTTCCAAGTCTACTGTGACATGCGCAGCTTCAGCGTTTGCCATGACCCACTTCTTTGAGGCCGAAATAACAGCAGCAAAGTTCCGCTGTGGTAATCGACCTTGAAAGGAGGGTTCCTGCTTTCTGCCTGCTAGCTGTTCAAGCAAAAGACGATTCTGACCAGCACGTACTGTGGACCTGTCTCTTTGCTGCTGGACGTTGATGAAGGTGTTCGAGACATGTGTCAAAATAACATAGAGCTAAAATCATCATCAGGCAATCGATCAGGCGTCTTCACACATTACAAGGTCGTCTTATGACATTGCATGTTTAAGCAAGATGCGCGTCTACGACACATAACGCCGTTGAGTTAGTGATGCGTCTGCAGACGAAGATTGAGGGAGAGTATGAGTGCTTTAATTAGGGTAGCATTCGCGTGCTATGATTAGAATCAGATTCTGGACTGGTTTTTCCCGCAGCTTCCCGAGCCGCTTCTCACACGGGGTGAAAGTATAAGGAGTGTCATGTGACTGAGCACACATCAACCTCGCTATGGCAAACATGACGCATTTTTGTTTGTAAAGTCCTGCGTATTGGCCAACGGAATTGTGGGGACGACTCGCGCCAGCCATAGACACGTGAAGGTGTCGCATAAGTGAAGGACTAGCAACAAAGGCCTGGGGCGTGACTTGGCGAGACATTGAGCTATAGCAACTCTTTTTCACATAAAGAAACAAACTTTCTCTGCAAAATCATCGCATCCACCACAATCACTCATTATCAATTTACAGCTTTCTGCAACAATAATGACCAAACCGACACGCCAGAACGGCGCAGTGCGTCAGCTTGGTGCCATTAACAAAATACTCAGACCACCACATTCCCAGGCGCATTCTAAGGTGTCTCGTGCTCGTCCTAGTGTACAACAAAGGCACAACCGGCACCACACCGAGAGCACACAGAATCAGTTTGCAGGTCACCGACAGGGTAATGATCGGCAGCCAGCGTGCAACACTCCAAAGGTGCCGCATTCAACTCAGGGTATCAAAATTCGGGGCCGCATGACGCGCAGCGGACAGCCTAGACAGCCGCAACAACCGGGATGCTCTAGTGAAAGCCCGGGCTGCAAAGATAATCAACATCGTTCACGCTCAACGTGGCAAGAGCAAACACATGAATCCAGCAGCCCAAAGAGGCAGGCGCCTGACTCTACCGAGCACCGCAACGAATTGACACGAACACCGAAGGCTTCCGAAACGAGCGCCAATGCCAATATATCACGCTCAGAGAAACGCAAGCGAGCGAAGGTTGAAGGAAGGGACGAAGAAGGACGCGAGTGGAGTCGAAAGAAGCATCAGACCACCCGTCCAGATCTTGTGAAAGCTAATCAGTTACGTCGCCGTCAAGGTAGCAGCGCGTCAGAGGTTGAGGCTACCTCCCCAAAGTCCATGACCAAGAGCCAAAGTTTGTCAGCACAGAACTCGCAGACTCAGCTACCGACCCCTCCTTCCAGCAACGCCATTCCAGAACGCGGTGGTCAAACTCAAGAACAAAAAAGAACGAGTACTGATTTGGCAAAAACAACCACAACACCTACACCATCGGACAGAAATTCTGGACAGCAGAAGCCGACAGTTGCGGTGAGCTCAGCCAACAAGCGCCATAGCATTGAAGCTGCAAGGTGCAAGGCCGAGAGAAGCCCTTCTGAACACGGAGCGGCAGGGAAAGCAGCATCAACGCTCAGTAGGACAAGCCCTGGGAGTCAGACTGAAAGGCAAGAGGCACCATTACCTGGCCCAGCTTCAAGCTCAACAATATCGCATCCTCATAAGAGGCAGAGAGAGGACAGTGAAGACGCGGAGCAGCCATCTAAGCGTCTGTGTCAGCCTCGAAACATAGCCCCAGCGCCCGTGGTCAAGACGAGCGACGGGCCAGCGTTAGCCCTCTCAGAGTCTAGCAAGCATCGATTACCCTCGCTTCAGTCTCCTCAGGCACGAACGGTGCGACCTGAAGACTCGTTCGCCCCAATCACACCCAACCCACATTGCGACTTCGAGTTCCTTGACTACGACCATGACAGCGTACCAGTCTTGTACTCGACGGCAATAGAGCATACCAGAAGTACCAAGCTACTCAATTGCCCGCCAGAAGAGCTCGTGTTCGACGCGCTTGACGCCATCGAGGCGGGCTTCAAGCCATTCTCAAAGTATGGATGGCCTTCAGCAATCGGCCTGCTAGGGCGGACGACAAGCAAAGACAAGCCAACCAAGGTTTTAAACAATGTGGACCTATACCTCCATGAGAATGACAACAAGCTGTATGTAGGATCAGACTGCGGTTTGATCATCGTTGCCGACTACCTGAAGCTCATCGGTGTGCCTGAGACGCAGCCAGTCAGGTTTGATGGTCGTATACCTCCATGGGCAAAATCGGCCCTGCAGGCTCGTGAAAAGCGTAAGGTTGTCCAGATCTTTGGTAAGATCACAAAGGTCAAGAAGGTCAAACATCTAGAAGAGTCAGAGACAACAGATAAGGCCCTGGAGGAAGCTAGGGCGAGGGATGGGACAGACAAGAAGGCTACGCCACCAGACGGGGCGGTGGGAGCCAACACTCCAGGCAAGACAGCGGTGGAGCAGATGCCGGAAAAGGCAACAGAGCATCAGGGGGAGTACGATGAGATGCTCAAAGTCGACGATGGTGATCTACCACTTCCGCTTGGTTCGACTGTAATTGTGTACAAGATCGACCACAACGATGAATGGGCCTACGGACGACGATGCGACAACGGTGACAAAGGCTGGTTTCCTGTATCCCACACGTGTCCGGTCGACTGGAGTCTAGACAGGTTTGCAGGCTCGAATGCTGATCAGCTTGGCAAGCCGTTGCCGATGTCTCGAGATCCAGAAGAGCAAGATTGGGGCGGATTAACCGATTATATCCGGCGGAAAGGTTATCCAGAGGGACCAACTTGGAAACAAACATGCGTGGCGACTGCCGCCGCCGCGGCTCAAGCACATATTGCCAACCTGAGGTCAAGTGGTGCTGGTTCCAACGTTAAGCCAGATTGCAACGCCGGAGCGATACTGCAAGCAGTCCAGACATCGACACTGACATCCAACACAAATGAGATAATCATTGCCGACAACCACGGAAGCGCAGGCTCTGCAAATGAACGTTCCCAACAAACCGCTACAACCATGAAATTGACAGGCGCCGTTTTGAACAACCTAGCAGAAACCTTAATAGAGGATTTCACTGACAATGCATCAGGTATCGGCTCCTACAAGAGCACAGAGAAGACGGAAGAGGAGGTAGACTTCCCTGCAGCCGATTTCGAGCGGACCATAGTGCCAACGCCTTACGTTGCTGAATCTCCAACGCAGGCGGCCAGTCTGTCGGAAGCGATTGAAGACATGACAGCCGGAGCAGAAGCCAGAGGTGGCACCATGCTTGGTAGCCAGGAGCAAGAGGCTGCGTATCCAAGTCCTGCTCATCAGCCGGCAAGCCCGGAACCACACAGGAACGTGGCGATTACCGAGAGAGCTACAGCGCCCTCGCCACGAGATCCTTTCACTGTACCACGTTATGACCCGTTCACACGGAACGACGATATTGAGTACGATTGGGGTGAGAGCGATGATGAAGAACTTTAGATGTGAGGAACTATTTGGGATCGATCTGCTTAGCAGGGCAGACGCGGCGCGATATTGGGGGCATATTGAAGACTGCAACGCTTGGCAAATTACGTGTAGCAATCGCATAGATTCGTATCGTTGATGGAATAAATGAAGGAAACTTTTTAAGCAAATGTGGATCGAATCGGCTCACAACCAGCACGTGAGGGGGGGAGTCCAAGTTTGACAGAGCGCAGTAGCTCGTGCTGTTGTTTCGATGATATTGACGATGCATTCGTGAATCTTCGGTGACTTCGCTTGTGAAAGAACTACAATACTGTAAAGGTGGAGGGCTCTGGCGCTAACGGATTAGTCATCATTGGCACTTTGTACACCTCTCGTCCGAACGAAAAAGCCGGAAATAAGGAGGGTACTTCACAACGCAATAACTCAACAACCATGCAGTAGATTTTAAATATGATTTGATGAATTGATTTAGAATATTTAGTATTTACTTGCCATGCCCTTGTATAGATTACGAATCTTAATAAGGCGTGCTTGGTAACGTAATCTACCATCGAGTGAAACAACCCATCGAGTGAAACAAAAAGGCTTGGCACGACCAACTCTACAACTTCAAACCTCAATATCATCACTATTAAAAAGTAAACCTACATACGCTGTACTTGCATTAGATTCAGGATATGTTTCTGTATCCTTTTTACATGTTCGCGCGTTATGTCCAGTCCCACCACAGTTCCCACAGCGCCAGACACCTGGTTGCGCTCTTTCTTGATAACTACTACTGCGAGTCTTCTTTGACTGCTCAGCAGCCACAGACACCTCAGCAGCTACCTGCGCTGCTGCCTCACCATACTCAAGAGTCCCGCCATGCTGGAGGCGCTTGCGTTTACGCGCTTTCCTCTTAGTTATGACTGCTAGTTGCTCTTCAAGCTCAGAAATCCGGGCAGCTTGAAGCGCGTTTTGGTGCAGCATTAGCTCACCACCTTTAATAAGCTGAGAAAAGCCAGCCTGGGCTGTAACACGTGATCGGGTAAAGGAGTTGCTTATAAGCTTTGACTGAGA
The DNA here is from genome assembly GCA_009982855.1 of Lizonia empirigonia. NCBI lineage: Eukaryota > Fungi > Ascomycota > Dothideomycetes > Pseudoperisporiaceae > Lizonia > Lizonia empirigonia. Next base: position 152,702 of record JAADKA010000038.1, on the reverse strand, counting down.
TCCAAACTCGTGCGTATTGCTTGGTGTCTTTGACTGCCATGGTGTCTCCTGTGGTGGGGGTGCTGGTGGGGTACGCAGCCGTACTTCAAGGCGATCTAACACCACCTGCGCGTTGATAGGGACTAGTCCAGACGCCTCAAAGGCCTTGCAACAGTTTGCCTTTGTAAACACGTCAAAGAACGCGTCTCTAAAGGCTGGTAGGAAGCCTTCCTTGTCAATGTGGAAGACGCGTCGGCGTGCCAAGTCTCTGACTTGCGCTTCAACGGCGAGAAGCAGACCACGTCAAGCGGCTGGAGGATGTGCGATGAGTGAGGTGGCATACAGAGAGTGAGGATCTTATGTTCAAGGCAGTAGTCCTTGAAATCCTGGTTGAGGTGGCTCTCATGGCCGTCCAATATGAGCAGCCGGTACACCCCCACCTGGCGCGTCTTTGTATGCGCGTCAAAGTGCTTCAACCACTCTAGACCAAGCGCGTTGTTTGTCCAGCCGTTCTCAGAGACTGAGAGCTTCCAGTTGTGCGGTATATCTGTCTCCTCGTACCACGCAGAGATGTGGACGCGTCCTTTGTAGATGATGAAAGGCGGGGTCGCATACCCAGCAGCGCAGATGCTCTGGATGACTGTAACCCACTCGCGGTCGCCTGGCTGGACAAGCTCAGGCCTTGTACGTCTCTCAGAGCCTGTGACGACTTTCATAGAGCCAATCACGCCCATCTGGAAGCCTGTCTCGTCGAAGTTGTGCACGTCGTCGTCGTGGATGCCGTACGTAGCTTTGGTGTCCTCTACCAGCTTAAATCACGCGCCAATTATCTCTGGATCCTCCTGCAGTATCCTCTGCCTATCCTTGGCTCGGTTGAAAGCCATCTTAAGCTTATCTGAGCGCGTTACAAATCTCTCAGCCCAGTGCTTGCCTACAGGCTCTCCACTACGCACACCCAGTACTTTATCTGCCATATCTGCCACCTCGCACAGCCGGGGTGCAAATCCTCGTGAATCAAGGTCAAGAATGTATTGGATAATTGTCTGCTCTTCAGTTGTAGTAAGCTTGTGTCGGGCGTTACGAGTTTCTGAGCGATGTGTGACTCCGTTGAATCGACGAGCTAAGGTTGTGTGAGGTACGTTAAACGCCTGCGCTGCGCGTCGGAGGCTCTTAAATTGATAGTTAGTATAGGCAGAAAGCGCAAGTTGGATTCTGCCTTCTTTGTTAGATAATTGCGCGTCTTGTTGTTGAGACATTTCGCGTTGATGAGGGAGTAGGTAGTCTTGGCAGAAACTGTTTCACTCGATGGGTTGTTTCACTCGATGGTAGATTACGTTAGGCGTTAAAGTGCTTTAAGTACGCTAGGCTAAGTTTATTTATTATCTAGCCGTTCTTAGAAACTGCAATAACCTAGTTACTAGGTAGATTATCTTCCTTGTACTAGGCGGAGAGGTGGTTCTTGCCCTAGAAGATTACGAAGGGCGGGATCGCCTACCTACCGTGTCTGTGCACTGATCGGGCCGGTTCACTGTTCGTGCCACCCCACCAACTTTCTCACCTCTACAAAAGTGAGGCTATACAAATACGTAGAGTAGCTATTGATATACAAGAAGCTAGTGGTTTATAATATTGACTCTTGCGCATCTTTTGGCTATCTCAATTTATTTGTAGGCCTTGTCATGCGACCAGCGCGGGTTGTGACGCCTTGGGGCGCCAAGCCAGGCTCATGAACCACCTGTGGACGACGCCTCGTTGCACCACTACCACCTTTTGATATTCTTGACTGCGGCTTCTTTGAGGTCTTCTTCCTTGCCTGTTTAGGCGATTTGGATACTTTTTGAGCGTCCTTGAGTGCCTTGATGCGTGCTTTTTCAGCCGCGCGATCGTCCTTTTCACGCTGCTCTTGGGCCTTCTTTTGAGCAGTCTCCTCACGCTTCCTTGCCGCCTTCTCCGCGTTATCTGCCTTAGTCTTCTCTCTAAGAAGCCTGTTATTGTACTGAATTTGCTTCTTATCGACTTTTACAGCAGCTGCTGCTAACTCTGCCTTCTCTGCATCCTTCATACGTCGATCGGCACGTGCCTTGGATGCAGGATCCCAGAATATGGCCCCCCCTTGTACATTAGGGTCCCGCGGTGACAGTGGTAACACCTTCTTCTTCTTACTCCGCTTTTTCTTACTCTCCATAGCCATTTTGAGGCCCTGAAGTTCATGATCTTTGAGCTCAAGGAGCACGTGCATCTGATGCATCTGCTGCCTTGCCTCACTTGCAGCCCCGGGGTCCCCATCCTTAATTGCACGGTCAAAGTTTGACTTGAACCTTAGCCAATTGGGCCCAGAGGAAGCCGGTTGAGGCCCAGTCTGCGGTGTGGGCGTCACAGGTGGTGGTGAAGTTGACTTTTTGAACTTATCGAGTATAACGTCGGGTTCAAGGGGGTGGATTCCTGTGGATTCAAAGCCACTCAATACCAACTTTTCTGTGAATGTATCAACCCAGGCAGGCCAGAATAGGCTTATAAAGTCTACCTTGCCCACTGGCATGTCTCCCTCAGTTATATAGTTGTGCTCAACAAGCTGGGTTGAGTAATTTTGACTCAAGGGCTTGAAGCACGCCACATCCAAGGGCTGCAGCGTATGGGTAGCGTGCGGTGGGTATACCAGTACCAGAATCCGGTGGTCATCACAGTAATCCAAGAATCTCCGCGTCACATGGCTGCCGTGGCCGTCAAGGATAAGTAATCTGAACTTTCTCCGAGCTTTCCCTTTGGTGGCGGGCTCAAACACCTGCTCAAGCTAGGCAAGGCCTAGATCGTCGTTCGTCCAGCCTGTTCGTGATACCGAGAAGTATATAGAGCATTTCTCTAGGTCAATATCGTGTACCCAGTTGGCTTGCACACTGTCTCCGGCTGCGGCAAAGATCACTGCAGGGGGGAGGGTAGTACCGTCAGCTCCTATACAACCAATAACGTTAATCCACTCCCGATTGGCATCGTGAGAAGGTTGCTTATACCTTCTCTGCTTATAGAGCTCCTTATCAAAGACTCTCTTTGTTGTACTAATTACCCCAATCATAAAGCCCTTCTCATCCATATTGTACGTGTTCTCGGGTTCCACATCAAACTCCTCCACTTTCTTGCTCAGAAGACCAAAGTATAGATGGTATCTTTCAGAGTTATCAGCCTTATGACGATTGCTTTCCATGGGGGTAGTCCAGGCCGTGAGAAGTGTGTCGTCATTGCGATGCAAGAGCCTTGTAACCCAGGTATTAGAAGGCTCCCATTGGCACAAGGGCGTCGCGAAATTAATAATCATTTGCCTTGTAGGTGGGCAGTGCCTCTTTGTAAGATCTCTGATATATTGTATAAGCTCTGCCTCATCGTGGGGGTTAAGAAGTTTGCGACGTTCAGATGCCTCCTTACGGCTCACTGCTTCCCCACGGTGGTGTTTCCGCAGCGTCTCGCGGGAACAACAGTGTTTTGTGGCAAGACTCCGGTATGAAAAAGTATCTCCAGGACCCAAGGAATCTATCTCTAGAAGCGCGTCTTCTAAGGTCATCGTGGTGGTGTGGTGGTGGGAGGGTCAAAGTAGGTGACCGAGTTGGTGGGGGTGGCACGATCACTGAACCGGCCCGATCAGTGCACAGACACGGTAGATGCGGTAACGTGCCCGTGCACAGTGTGCCCGGATTCACAGTGTGCCCCGCAGAACACCAACGCGCGTCTCAACACCACAACTCCAACGCGCGATAACTCCACGACCATGGCTCCGATTGATGAGGCGATCGAGGATCTAAAATCGCGAGGTTCAGAAGAACAATTTACATTGAAGGAAATTGCAGAAAACCATGGCGTTGACCGGTCAACTCTGGGGCGGCGATGGAGAGGCGTGACAGGGCCTAGGGATGCTGGGCATGCCAGCAGGCAAGCTCTCAACCCAGAACAGGAGTTAGAGCTTGTACGATATATCACTAAGCTTACTAAGCAAGGCCTACCTCCTACGAGGGAGATGATCAGGAATTTCTCATCAGAAGTAGCCCGTCAGCAGCTCAGCGAGAGCTGGGTTACTCGCTTCATCAACCGGCACGAGATCCATCTCATCTCAAAGTGGACCACCGCCATGGATCGTACGCGCCACCTGGCTGATTCTGAGTCAAAATACCGTCTCTACTTGGAGCTACTGCATCAAAACATCACTGAATATCACCTTGAGGCTCGAGATATATACAATATGGATGAGAAGGGCTTCTTGATTGGCTTGATAGGTAGAAGCAAGAGAATATTCAGCAGGCGTCAATGGGAGAAGAAAGAGGTTCGAGCATCTCTCCAGGATGGATCACGCGAGTTTCTGACACTCCTAGCCTGCTGTTGCGCCGATGGGAGCTCGCTGCCTCCAAGCCTCATATACGCAGCTGCAAAACGAGCTATACAATCAAGTTGGGTAGAGGATATCAAGGCAGGAGAACATGAGGTCTTTGTCTCATCATCTCCAACAGGCTGGTCAAACGATAACATAGGCCTAGCTTGGCTTGAGCAGGTGTTTGATCGCTGTACAAAGCAACGATCAGGTAGATGGAGATTACTTATCCTTGATGGCCATGGATCTCATGTCCCGATGGAGTTTATCGACTACTGTGATCGCCACAGGATCCTTCTCATGGTCCTTCCACCCCATTCAACTCACACGCTCCAGCCGCTCGATGTAGTGCTGTTCAAGCCAGTCTCTCAAGCCTACTCCAACGAGCTCACCAACCATCTCCACAAGGCTCAAGGCCTTATTCCAATCAAGAAAGGGGACTTTTTTCCACTCTTCTGGAGCGCCTGGATATCCTCCTTCACGGAGAGCCTCGTATTGAAGGCCTTCGAAGCTACTGGGATCTGGCCGATGGATGCCAGCGTTATCCTTCGTAGATTTGCCAGCACGCCAGAAGCTGAGAGAAGCTCATCATCAGGGCTCTCTGACAATGATTGGAGAAAGATGGATCGATTAGTTCGAGCTGTTGTAAAGGATACCGAACAGACTGAGTCAAAAAAGCTGCGTTCAAGCGTTCACCATCTCTCTGTGCAGAATGAGCTTTTAAAGCATGAGAATGAGGGCTTAAAGGAGGCTCTTCAACACAAAAAGAAGCACAAGAAGAAGGGCAAAGCTCTTGACCTTCAACAGCGCCAGGAGTATGACGGTAGCGCGGTCCACTGGTCTCCTCGCAAGCTGCGTGAAGCTCGAGCTAGAGAAGTAGTACGGGAGCGAGATGAGATGGAGGAGAAACTCCAAAAAGCACGGGCCAAAAAGCAGCGCGAGGAGGCTCAACTGTAGCGTCAAGTTGAGCTCGAGGAGAAGCGTGTGGAAAGGCAGAGGCTCAAGGACGTCAGGGAGCAGGAGAGAGCTGAGAAAGCAGCTAAACGCGCGCGCAAAGTTGAAGCTCAACACCAAAAAAAATCTATCCAACAAGCTCAACAACGCAAGCGTAAAGCCTCACGAGTAGTCTTACCAAGTAACAAGCGTCAAAAACGCGCTGGCGCTGCTCACGCTGGTGTTCCAGCTGGAGATGAGCTATCTGCTACTCCAGCCAAAGTCACATCACGTGGCCGCAACGTCAATCTCCCACAAAAATATAGATAGTACAAGTTGATTGCAAGCATCTAATTACTACAAAACTATATTTCTATCAATATTAAGCTATTGTGTGGCGCTGTACAGTCTCATTTTGAGATTGGGCATGTGGTGTTCTGCGGGGCACACTGCGCACGGGCACATTAGCTGCCGTCTGAGCCCCGCTGAGATAACTATTTCGTTCGGACGAGAGTACACCACCCCCTCAACGCGTGTGTACGGAAGGAACAACCGCTCCAATAAACCAAACATAAAAATCGACCAGATCCCACTGCCCATGTCCAAATATACTGTCCATATCCAAGACCTTGTTTGGTGATAGATACCATGACGGTGGACAAGGCAGGGCGCCCATTGGAAGCATTCCGCATCGCAGGTTTGCCTCCGGATTTCTACTACATCCCGAACTTCATCTCAGTAGAAGAAGAAGCATCGATACTGCAGAAAGTACATACTTTCCGTGATTTGGCCAGTCTTCTCAGACTGACTTCGTCCAGATCCCCGCCCAGCGATGGATAACGCTAACCCACCGCCGCCTACAGGCACACCCCTCCACACTCATGAAGAACAACACTCTCCTCGCCTCCCCGCTTCCAGCTTACCTCGTTAATCCAGTGATTCCGCGCTTCAAGGATCTCGGTATCTTCAATCACACCTTGCACCAGCAACCAAACCACGTGCTCATCAATGAGTACAAGCCTGGTGAGGGCATCATGCCACATGAAGATGGAAAGGCGTATGCCAGTGTGGTGGCGACCGTGAGTCTGGGCGGCAGCGTATGCTTGAGTCTGACGCCGAAACCGAGCTCAAAAGGGGTAAATGGGGAAGAGATGGAGGAGACTGAAGGAGAGCAGTGGAAGCTGCCGACGCGCATTTTTCAGGAACCGAGATCGCTGCTCATCACGACTGGGAGAGCATATGAGTCGCTACTGCATGGTGTTGATGCGGTGGATGTCGACGAGGATCTCAATGCTGAGACGGTGGCGAATTGGTCGCTGCTGGATGATCCCAAAGTGTTTGAGGAAGCGGGCGATCGCAATAGGAGGGGAACGAGGATCAGCCTGACGTATAGAGATGTGTTGAAGGTCAGTTCCGCGGCGAGTAAGGTTTTCGGTGGACTCGGAAGGTGATGAAGTTTCTCGCTTGCACTTACCGACGGGAAGAAGGCAAATCAACCGACTAAAAGTGCAGACGATGACGCTATGCACTGTGCATATTTGGCCCTGAGTTCCGAGCCTTCTGTCACTCTTACCAGTTATCGTTGTCATCAATGTCTCTCGTAAGATGTATACTGATGCTACAAGTCATTGGAAGATGTGTCGGGAAGCAGATTTCCAACACCACGATCAAAGAGCTAGGAACAGGTGGTCAAGCGAATGGCATACTTACACCCCTCTATACAGTTCATCAGCCAGTTGCTCGTCTGGTGTCTACCAGGACGTCGGAGATAAGCCCGTGACCTCGATAAATCGATGCTCGCTATGGAATTAGGCCAGCCTTGACAGCCCTTTGCGTCCTTCAGACCCTTTTGATCCCGTATCACTTTCTCTCGATAACCGCCCTTTGCTTCTCTAAAGGGTTTCAACGTATTGTCAAAGGGCCCTCCACTCGATATGGTCAGCTCAAGGGCCTCTAACATGCGGAGCACTTGACCAATGGCGACTACCAAGCGGAACTGTATCCATTTGACTATACCAAATCTTGATGTTTGATTGTGGAGCTCTGTTGGTTTTGATACTCCGGGAAACATCCACGGTGCTGGACACAGCTTTGGATTTCTCACAATTGCTGTCCATGTCCAATGCCGCTTCGTAGATGGAACCGAGTTTGGAAAGCAAATGGTTGAATTTGCATCACCGCTCAAGCAATTTGATCATGGCCAAAATGTTCACTTCGAACGTAAAGGAAGAGGTTCCTTTCTGAGTCATGCATCATGAGAATAGGTCATTCCATGTTGACCTTGTAGAAGGATTCACTATCGCCCGAGCCTCTAAGAAGAGTACTGATATGTTCGGGATAGTCTTGTTCCCCAATGCGGCCCCTAAATCCAGTATACAGAACGTGCGGCCCCAAACACTGGATCCTGCTTCAATGACGCGAAAGTCATGATACATGCTGACAGCTTTGTTATCAAGTCAGTATGCAGACCGGAGGTGAGAAATGACAATGGAAGATGGTCGGCACGCATCGGACAGAAAGCTGGCGTAAAGTAATGGCGCAGCGTGCGATGGTGTATAGTGTGCAGGTAGCTAACCACTCTGAATAAGCCAAGCTGCAGTCGAACCGTAAGCCAAGGGCTCAGCTGCAAAGATAAGCTTCTCGGCAGTGGTGAATCCCATGCAAGGACACGACACGGCCAGCGACGTGACCGAAACAAGACTAAACGAGCAAAACGATGGTTTACGAGTGATGCAATGTACGACGGACGGTTAGCAGGTGGGGGGACAAAATTCGACAAAGTTTGAGCACTCAAGGTTGACCACCTACAGCACTACCAGCACCCTGTATTTCTATATAGTATGTAGCTCTCTAGCTAAATTAGGTGCAGCGAGCATTTCAGGTAGAAAATAAATTTAAATTTTATGTTGTGGCGGGCGCTATAGAGGGGTAAACTTTGGTGTTGTTGTAGATCTTAGTGTTCGTGAGCGTTGGCAAAAGTTTGGCACAGTCGCTGACTCACAGTACCTAAGGATTATCTAGTTACAGCAACACTAAGCTCTACCCCCTCTGTAGCGCCCCCCACAACACTAAATTTAAATACCTCTTCTGCCCAAAATGCTTACTGCACTTGATTTAGCTAGAGTGCTACATCCTATACAGAAGTATAAGGTGTTGGTTGTGCTACACGGGGGTGATGTTTAGTTTGGAGATTCCTGAATTTAATTTTGTCCCTTCACCCGTTAACAGTCCGCCGTACAATGTTTGCTGTCGTCCGCCTACCGTGGTGGTAGGCTCGAGCGTGAAACGCGTCCCCAAATGGACATTCGCTCTGAACCTTCAACCACACAGCAGCGCGTTTCGTTCATCGCCGTGTCAGCCAGGCACGACCGTCATCACATATAGCCTGGCCCGAAACGACGTCGATGCGAAACCACTTCTCCGTGATAGGTCGGCTGCGGGTTGCTGACCTGCGGTTCTTTGTTCTGCACGCTCAGCCACTCTACGCGTCAAGGCCCAGCACGCCCAGTGCGACCAACACCAAGCCCCTCGCGGCCCGGAGTATCACGATAAGCCACGCAAAGTCCTATAGGTTACTCGACTCGCGATAGTCAACCCTTGCGCCGACCATGACGCGTTTCTCTTGTGTGCTGGCTCTTCTTGATGTTTGTTCCAGCTCCGCTATCCCGCACCGGACGGCTCCCCGCCAGGGCCATATCTGGCCAAAACTGTGGAGGCAGCCAGGACAAACTGAAATCATGTAGTCTACCTCGCGAACATACTACCCGCGACCAGATTTCGCATTGTTCGAATTGTACCCACACACCCTGAACTGTGGGCGCCCAGATCTCCACAGCTATTGTACCAAACCCTTGTCCGCCTCCACAAAACACTACAAATAGTCCTGGCTCGTTGCAGCTCCTATTGGCTCGGTTGCGTGCCTCTCGCGTGCCGCTTTAAACTTCTAACCTCTCGTGGCTATCTGTCAGCCGTATTAATATACCCCTGGCACCTGCCCTTTCAGCTCGTAAGCTCTCTTTGTGAGAAAAGGACGACTCCTGAGTCCTCACCTGGAATCCTCAAATTCTTGGAATAACGCATTCCAAGATGCGAAGCAACACCAGAATAACCTTGACTTCTGGGCTGTTGGCTTTGGGTAAGTACTTCTGCGCGCACGGTCTAGGGACGCTTGACTAACCACAATCAGTCTCGCATGCCTCGGCCCAGGTCGCGACTGTGTGTCCGTCAACAAATGTCTGCTTCAAGCTGAACATCCCGGAGAGCACCTCGTCTTCTGGAAGTGGGGATATCTTCTTCCAGCTCTCTGCACCAAGCTCTTACTCATGGGTTGCACTGGGGCAGGGGCGGTCTATGGCCGGCTCCAACATGTTCGTTGTCTATACTTCAGCAGATGGTAACAACGTCACATTGTCCCCTCGATCAGCTAGCGGTTACAACATGCCTGCACTTAACAGCGATACGCAAGTTGAGCTTCTTGAGGGTTCCGGAGTGTCGAATGGTGTCATGACTGCAAATGTCAAATGTAAGCCTTCTTTGTAACACCTTTACAGTCAATGCTGATAAAGTCAGGTTCGAATTGCAACAGCTGGTCAGGTGGCACCGCAGACTTCAAGGCGTCCAGTGGGAACTGGATTTATGCCTACCTGTCATCTGGCGGTGCGTTGAACTCCAATGATCAATCTGCGTCAATCCGTCAGCATAACCAGCACGACACCTTTTCATGGGACTATGCCAACGCAAAAGGAGGGAGCAGTGTGAACCCACTCGTCAACGCCGCGCCGGCGGGAACTGGAAGCGGGTCTGTCGCATCGTCAGCCACGAGCTGCATTCCGAGACAGGCCCAGGCTACTGGATCTGGGACCAAGACTTCGGCAAGCCCTGCTCAGACAAGCTCGGGAGACGATAGTAACGATGACAACGGCAATAGCCGAACACAACGGGGTCGTCCTACATGGGCCACTGCTAGGCCGACTTCATGGCCAACTGACCATAGCTCGAACCGACTTGCAAAGCGGCAAAGCCTCCCTTACTGTGATGATGTCAGCTCTGGAACTGGTGAATTTACCTCGATAGGCTCCGGCGGTAGTGACTCCTCTGAGCGACGCACTATGCTCATCGCCCACGGCGTCCTCGCGTCCCTCGCCTTCGTCATCCTCTTCCCTGCTGGCTCCATCGCAATTCGTCTCGCATCGTTCCCTGGCATTGTTTGGCTACATGCCGCATTCCAGGTTTTCGCGTATTTGGTTTACATGGCCGCATTTGGTCTGGGTGTGTACATTGCCTCTGAGCTGGAGATGCTCGACCATTACCACCCCACCATTGGAATCGTGGTGTTCATTGCCATTTTCCTTCAACCAATCCTTGGGTTCCTGCACCATGCATTGTTCAAGAAGTACCAAAGCCGCACACTCTGGTCTTACGCGCACATCTGGCTCGGCCGCATTGCCATTACACTTGGCATCATCAACGGCGGTCTTGGTCTCCATTGGGCCGACTCGATGAACTCAAGCTCGAAGGGTGGCATGATCGCGTACGCGGTCATTGCAGTAATTGTGTGGCTGGCGTGGGTTGCCGCGAGCGTTGTTGGCGAGAGGAGGAGGGGAAGGAAATTGGCGGACGCACCACCGAAGTATGAACAGGGGGAGCGCGGTGGAAGGAGGAGAAGGAGACAGAGGCAGGGCAGTGATGGTTCCGATAGCGCTGATAATATCCGGCTTGTGGATGCTGCCGCGCATGGGCATTATGCACCGAAGAACCAGTAGAGAGGAGGGGCATAGAGCAGGACACAGAGGTCACCAATGTGCATGACCATGATACAGTTGGCGTTTGCCATGTAGTGCTTGTACCCATGCGTCCTGGAGCTTTTCTCTCCACATGCTCGCCAGCGTCACGTGCCGTGGTGATATGTGTAGAAAGAAGGGCGCTAACGTCAGTGGGGCTGAATTTCAACTGGCCGTTGCGCTCCGGCCAACGCAGCCCCAGGCCATCAACAAACACAACACGCCGACTCGTGCACCCTCCCACGCCCGCTTTGCTCGCGCACATATTACTTAGCCTACAGGGTCATCCATCGCACTCCATTCCAGACCGCTCTCCCACCCATACCACACTCCCACACATCCAACCATGGGCGAGTCAAGGTAAGAGAGGCGCCAGGCTGCGATGCCAAATTTCCAGGCATTCGCCGCCCCCTCACCCTCCCCACCAATGCATGCGCTGACTGTCGCTCCCACACAGGCAAGAACTGGTCGCATGGCTTAACAACCTGCTGCAGCTCAACATCACCAAGGTCGAACAGTGCGGGACAGGGTACGTCACATGTGCGCCGACGCATGCCGGGGCATCGCAATACAGCCCCAGGGCACACACACACACACAGCTCGCTGACAGAGAGCCACAGCGCGGCGCTATGCCAGGTCTTCGACAGCATCTTCTACGATGTGCCCATGTCGAGGGTCAAGTTCAACGCAAACACCGAATATGCATACCTGCAGAACTTCAAGATATTGCAGAGTGCGTCTCCCACTGCTCGCTGCCCAACAATGGCACTGACATGAGCAGACACGTTCGCCAAGCACCAGATCGACAAGCCTATCCGCGTCGAGTCCCTCGTCAAGTGCAAGATGCAGGACAACCTTGAGTTTCTGCAGTTCGTCAAGACATACTGGGACCAGCACTTCCCCGGCCACGAGTACGACCCTGTAGCCCGCCGCGGAGGAAAGGCAGTATCCGGCGGTGGCGCGCCCGCACCTCGTGCTGCACCTGCTGCAGCACGGAGAGCACCTGTTGCTAGCAACACTGCCGCCCGCGGACCCGCACACCGCTTGCTGCTTCAGGAGGCGCAGCAAGTGCAGCTCTCAGGGAAGAGAACACACAACTCAAGGAGACTGTGTCCGGCCTAGAGCGCGAGCGCGATTTCTACTTTAGCAAGCTGAGGGACATCGAATTGCTCATCCAGCAAGCCATGGAGGCTGACCCTGAGCTCGAGAAGGACGAGGGACTCCTCAAGCAGATCCAGAACATCCTCTACTCGACCGAAGAAGGTTTTGAGATCCCTGCCGAAGGTGCCGAGGGTGCCGATGAGGAGACTTTCTAGAGGAGAGTGCGCGTTGTTACCCTACAGGGGAAAGTCAGAGACTAGCGCTAGCAGATTCCTCCGATGCCTCAGCCTCTGGACGATCGGCCCCACGATTCTGGTGCAGATGATATGTTCTGAAAGGAGAAAGCAGGCAATGGTGGAAGCAGACGTTCACGTGGTTCGTTTGATATTGCATTGGGGGCGCGAGCTGGGATACCACTTTTCTGCGTTTTGATGAGTTACGGATCGCACAGGGAAAGCATGTGTGATATGGGGGAAGTATAGATACTGGGTATATGTCCGTCGTTCACGTCTGCCACGCTCACGGTATGGCAGAGTAACGAAGGATGTGCACTAAATCAGAAGCCGCTTTATCCTTCATGTCCCACACACAAAACCTCAGACCTGACCGTTTTCATTCATTCTCCGCTGGTTCTGCGCCCAGTTTGCCTTGTACAGGGATGATGCACCCTCCCCCAGCCGAACGAATACATGCACTGTATCCAACGGTTCCCCAAGGGATTCATTCGGTATACAACCCCAGCCTGGAGCATCAGGATCAATGGGGTCCTGGTATAGTCAGCCCTGATGCAATCGCTTCTCTCCGGTCCACGACCCGTCCAGCCTTCGCTTGTCATGCTCTAGCACTGAGAAGAGAAGGAACATACTAGTTCAACACAACACGCCCACCCCGTGGGACTCCTGTCCATCGTGCAGTCCGTCACATTTGATACCAACTCGGGAGCCGCACATGGCGCAGATGCGCCGCGCGAGATAATCGAATCGCAGCACGCATCGCTCGTGCCGGGGAAGTATTCCTCACAAAGGGAGAGGGGCGGCGCGGGGCCTTGTGCGAGTGTTTCGGGTAGCGTGCTGAGGGCGAGGCTGACGAGCGTGGAGACGAGCATCGTGTGGTGTTAAGTGTGGTGTGTGGATTACTATCGGTGGCGTTGGTCGGTAATGGGAGTGGGAGGGGGTGTAGAGGGTTTATATGGTGTGGAGATCAATGGAAGAAGATATGCGGGACAGTAGCGACGGTTGTGAACAAGCTCGAACAGGATGAGGTACATTGACGGGTGCAAGGTGCTGATAGTGGACACGGTAATTGTTGATTTTGTGTCTCTATGAGGAGGTCCTTCACGATAAGTGGCCATGTTTGCTGGTGAATACAAGAGTGATCCTCTGTGCTGAATGCTCTTTTCATCGCCGCTACGTTTTCAAACCCATGATTCGGCGCCGCGTGCGTACGTGATGGTCAAGTGTCTTGAGAAGTCTTCTCACGCGCTCGACTGCTGCAGCCCAAAGCTTACTGCTCCTCTTCCTTGAACGCTCCTCTTCCCGTGCCCAAGTACTTCTCGCTCGTGCCCGAGCGCCATCCGTCTTGGGCGTTGCCGTTCTGGAAGCCCGTCGTGCATGTGAAGATATTATCCTACAATGTCAGTGATTGTCCTCGATGCTACCTCGCATCTACGCACATCTGCCTGGCAACACGCCCATTCCTTTCTCTGGTAGCACTCTTCGGGATTCTCTGTCGCTGTGGGGTGCTCGCAGGGTGAGCCGTGGCGCCATGTGTTCAGGTCTGGACAACAGCCGTAGCGAAGGGACGGGCACACGAGGCCGCGGTCGTGCTGTGGCGCGAAGACCCAGTCCATGGGACTTTCAATGTATTCGAGAGTAAGAAGAGAAAAAGACGTTAGGAGAATGAACGTAAGAGCGGGTTGCAGATGTTTTGGAGTCATGGCTGAGCTGTGGTTCCAATTGTGTTGTTGACGGGGGAAAGATGGGAGCTAGGCGAAGCAGGGGAGCAAATTCGTTATTGGAGCATTGTGTTTGCTTCATGAGACAGCACGTAGTACCCGTGATGGTGGGATTCCAAAGGTGATGCAGTGAAACGCGTGATAGAAAACTTGCTGCCAGCCGCCTCGTGCAAGGTGCCGGACCAGCTCCAGAAACAGACTTGAATATTCCCCAAATCCAAGCCATTAAGAGTATCGACTGATCCTTCCTTCACCTGAATGATGCCAGAGCATATCGGCAAGTTTAGGTGTGAAAGAGGGCTACATGACAAGGCCTGAGTATAGGAGCCTGAGGCAACTGCCAAGCCATGATTTTGCACTCGATTCGGCTCACTATGACCAACAAAGCAGCGTCCAAGTGCGTTCCTTTCGAGCCTCCGATCGGAGGTCCAGTAGGAAATAAGAAGTGAAGGTGATGTCGGATGCGGGATATTGGCCGGAGGGTAGTGTGGGGAAGGATCAGCCTCTAACCACACTGAGCCATTAGCCTGACAGCCCTTCGACGCGTCTGCAGCTTGATCACCCTTCGGCCGCATGACCATCGCAAGCTACGCATACGCTCTGAGCCGCGAGCTGTCATTTTGTACACAAAGTTTTTCTCATACGTGGAGAGCGATAGTCCGCAGTCGTCGAGCGCCTCACCCACGTGCACCTAACCCCGCACGATTCACAAAGCTACCCCTCCTAAACTGACCTCATGGCTCCTAGGCATGTAGGCTTTATATATGAGCGACAAGAGCTGCCGCAATGATTTTGTCTAAGCCGCTTCAGTACTCCAATTACAAAATTCGGTCTCAATTGAATTTGCCTCATCATCTCTGACGCGTTACTTGCACGATTTCAGCCCTTCGATCTCCTGAGCACCATCATGTCCAGCTGGGACGATCTTCCCAAGGCCCTGGAGGGCAGCAATGACAAGCTTACCAAGCTCCTCCAGTCTGACGCACAGCTGAAAGCTTTCACCACC
The DNA here is from genome assembly GCA_009982855.1 of Lizonia empirigonia. NCBI lineage: Eukaryota > Fungi > Ascomycota > Dothideomycetes > Pseudoperisporiaceae > Lizonia > Lizonia empirigonia. The sequence goes on along the minus strand of JAADKA010000038.1, from coordinate 137,598 downwards.
TCAGACGCAATCGACAAGTCTGCGACGTTCGGCATCAAATCGAGCGGCTCTGACAACACACTGCTCATCGAAGTCACCAATGGCAGCGCCAAGGCAAGCACAGGCACTTCGAAGGATGCGCTTTTCACACTTTCTGCTACTCCAGATCAGTGGGAGCAGCACTTCAAGGAGACCCCAGCAATGCCGTATCAGAGCTACTGGGGCATGTTTGGCATGAACATCAAGCAGAAGGGTATCGAAGTACTGGGCGACCGGACTGCCTTCGCTCACTGGACTCACGTCTGGAGGCGCGTCCTCGAGCTTGCTCATGAAGCGCAGTGTGGCCCATTGAAGGAAGAGGAGCAGCCCGAGCAAGAGCGCGACTACCTTACAGGCCGTTATGTCTTTCTCGACGCACCAATCTGGGGTAGATCGAAGGTCTTCTATGAGAGCTCTGGCGAAGGCAAGCAGCAGATCGTTTTCTTGCACACAGCTGGTAGCGACAGCCGGCAGTACCACGGTGTTATGAACGACCCCCAGATGCGCAAGAAGTGTACGATGTACGCTTTCGATTTGCCAGGACACGGTCGAAGCTTTCCCTCGAAGAATCTGCCTCCAGGAGCACACACCAATACTGAGGACAGCTATGTAGGCATTATTGCTGCATTCGTCAAGGAGCTTGGTCTACGAAGACCCATCATCTGCGGTGCAAGTATGGCTGGTCAGGTCTGCTTGGCCGTTGCCATTCGCCACAGGGAAGTGGGCGCTGGAGGAACAATCCCTCTGCAAGGGTAAGCATAGACACAGACTATCAGCATTCGCGCAACTAATGTTGCCTAGATCCGAATACTTGAATATGGAAAGGCAGTGGTACGACTGCTCGCCGTACGTAAATCAGTCGTTGTTCAACCCTGAATGGATCTATGGCGTCAGTAGCCCTGGCCTGTCTTGTTTGCATCGCTAACAGACTCAGATGATGTCTCCCACTGCACCAAAGGTCAACAAGGATTTGATATGGCATCTTTACAGTGCCCAAGCCTATGGCGTGAGTTCTTGTTCCCACGTTTGCGTCTATATACAGTACTGACTAATTTTCTAGATCTTCCACGGCGACCTCGACTTCTACTTCGGCGGATGGGACGGTCGCTCGCGCGTTGCCTCCATCGACACCAACAGCTGCCCTGTGTACATGCTCACCGGCGAGTACGACTGGTCGAACACGCCCGAGATGTCTCAGAAGACTGCCGATAAGATACCAGGAGCCAAACATAAGGCTATGCCCGGCTTGGGACACTTCCCAGCGACCGAAAACCCGAAGGCATTCGTACCCCATCTGATTGAAGCAATTGACCACATCCAGAAGGTCAGAAGCGAGGGACTGAGTACCATGCGTCTGGGCAACGGCACGGACTGAGTCAGCCCTGTCAGTGTAGTTTGTGAGTCCAAAAGCTAAGTTGATTTCGTCGAGGTAAACGTCGTAGTTTGCGCAGGAATTAGCGAAGTACCTTCCCGAACTACGATTCCACTTTCCTGTCGCCATACGCCACGTGCTCCTTATACAATGATCTTTCTGCGCGTATGTTATTATCGCAAGAGTGTTGCAACCTCGCTCGCGTCGGCGTTTGCCAACAGTTGCCCTCACTACCAGCATCTTCAATCACATTTTACGACATTGCTAGACTTAACCCACACTCTTTTACCCTCACCGCCCAGTGTCCTGCGAGATGTCTTCATCACATTCTCAGCACGGAAGAGACTCCAGTCTCACACACATTATGCAGTCTTTGGCCACGCAGCTCGGTGACGAATGCCCCATCTGTTACACGGCCTAGTGCGCCGATCGAGCTCCAGCTATCCTGCCGCGCTGTCACCACGCCATCTGCGTGCCATGTCTTATCGAACTGACTCAGTCTTCTCTGAATAACCGCAACAAGTGTCCAATATGTCGTGCTGAGCTGTTCGACTATGTGAGATTCGTTCAACTACCGTCTGGTGAGTCGTGGAAGACGCTATTGAAAAAGACAATACTAATGCGAATCTTCAGGTGTACTACGAGATCGGCGCTCGAATTCCGATGTATACGACCAGGCAGTTGGAATGCAGCGCCGTACACAAGAAGGTAGAGACTTTAAGCCACGATGTTGGCAGTTCGGGGGAGAATTATCCCAACCAGTCACCAGGCCAAGCTAACACGATCTGGTTACACATCTAGATCTAGACTTCTGCTTTACAGCTGCCTGCGATGCTTTGCCAATTGGTCAGCACCGTAGGTTCTGTCCCAATTATCGGCTATCTCTACGTGCGCGCGCATCGACAATCTCCGTGCAGCGGCATGATGTAGCGCCAGGCTTTAGACTGTCGCAGAGCAGCTTACAGTCTTTGGGAATAGGGGTGCCACACTTTCACCTTGCTCTCACTGAAGTACCAATACAAGATTCTGAAGAAGAGGAACGACGACAGCACCAGCTGTGGACGGCCCGAGGCGAAGTGGTGGTGAGCAATCGGAGCGCCAGTGACCATTATACCTCTCTGAGGCAACAGGCTTACGGAAATGTTGCGCAAATGTCGCCTCGAATCGCCAACAACCACGTGGCGCAAAATTCAAGCTATTCATCGGGTGCCCACGAACTTGTCCGACCAATGCATTCACGGCCCAGACTCGCGCCGGGGCGGGCAGATGAAGTCGAAAGGGGTATGTCCTTGCGACAATCTAGACATCGTAGTGTCTCTGTACCTCCTCATTACGACCTGAATGACGCCACGAGGGCCCTTGGTGTTGAAACTCCCATGGAGAGGGGCATTAATGCATTGAGGGGTATGGGTCGTGGAGCACCAAACAGAAATCGGACAGGAAGGGACGAAAACGAGCGATTTTGAGATTTTAAGACACAAGGTTGAAATTCAATGTGATCTGTTCCCAGCCCTGGGCTCAAGCTAGCTCATGATATTTCTTATGCTTCATGTTCTATGTTAAGTCCACCAGCCCCTCATCTTTGCGTCCACAGGAAAGCTACCCTCGTGATCTTGACTAACGTAGTTTATAAGCGAGTGAGCCGTACAAGCGAGTGAGCCACCCCACCGACTTTGCGCACCTCTACACTTGAATTAATTATGACTCAACCAACTCTTTCTCAACACGCTTCTCATGAGGCTGATATACGTCTTGCGATATTAGCTCTTGATACAAATCAAATCCAGACTGAGCGACGTGCTGCAAGCACGTTTGAAGTCTCTCGAGCAACGCTCCACCGCCGACGCGCTGGGAAGCCTACCCGACGCGATTGCCAGCCCAACTCAAAGAAGCTCTCTCAGCGAGAGGAGGAGGTGATTGTCAGACATATACTCGACTTGGATACACGTGGATTCGCGCCTACGTACGCAGCTGTACGTGATATGGCTGATAAGCTGCTCGCTGCGCGCGGCGCAGGTCAGGTTGGCGTCCACTGGCCGCGCAACTTTGTCAAGCGTACAGACAGTCTCACGACGCGTTTCAATCGAGCGTACGATAGGCAGAGAGCTCTATGCGAAGATCCAGCCCTGATCAGAAGCTGGTTTGAGCTTGTAGAGGAGACAAAGGCCAAGTACGGCATCTGCGATGATGACGTCTACAACTTTGACGAGGCTGGCTTTATGATGGGCAAGATCACGACTCAGCTCGTCGTGACAGGGTCAGAAAGAAGAGGCAGGCCAAAGGCTATCCAGCCAGGCAATCGCGAGTGGGTGACGTTGATCGCTGCGATCAACGCTGCTGGCTGGTCAGTCCCGCCGTTCATCATCTTCGCTGGCCAGTATCATCTATCTGCCTGGTACGAGGAAGCAGAGATCCCACGCGACTGGGTGATCGCAGTCAGCGACAATGGCTGGACAAACAACGAGCTAGGAGTAGAGTGGCTGAAGCACTTCAACGCTCACACAAAGACTCGCGTCGTTGGTGCGCGTCGCCTGCTCGTCCTTGACGGCCACGAGAGCCACCACTCTCTTGAGTTTCAAGAGCTCTGCAAGGAGAACAATATCTACACGCTCTCTATGCCGCCTCACTCATCGCACTTGCTGCAGCCGCTTGACGTTGGCTGCTTCTCGCCGTTGAAGCGCGCGTACAGCCGTGAGGTTGAGAGCCTAATCCGCCACCACATCAACCATATCACCAAGCTCGAGTTTCTGCCAGCCTTCAAGACAGCGTTCAATCGATCGTTCACCTCAGTCAATATCTGCTCAGCCTTTCGAGGTGCAGGCCTTGTGCCTCTCCAACCAGACGTTGTACTATCAAAGCTTGACGTGCAGTTACGTACACCTTCTCCAGCTGCTCTCCCAGAGGCTGTCTGGGAGGCTTGTACCCCGAGCAACGTACGCGAGCTTGAAGCCCAATCAACATTGATAAGTGAGCGCGTTCGAAAGCATAAGAGCTCATCACCAGCTTCAATCATTGAAGCAATTAAGCAGCTTAAGAAGGGAGCAGAGATAGTAATGCTCTCAGCTGAGCTGATGCGCGATCGGATTACCAGCCTTGAGAAGGCTAATGAGGCAGCGTCAGCGCGCAAACAGCGTAAGAAAAAGCGTATACAGCAGCGTGGAGTCTTAACAAAGGGAGCTGGAGAGGATATACTCACTCAAAGTGAGGCTGATCAGCAGATTGCTCGTGAAGAGCGTCGGACAGGAGAGCGATCAGGCCGCAACCGCCAGGCTCTAGCGCGCTGCACAAGGTGTAGAGAGACTGGTCATAACTCTCGTACATGTAAAAAGGATATATTAGATACTGCTTAATTCACTCTATACATATCTATATATTGTATCATCACGTTGTTGAGATATACGATCGTAGAGGTGCGCAAAGTTGGTGGGGTGGCTCACTCGCTTGTACGGCTCACTCGCTTATAAACTACGTTAGTAGGAGTAGCAAACATTCTCCTCAGGCTTCTCGCCCCTCAACCTCCTGTTGGTCATCTGTAGCCAGATCCTCAGCCCCCATGCGCAAGCGATAGTCATAGCGGCGAACGCAGCATTACTTGCCATCGCCGTCAGATACTTTGGTCTATCACTCTTGGGGTACAAATAGGCAGTATAGATGGAACTGGCGTTAGCGACTACGTTGATAATCGACAGGGACACGGCCTTCTTCTCCGCAGTCTGTCCCAACGTCGCGGACACCCATCCAATGATGACGGAGTTGACAGCGTAGGCTCCGGATGCGAATAAGAAGCATGCAACGTATCGCGCAGCAAAATTCATCGTTGCGCACGAGATGATGAAACCAACCAGCGCGGCACCCATGCACAGAGTGATGTGCCATGTCCTCTCGTTTGTCTTTCCAGACGTCCAACCGATGAAGATGCCGAATGCGCCGGACACAAGGTAAGGAGGGCAAGTCAGCACCAGCGTAATGGTTCGATTGAAACCTAGACTGCCGACAACGGTAGGAAAGAAATTGTTGAACGAACAAGCCGAGAGATGCATGTTCTGCATGAGGCAAAGGATGTAGAGACGAGGATCGCGAATGGCCTGCTTGAGACCGGCATGGGCGCCCTTGGACTGTTCAAGACCGACGGTGTCGCGCAGGACGCGGTCGTGAGCTAACTGCCGCTCTTCGGAGGTCAGCCAGCGCGTTGTGAGCGGGTAGTCTGGTAGCAGAAACAGGCCGAGTATGGCGACGCCTAAGGTCACAGCACCTTCGATTATGAAGAGCCTTGTATTACCTAGTCAGTAAGCGAAGAGATCGGATTCTGAGGGGAGATTTGCTCACCATTTCCAGCCTGCCGCGCCGTGGACGCCGTCTAATGAAGCAAAAGTCGCCTCGACGATGAGTCCGGAGAAGGCGGTGGCGAAGATGTTGCCAGAATACAAGATACTGATGCGTGTGGCAATTTCCTTGCGGGTGTAGAAAAGCGACAGAATGTGGGGTGCACCGGGGTAGTATGGCGCCTCAGCGATACCAAGGAAGAATCGAACAACGACCAGGCCGGTGTAGTTGTGTGTCAGAGCTATGCAGGCGGAGACCACAGCCCATGCCATCATACAGATGCACATGTAGATCGAAGGGCGGACTTTCTGGGTGGACATGAGCATATTCGATGGTATTTGCATGAGCAGGTATCTGTAACGGTGTTAGCTTGATTGGTGGTTCGAGAATGTGCTGTCAATTACCCGACGAAGAGAATGCTGATACAGGTGTTGTATTGGGTGCCTTTCAAACCAAGGTCGTCTTCAAGATTGTTCAATCGCGCTTGTGCGATAGCATTGCGGTCGAGGTAGTTCTGGGAGCTGTCAGTGCATGCTGTCAAACGGGTAGGTCGATAAGAGAATTGGATCCTTTATCTGAAGGTTTGGAGTACATACAAGAAAGCACATGGCCCACAGAATGCCCATGATGCGAACGTCCAGCTTTTTGACGAGAGCGATTTCTTTCGGATCTGTCTTAGCAACAGCACCAGAGTAATCACCGCCATGTTCAAGCCTGTGATCTTCGGTCATGGCATCTTCGACGCGAACCCCCGAAGGCTTTTCGGTGATGGTATCGTTGTTCTTTTTGTAGAGCATGTTGTTTCCTGAAGCGAGGTTGGAAGAATGGTTACAGTCCGTTAAACGAAGGCCAAAGCTGATTGCCAACTGAACGGATGGCTTTACCTTATATACTTCAAGATTATCCTGTGAGCCCTTACCGGCAACGTCCTAGTGTCTTTAATGCATCCTCCCGAGGTCCATGTTCATGACTAGCGACAATAGTGCAGAATATGTAGGGTGGAGGCATACTGAGTCCGGTCAGAGAGCACCGTAAGCCACGCCGCCAATGGAGCCGCAACACCGAAACACCAACATTTGAATTTTGGGTAACGTATTCCATCAGCGAGTGGCGCGCATCAGCGAGTGTCGCAGAATTCTCTTGGCAACCACCATCTACCTTCAACACAACATGTCTTCATCAAACAACGTGAACTCAGTCTATCATGAAGGTGCAGTTGAACTTGCACTTGCAGCTTTCCAATCTGGCCAATTCCGAACGCAAAAAGCTGCTGCTGACGCCTTCAACGTTCGCCCAAGGACCCTCAACCGACGCGTACAAGGAATTTCTGCACGACGCGATTGCACCCCCAACAACCAAAAGCTTACTGCGACTGAAGAGAAGACGATTGTCCGATATATCCTCGACCTTGACTCACGAGGATTTGCGCCCCGGCTGTGCGAGGTAGCCGATATGGCTGATAAACTACTGGGTGTACGTGGTGGTGAGCCAGTTGGCAAATGCTGGGCTGAGAGATTCGTAACGCGATCAGATGAGCTCAAGATGGCGTTCAATCGAGCAAAGGATCACCAGAGAATACTCAAGGAGGACCCAGAGATAATTAGCGCGTGGTTTAAGCTGGTGGAGGACACCAAAGCCAAGTACGGCATCCACGACGATGACGTGCACAACTTCGATGAGACAGGCTTTCAGATGGGCGTTATTGGCTCAATGAAAGTGGTTACAGGCGCAGAGAGACGTGCTCGACCAAATCTTATTCAGCCAGGCGATCGCGAGTGGGTTACAGTCATCCAGAGTATCTGCGCTGCTGGGTATGCAACCCCACCTTTCATCATCTATAAAGGGCGCGTCCACATCCCTGCCTGGTATGAGGAGGCAGATATCCCGCGTAATTGGAAGGTCTCAGTCTCTGAGAATGGCTGGACTAACAACGCTCTTGGTCTAGAGTGGTTGAAGCATTTTAACGCGCATACAAAGACGCGCAAGGTGGGGGTGTACAGGCTACTCATTCTAGATGGCCATGAGAGCCATCTCAACCAGGATTTCAAGGACTACTGCCTTGAACACAAGATCCTTACTCTCTGCATGCCACCTCACTCATCGCACATCCTCTAGCCGCTTGACGCGGTCTGCTTCTCGCCGTTAAAGCGCAAATACTCTCAACGCGTTAGAGACTTGGCACGCCAACGCGTCTTCCATATCAACAAAGAAGGCTTCTTACTGTGAGCTGGTCGGGAGGTCGTAGTATGTATGATGTAGATTGTGTTGTGTCTATCTATGTCCCAGATGCGGGGTATATACATGGAGTAGTGGAAGTAGTGGACTGATTAGTCAGTGGATAGACCACATGACATGTGAAGTGTCCTGGGCTTACACACCTCCCTCAGGTTCGAACGCATGTAGAAGCTGATGTGATCATATGCCACCCCCTACCCTGTATAGGGGTAGAGCTGCTTGTTTGAGTGCGGTGGGTAGCCGCTTGATTGGAGCAGTTCCAGGTGGGGATCGTCTGCCGTCGCAGTGTATGTGGACCTCGCTCTTTACTACAGGCGTCCCTGATAGTCAGACGTCTCCTAGAGCTTGTATTGAGGTCCTGATTTGCTTCGCGTTACTGTATGGAGATTGGTGGTATCCCTGAAAGTATTGAGAGTATTGAGCTTGAGAAGGTGTACAGCCTCGTTAAACCTGTAAAAACCATGTAGGAAAACCAGGAAGAGTACTGTACTGTAATGTTATAGCTCGCTATTTTGTAGGAAATGAATTGAAGTGTAGTAGTGATACCCAGTTTTGATGTCTTTGTTTTGGAAGAAGCTTTGTGAGGCCATCAGCTGGCTGTATGTTGGTTGGTATATAAGAGAGATTGATGTTTTGTGCTTGCGCTTCCTGTCGTAGCCAGTGATGATGTACATCGACGTGTCGAAGTGATGTCTTGAGTCGTGGCGTTGCCGTAGTCACTAGACGAATAGTCTGCTGGTTGTCACAGTATAGTATCTGCTCGTTGTCTGGATCGAAGTCGATGTCCTTGAAGAGTCGCCACCACCATAGCAGCTCAGTGCCAGCGGAAGACGCGGCGACTAGCTCAGCTTCAGTAGTCGATTTAGTGACGCATCGTTGAAGTGTCGCTTTCCAGTCAACAGGGCCGCCAAACAGGAAGAAGATGTAGCCTTGCGAGCTCTTCCGAGTGGCTTTGTGATCAGCGTACGAGGCGTCAGTGGCACCAAAGAAGTCTGGTTCTTCGTGGTCGACTATTTGAGCAACGTCGGTGGATACGGATGTATCGTAGTAGAGCGCTCGATCCTTTGTTGAGTATAGATAGCTAAGTGTTTGATATGCAGCATCGATATGGCGTTGTGAAGGCTTGACAAGGAATTCTGCCAGTTTTGAATGAGCTTTGGAAACATCGGGTCGTGTGGCAGTAGCGATATAGCCGATTGATCCAACGAGTTGTGCGTATCTGTATGTGTTCGCATCGTTCTTTGGCTCGTTCGAAGGAAGCAGTTCCTCGAGAGGAAGCGGTGTAGCTGGAGGTTGATTAAATGGCTTTGGCGATGGATATTTCGCGCTAAGCTTGTCAAGGTATGCTGATTGTGATAGCCAAATTGAGCCAGTTGATCTGTCTCGGTGCGTTTGTATGCCGCAGAAGGTTGACAGGTCTCCTAGCGATCGAATCTCGTACCGGCGTAGCAGCTTGCGTTCGAAGTCATCGAGAGCAGCTGTGTGAGCTGGTTTTGCGAGTATGACGATATCATCAACGTAGAAGAATACTAGCAGCTTGTCATTTCTCCAAAGACATGGAGCGTCTTTGACCTCGTGAAGTCCAAGTTCTGTAAGTGTCTTTGTAAGCTCCTTGTACCATAGTAATGGCGAGGTCTTCAGGCCGTATAGCGCTCGGTGTAATTCCCACAGGTGATCAGGATCAGAGAAACCTTCTGGCAAATGACAGTATACAGGCGAAGCGAGTCGAGCATTCGTGAAGGCATTGACTGCATCGTATTGTCGAACTTCCATGTTGAAGTAGGGTGTCTTCAGCTGTTGTTTGGAGATCGCCGCGTACACAGATTCGAGCCTTGTATTTGATGAGGTATCCTTCATTGTCGAACTTGTACTTGAATACCCAGATCAGTGGCAAGACCTCGTTGTCCTGAGCGTTAAACTCTTTCCAAGTAATCGTCTTGTAGGTGTCCTTGCGCTTGACATCCGACATCTCGCGCTGCATAGCTGCAATGAAGCCTTGCTTGTGTAGAGCTGGTAGCTTCATTACGTCCTGATAGAACTGAGGCTCAGGAGGTAGATCCGATCGATGTATTCGGGTTTTTGGTGCTGTGGTAGACGCAGCTACGAATGTTGACCAGTACTTGTTGACAAAGAAGCTGCTGCTCTTGCGAGAGGGTTTCCGTACTCGCGTCGATCCCTCAGGGAGTATGTGTGTACGGCGTAGGTTGCTGTCGATAAGCTCGCGATTTTGTGCAGCGTTTGAGTCGGCTGCGTCGCGTCGCTTCCGCTTTCGAGATTCTTGAGAAGGTGACACGAAATCTGGTGTAGGGCTGTGACCGAGCGTAGTTGATAAGGCTTGATCGCTTTCTGAGCGAGTATCGGGATCAGGAGAGATTGTGATGGCTGGTGTTGGCAGAAGAGGTGTTCCGCTGTGTGGCTCAGTAGGCTTTGTGTTGCTGTCTTGAAGGTGTATAGCCTGACTAGGCTCTTGTATCGTATCGTACTCGCCCTCTGAAGAGTCTTCTGGATCTTGCAAGGATGGCATATGAAGCGTGTGCGTGATTGCCTCAAGCTCTTCGCCTTGTAGGAGTGGATCGGCTTCGTCTCTGTGCTGGTAGAAGAGATCCTCCTTAAATGTAACATCTCGTATTCGAATAACCTTTCCTTGATGTGCTCTGCTTGTCGCATTTGGTAGCCATACTCGATAGATATTTGAGGAGTCGTAGCCAACAAGGTATCCGATGAGTGCTCGTGGTGATAGCTTGTCGCCTCTTGGAATCTGCTGACGGAGTGCATATGCACGGCAGCCGTATACACGTAGGTGAGCAATTGAAGGTTGTTTGGAGTAAGCCATCTCAAATGGAGTCTTCCATCCAAGTGTTCGTGTAGGTGTACGATTGAGTAGGTATGCTGCAGCGACGTATATCTCAGGAGCAAGCGGTAGAGGCAGATTTGATGTAATGCTCATGGATCGGCTTCGTACGATCAAGTTCTTGCCTGAGCGTTCGGCAGAACCGTTCTGCTCCTCAGTGTGTGGTGCTCTGATCTGAAGTCGAATTCCTTCTCTGTGACAGTACGCTCGCGCTGAGTTGTCTGTAAGACCGTAGCCTTTCTCATCGTCAGCGATTATGAAGGTAACAGTAGTATTGAATTCGCGCTTGATCGATCGATCAAGACGGGTAAGGACGTCGAGCAGTGTTGCCTTATCGCGCTTTGCGATCGTATACACGAAATTGAGCTTTGTATATAGATCAAATCCATGGAAGACGTATCGGTGCCCGTTGTATCCAGGAGTGTCGAGCTGTATGAGGTCGATAGCCACGGTTTCGAAAGGACGAGACGCGCCAAGTTCGTGTCCAATGCGTCGAGAGATGATTTTCTGAGCCTTATTCTGCAGGCATTCTTCGCAGTTAATTGTGGCTGGAGCTGAACCAGTGGGTGGCAGTATGCCTCTGACGTGGCTTGATAGCTGGTCGATAGCATCACTGCCTGCGTGTCCTAGCAAGACATGGAGCTGTGGCTTTGTGAGCAATCGAGGCTTGAGTGGTTGAGCTGAGTACTGAGGCCTGCGCTGTTTGGTTGCGAAGGCTGCATGCTGCAGTGCTGACTGTGCTGCAGGTTGAGAGCGATGCACGACTAGCCAATGTCCTCCGGATCGGGTAAGGTTTGCGATGTCTTCCCGTAATGTTTTGGTTGCTCGATAGAGTACGTTCTGACCAGAATCGAAGTGTATGTTCGACGAGGAGAGGCGCGAGAGTGAGACAAGGCTGGTGAAGAAAGATGTTATAAGTGCTACTCGCTTGAGCGTGGTTGTCTTGATACCGTTTGGTGTTGACAGAGGTATCTCGACTTCTCCCCATGCTTCGATCGACATCTCTGATCCTCCTGCTAGTACGATATCGTCGTCGGCCGCTGGAGACTTCCACCGGAACTCTGCGGGGTTGTTGCAGATGTGGATATCAGTTGCGGGGTCGAGAGTCCATGAGTGGAGAAGCGGATAGTGTCGGAGAGATAGCTGATTGTTAAAGGCTGATGAGAAGACAGCATATGCTTCGTGCAAGGATTGATCTGTAGGTGCGTCGCCAGCGTCGATTTCTATCGAATCAGAGTTGGCTTGCTTGTCCAAATCCTTGTTCTTCGTCTTCTTGTAGCGTCGGTTCTTCTCTCGGATCTTGTTCAGTAATCCTGTCGTGTCTGCAGCCTCGAACAAAGAAACTTTCTTGGCTTTTTCAGGGTCTTCGACAAATCCTCTTGTTCTGAGTGAAGTGTCAATGTACGCACACTGTCCCCAGAAGTGGATGTCTCCACAAAGGCATGGCTTCGATGGCTTCGCATTGTCTCTTGATCTCTTCTTGTTGTATGGAGATCCTTGCCCATTTAACGTAGCGCCGAATACGCCTCCGAGGATGTTTGTCTTCCTTGAGTGCGTTGTACGATGATAGCGTAGGAAGTCTGCTAAGACAGTGGACAGTTGAGACTGGTTCGGTATAGGTGTATCGCGATTCGAGTTCCAAGTCTCTTCTGCTTTGAAGATGTCGAGCGAGACACTTGCGGCATAAGCAGCGTCTACTTGCTTGATGGCTCGTACGAGGTCCTTGTGTGCTCGGTAGCCATGTACTTCAGGCAAGTCGAGTTGCTTCGCTCGGTTGTATGCAGTGAGAAACTCGTTGCACCAGTCTTCGATATTCGATCGTCGAGCATGTAGAACTTTTGCTGCTTCGTACGCTTTTTGGACGCGATATTCTTGGTCGGCTGTCGTCGGAGAGTAGAGCTCTTGAAGCGTCTTGATCTGATCGCGTACGGCTGTCTTATCTTTAATATGATAGAGCAGATCCTGCTGAATTGTCTTAGTGATATGTGCTTCAACTTGTCCTAACTTATCTTTCAGGCGTCTGTATTCTTTGATTTCGTTGTAATAGACACTGCAGTCTTGGTTATACTGCACTAGAGCTTGCTGAGTAGGCTGAATTGGTAGTCCCTCGGCATTGACGATAAGCGTTGGCCGAACAGGCTTCTCAGGCTTTTGAGGAAGAGGATGGAGTTGGTTAGGATCAATATACTCCCATACGTCTCCTGCCTCAGCGATGCGCTTAACGACGAAGATCCAGAGTTCCCAGTTGCTCTGGCCTTGAAGGATAATGTCGGTAACGGTGTTTTTCGACATGTTGAAGCGACGTTTCGTTCGTAGGTCAGTTTTTAATGATAGAGAATGCGGATTAGGCCGGGCTCATAACTGTGAGCTGGTCGGGAGGTCGTAGTATGTATGATGTAGATTGTGTTGTGTCTATCTATGTCCCAGATGCGGGGTATATACATGGAGTAGTGGAAGTAGTGGACTGATTAGTCAGTGGATAGACCACATGACATGTGAAGTGTCCTGGGCTTACACTTACCAGCCTTTAAAGACGCGTTTTTCGACGTGTTTACAGAGAAGAACTGTCGAAAGGCTTTTGAGGCATCTGGATTAGTCCCTATCAACGCGCAGATAGTGTTGGATCGCCTTGAAGTGCGGCTGCGTACCCCACCTCCACCTCTACTACAAGAAACACTATGGCAATCAAAGACACCAAGCAATACGCACGAGTTTAGATCCCAGTCAAAGCTAGTAAGCAACTACTTCACTCAGTCACCTTATTACAGCTCAGGCTGGCTTCTCCCAGCTTGTAAAGGGTGCTGAGCTGATGCTTCACCAAAACGCGCTTCTGGCTGCTCGGAACAAAGAGCTTGAAGAACAATTAGCAGTAATCACTAAAAGAAAAACTCGCAAGCGGAAGTATATCCAGCAGGGTGGTACTATAGAGTATGGTCAGGCAGCATCTCAGGTAGCTGGAGAGGCTTCTATAACGGCTAGCCGATCGAAGAAGGCTCGTGGCCGTGGTGATCAAGGAACAGCCCAACCAGCTCTACGGCGCTGTGGAAACTGTGGTGGGACTGGGCACAACGCTCACACGTGCAAAAAGGATACAGAAGAGAATTTTGAATCAGAGTTGAGCTCTATATGCACAGAGCTCTAGGTTGATAGTGATGAAATTGAAGAGTAGTAGAATGAGTTGGTACTGCCAAGAGATTCTGCGACACTCGCTGATGCGCGCCACTCGCTGATAGAATATGTTACCCTTTTCAGGGCCCAAATTTCGCTCCATTTTTCACTCTACTTATCATTTCTGATACTGTAAAAGCTACTTCGATCACCCCCAAGCGCTTGCGCTCCGGGCGATGACCGACGTAACTCCTTTGCGGCTACTGGCTTTGCCAGAGGCTCACACAAGGGCTGAGGGATTGGAGTCCCCCAGTCATTTAAACCTGCGCACCTCAAGGAGGGTTCGACAGCCAGAAATTACTCCAGCTGTCCCCCTCACTCTCGGTGGAGGTGCTACATCGACTCTCTTATCCACTACCACCCAGAGGATTCAAGCCATTGAACAGCTCACCACTACCCGCTATAGGATAACCCAAGCAGTAGCGGCGGCTATTGACCAAACTATTCAGCAATTCACTGCCGCACACGAAATTCCGATCGCTAAAGACCTTCAGCGAAGGCTTGCTGCAGCCCTAGAGGTCTCCCTCCAGGGATTTGCGACTGCTACACCACCGACCTCCCAGGAGTCAGTAGACGGCTGCTCCTCTGCTCAAACCTGGGCGGGCATAGCCCAGACCCCCAAACCACCCACCGAAAAATTTGCCCCCGCAGCCCCGCAAAAGGGGCCCAAGCCAGTCCCAACGCGGTCCCAATCGTCAACTCCCGATCACCGAATACTCATTACTATGCCAACGTCTGAGCGACTGCGCCCAGCTTCCCCATATGCGATTAGACAAGCAGTGTGCAATGCTGTCAAAATTCCCTTAGGCGATATCCCTAAGGCCACAACCACGAAGACTGGCTGGGCGCTCACCCCAGCCAACCCAGCAGTTAGAAACAAACTGCTAGAACAGGAAAACAAGGAACTAATGTTACGATCAATTGGTGGAGACGCTGCATCTATTCCCCAGACATGGATTAATTACGCTGTTCAAGGAGTTGCTAGCTCCTATCGCTTTATCACAGGAGCCGAAGTCCCCACGACTATGGCCATGATTAGGGAAGAAGTAACCTCACAGACCCGTCAAGTACCTACTAGCTGCCGGCCTTCAAGGCATGGAGCCAACGAACAAGGACACACTACCTGGATTATATCTTTCACTGCGCCTGTCCGCCCATTTCGCCTTTTCGGCACAAGCGACTTTGCAAAAATGATTCGAAAATCTCCCCAAGTCCAGAGACATGACCCAGGCTGTCAGGGGTTTTGCCTCCCCTCAAGATGCACTAAAGATCCACGTTGCAACAACTGTGGACAGCGGATATCTGAGCACCAGGGACCTTTAAACGCTGACTGTACGCTACTCAGCCAATGCGCAAACTGTCACGGCCCGCACCGAGCTGACTATGCTGGATGCCCAGTCATCCCACGAAAAGTTAACGGAAGACTAATCAGACTTACCCGCCGGGAGCTGATAGCCACCCAGAAACTTGGAAAACAAGCCACTGAACACCGCAATTCTGAGAATATGGCACCAAGCTCTCCCCCTCAGGACACTGCTGCGGAAAAACGCCCCTCTGAACAACCTATCCCTTCCGCTAGCCAGCGCCCCAGGAGGCACCCTACTGCAAGACCAAACTACAACATAGCGGAGTTGTCCGCTAGAAGTGTCCGGTCAATCCACACAGCTTCCTCCTCTGCACCTGAGGAGAATAATGAAATCGAAATGACCGGCACCTTTTAATGAGGATACACCGGCAAGGCACCTCGCGAGATATCCAGATATGCTGGGCCAATGTGAACAGGAGCCCACCCTGCCACACTGCCCTATTACAACTCGCACACGACAAAGATATAGGCGTAATCTGCGTCCAGGAACCTTTCATAGGAACAAGAAATCGCACCTCTACCCACCCAGGATATACAGTTATATCGCCAATGGAAACCTGGGGGGAGACGCCGGACTGGGAGTCAGAGAGGCCCCGCGTCCTTACCTACATACGAAAACACCGCTCTCTTCACGCACAAATTATACACCCACGACTTAATCGAGACCTACTTTGGGTTGAGGTTAATAGCTACTCTATCCTCAACGCCTATAGGCAACTCCGACAATCCAGCACCTTGGATTACATCGCTGATCTCTCTCCACCAGCCCGGGCGCTGATTGGGGGAGATTTCAACTGCAGACACGAACTTTTTGAACCTGGCGCCATATCTACAAATGGTGGCGCCCCTCTAGCCCATTGGGCTGCCGCAAATGGGTTGGACTACATCGGAGAGCCAGGGGTTGCAACCCACCGTGCTGGGCATGTGATAGACCTTACCTTCTCTAATATTCCGCATGCACAAACCTCTGTCAGCCCAGAGATGGACACTGGCTCCGATCACAAAACCCAGGTCACAATAATCCCTGGCAGGGGCCGCCCGCTTCTGGCTAAGCCCCCACTAAAGATACCAGAGAGTCGACTCCCTCAGTTTGCTGGACTCGTTGAACTTGGGATCCAAGGGCTAATCAGGCCCCAGGATTGCACCACCACTTCGCAACTTGATAATTGCATTTCAGCACTTACCCAAACGCTGACAGACGCAATGAAGGAAACCTCGACGACACCAGGGGCTGGGCGGTCGGCTCCCTGGTGGACGCCCAAATGCAAACGGCTACATAAACGTCACCTTCAATCAGTCAATGAACTGGGACCAACTCTAGCCACTCGTGACTTTCTCACCGAAGTAAGACGCGCGAAGAAAGAGTACTGGCGCGACCGAATAGACAACCTGCCGGACGACAAGGCACTCTACCAGCTAGTTGGCTGGCACAAACTGACATACAATCAACAAGAATCCCCCCTAAAGTCAAATGGCCGCACCATAACCGATCCCTTGGAAAAAGCCAAAGCCCTTCATGACGAAATCCTCAACCGATTCTCCTCTACCGACGACATCCCAGATGCCGAAATTCACTCATCCAACACCCGACCCACGCTCCCGTGGGACACCTTTGTTTCCTCTGAAGAGGCCGAAAGATGCGCTATTGGTGTCACGAGCACCTCACCAGGGACTGACCGCCTGACCGTCCGCCTCCTCAAAGCTTGTTGGACTCACATCCGCGAAGCTGTAAGGGGCATATACCAGAGATGCCTTCAACTCCAGTATTTTCCCGCGCAATGGAAACTGGCAGAAGTTGCAATGATCCCAAAGCCGGGGAAGAAGGATAGGACGCTTGCCAGATCCTGGCGGCCAATCGCTCTACTCTCATGCCTAGGCAAAGGAGTAGAACGAATAGTCGCGCGACGAATCGCCTACACGGCCATGACCCAGGGGGTACTCAGCCCTCAACATGGAGGGGCTCTCCCGAAGCGTTCAGCAATGGATCTAGTTGCCGCCTTCACCCACGACGTAGAACACGCCTGAGCGATAGGTAAGCACGTTACAATGGTAACACTAGACGTTCAAGGTGCCTTTGATGCTCTGCTAAAGAATAGACTCCTTAAACGAATGATCATTCAAGGCTGGCCAAAGCCACTAACACAGTTGATCGACAGCTTTCTCACAGAGAGAAGAGTCCAGGTCCGGCTGGGTTCAGCAATCACGCCTAGCTATTTTGTTCAGTGTGGCACCCCTCAGGGATCCCCTTTATCCCCGGTCTTATACACACTATACCTGGCTGAGCTCCTCAACCAGGACCGGAACTTAATGTTTGGGTACGCGGACGACGTTTGCATATACCGAGCTACAAGCTCCCTAGGGAAAAATGTAGCCCTACTCGCCAAGGATCTCGCAGCCATAGAAACATGGGGGACAGAGAATAAAGTATTCTTTGCGCCAGAGAAACAGGAGATGATCCACCTGACAAGGAAGAGAGGAGGCGAACTCCCCTCATGCCAGGTCAATGAACAGCTCACCATCGCACCCATATCCCCCACTGGAGATGGTAGCCAGCCGGCCCTTCGATGGCTGGGAGTCTGGTTTGACCGCAGACTCACTTTCCGCCGACACGTCTCCGAGAGGATAGCGACTGCAAGAAAGATTACCCAGTATCTCAGAGGCCTGGCCAATACCGCCCATGGGCCCCCAGCATCCGCGCTTTGAAAAGCTATCACCACCTGTGTCCTCCCAGCTCTGCTTTACAGCACTGAGGCCTGGTACGAAGGCCGTACAAAGCAGGCGGGCGTTCAACGGCCTGGGACAGACCGCGTCAGCACCCGCAAAGGCTGGCATATTCAAGCAATTGATCAGACTATCACAATGGCCGCACGTGCGGTACTGCCAGCGTGGAGAACTACACCAAAAGCCATTCTACTCAGGGAAGCTGGATTGCCGTCCGCTACAGTAGCCCTAGAATAAGCAAAACTGCGTTTTGCACTGCACCTCCGAACCACCGACGCGGCGAACCCCTGACCTGGCGAACCAAGGTTCGACAGATTGCAAGGGGCAGAAACGTTGGAGAACTACTCCGGCCCAGATCCAAAGTCCAAAGACTCTGTCAACTGCTACCAGAGGTCCCCGACCAATTCTGACGGCGCCACATTACTCCCCAGAGTGCCGAATAGACCCAACCAGGGGCCACTCCAAAAAGGCTGCCGCGGCTGCCTTTAAAGAATGGTGGGATCAACTCCCCCCCCAAGTCGTCACCATAGTTTCGGATGGATCAGAACAGCTGGTCAACGGAGACAAGAAAGTTACCTACGGATACGTCATATACCAAGGTCAGACCAAGATACACAGCGGGAGTGGCTCACTTCACTCGCTGTCACACGTATTTGATGCGGAAGCAATAGGCGCCTGGCGAGGGCTACAAGCTGCTATCCGATCGCCACAATTGCGGACGCACCAAATCTGGATGTGCGTTGATAGCACCTCCGTCATATGGGGTCTCAGAGGGGTAGCCCCCACCACTTCGCAATGGGCCTTCCTCGAATGCCATAGCGCGATGGAATCCCACGACGTACAAGTACGCTGGTCATCAGGGCACACTGGAATACAAGGGAATGAGGAAACCGACTCCCTAGCGAACGCTGAAGCAAAACGCCCCAACGAAGCACTGGGCCTGGCGGCTAACCCCACAGTCTCTGGCGTTAAGTCAATCGCACGTACTCTTCTCCGCCTGGCGGAGAAAACTTGGTGGAGCAAAGCTAAAACCAAACTGTCTAAAAGATATCTAGATTGGGAACTGCCCTACACACCATCGGAGACGCCTGATACACTAAACCTTTCACGGCCCACTTTAGCCAGACTGATCGCCATCCGCTCATCGCATGGGGACTTTAGCTGGTATCACAAAAAGTTCAACCACGAAGAAGCAAAGCTCATTTGCTCCTGCGGACGGAACAAGACACCTGATCACATTGCACAGTGCCGAAAGACCCTGGCTACGTTCCACAAGTGGCCACTGAAAGGCTACTGCCCCCCAGATTCCCCGCAAGAAGCCAGGAGTTACCTAGCCAGCGTCATGAGCTCCCCACCTGATTTCGCAGATCTGCTTAAAGTTACTACGTTCTATTCGAAAATTTGCACGCGGTAACGAAGCGTCAACGATAGACAGGGTAAACCTGCCTATCACAGCTACCTCAGCACTACAAATGCTGAACTTTTGAGTACCCCCAAAGGGGATTTTGCTCCATCTTTCACTCTGCTTGCCATCTCTAGCGGTACAAAGCTACTTAGATCCTCCCCGAAGGGAAAGACCGACGTAGCACCCACTGACAGGCACCTCCACTGCCCATCCCAGGTCTTGGCATTTCACAGTAGCAGTTCGCGGGCGTTTAACGCCCAGGATACTGTATGAAACCTCTCCTTTGTTTCCTCCTGCTTATACACTTACACTCCTTGCTTTCAAATTGTTATAATACTCTGAATTATGTGGTATAACCACCCTGTACACTAGACTAGCTTTCCTTAACCGGCGAAGGAAGATAGTACGACATCGCACCAGCGCGAAGTACCCATGAATTGCTCTCTACGGCAGTGTGCCAGCACTGTAAGTCCATAGCTTAGCACGTCCAGATACCCCACGGGAGGTTTGAGTCTCACCAACTCCAAGCGACGTTAAATAGTACAAACAAACAAACAATGGAGCCGCAAGAAGATAACGTGCCCGTGCGCAGTGTGCCCGGATTCACAGTGTGCCCGGATTCACAGTGTGCCCCGCAGAACACCAACGCGCGTCTCAACACCACAACTCCAACGCGCGATAACTCCACGACCATGGCTCCGATTGATGAGGCGATCGAGGATCTAAAATCGCGAGGTTCAGAAGAACAATTTACATTGAAGGAAATTGCAGAAAACCATGGCGTTGACCGGTCAACTCTGGGGCGGCGATGGAGAGGCGTGACAGGGCCTAGGGATGCTGGGCATGCCAGCAGGCAAGCTCTCAACCCAGAACAGGAGTTAGAGCTTGTACGATATATCACTAAGCTTACTAAGCAAGGCCTACCTCCTACGAGGGAGATGATCAGGAATTTCTCATCAGAAGTAGCCCGTCAGCAGCTCAGCGAGAGCTGGGTTACTCGCTTCATCAACCGGCACGAGATCCATCTCATCTCAAAGTGGACCACCGCCATGGATCGTACGCGCCACCTGGCTGATTCTGAGTCAAAATACCGTCTCTACTTGGAGCTACTGCATCAAAACATCACTGAATATCACCTTGAGGCTCGAGATATATACAATATGGATGAGAAGGGCTTCTTGATTGGCTTGATAGGTAGAAGCAAGAGAATATTCAGCAGGCGTCAATGGGAGAAGAAAGAGGTTCGAGCATCTCTCCAGGATGGATCACGCGAGTTTCTGACACTCCTAGCCTGCTGTTGCGCCGATGGGAGCTCGCTGCCTCCAAGCCTCATATACGCAGCTGCAAAACGAGCTATACAATCAAGTTGGGTAGAGGATATCAAGGCAGGAGAACATGAGGTCTTTGTCTCATCATCTCCAACAGGCTGGTCAAACGATAACATAGGCCTAGCTTGGCTTGAGCAGGTGTTTGATCGCTGTACAAAGCAACGATCAGGTAGATGGAGATTACTTATCCTTGATGGCCATGGATCTCATGTCCCGATGGAGTTTATCGACTACTGTGATCGCCACAGGATCCTTCTCATGGTCCTTCCACCCCATTCAACTCACACGCTCCAGCCGCTCGATGTAGTGCTGTTCAAGCCAGTCTCTCAAGCCTACTCCAACGAGCTCACCAACCATCTCCACAAGGCTCAAGGCCTTATTCCAATCAAGAAAGGGGACTTTTTTCCACTCTTCTGGAGTGCCTGGATATCCTCCTTCACGGAGAGCCTCGTATTGAAGGCCTTCGAAGCTACTGGGATCTGGCCGATGGATGCCAGCGTTATCCTTCGTAGATTTGCCAGCACGCCAGAAGCTGAGAGAAGCTCATCATCAGGGCTCTCTGACAATGATTGGAGAAAGATGGATCGATTAGTTCGAGCTGTTGTAAAGGATACCGAACAGACTGAGTCAAAAAAGCTGCGTTCAAGCGTTCACCATCTCTCTGTGCAGAATGAGCTTTTAAAGCATGAGAATGAGGGCTTAAAGGAGGCTCTTCAACACAAAAGAAGCACAAGAAGAAGGGCAAAGCTCTTGACCTTCAACAGCGCCAGGAGTATGACGGTAGCGCGGTCCACTGGTCTCCTCGCAAGCTGCGTGAAGCTCGAGCTAGAGAAGTAGTACGGGAGCGAGATGAGATGGAGGAGAAACTCCAAAAAGCACGGGCCAAAAAGCAGCGCGAGGAGGCTCAACTGTAGCGTCAAGTTGAGCTCGAGGAGAAGCGTGTGGAAAGGCAGAGGCTCAAGGACGTCAGGGAGCAGGAGAGAGCTGAGAAAGCAGCTAAACGCGCGCGCAAAGTTGAAGCTCAACACCAAAAAAAATCTATCCAACAAGCTCAACAACGCAAGCGTAAAGCCTCACGAGTAGTCTTACCAAGTAACAAGCGTCAAAAACGCGCTGGCGCTGCTCACGCTGGTGTTCCAGCTGGAGATGAGCTATCTGCTACTCCAGCCAAAGTCACATCACGTGGCCGCAACGTCAATCTCCCACAAAAATATAGATAGTACAAGTTGATTGCAAGCATCTAATTACTACAAAACTATATTTCTATCAATATTAAGCTATTGTGTGGCGCTGTACAGTCTCATTTTGAGATTGGGCATGTGGTGTTCTGCGGGGCACACTGTGAATCCGGGCACACTGCGCACGGGCACGTTAACATGCAGATCGGTGTGGCGCTCGGCTCGGCGTAACGCTCGGAACACCAGAATTTGCCCACCCACATCACTGAATTGAATCACCACATTTAGTCGCTGCACTCTTGTAAAAATAAAGGAGGTAATTAAGAAAGGCAATGCAATAAATCTGTTCTATCTAAATTTGCTAGGAAGCGTGACGTTGCGACCGCGTAAAGTAATTTTGGTTAGGGGTGATAGGGCAGCCTCTGGGGCAGCATCCTTTGATGCACCGCCCCTAGATTGTTTCTGACGCTTGTTCTTTACATAGGGTACTTGGGGAGCTTTTCTCTTCCCTTGTTGGGTGTTTTGAGTCGCTTTGGCAGCCTCTTTCTCTGCTTTTTTGCGTTGTTGTTCAGCCTGCTTCTTAGCCTTCTCCTTCTCCCTCTCCTTCTTGAGTCTCTCTCTCTTATCACGCCTCTGTTCAAGCTCAAGTTGCTTCTGAATCCTCGCATCCTCCTGGTCTTGTTTCCTCTTAGCCTTGTCCAGTTTCTCCTGCGCTGCTTGCTGCTCCATGACTGTCCTTCTCACTCTTGCTTCTCTGCCCTTCCTTGGGGACCACATCACAGCTCCACCATGATACTCTTGACGCTGTTGAAGGTCAAGAGGTACGCCCTTCTTCTTGTGTTTCTTCTTGCTCTGAAATGCCTCTCTTAGGCCTTCATTCTCTTGAGAAATAAGCTCATTGTTGGCTTGAAGATGGTGGAAGACTTGGGTGAGAGTTTTGGCCTCTTTCTTAGCCCCATCCTTTACAGACTCATTAATGAGCTTTCTTATCTTTCTCCAATCAGTCTCAAGAGGAGCTGCAGGGTTGTTTGTAACCTCAGCTTTATTAGTGGTTGTATGGTGGAATCTTTTGAGAACTGCTTCACTGTTCTTTGGCCAGATCCCAGTGGTTGAAAAGGACTTCAAGATGCGATCCTTGATGAAGGAGGCCTTCCAGGCCTTCCAGAATAACAAGAAGAAGTCTCCTTTCTTAATGCGGGCATAGCCTTGGCTCCTTTGGGTAAGGTCTGTGAGTTATCTTGTGTATCCAGATGAAAGAGACTTGAACATAACCACATCAAGTGGCTAAGCGTGTGGGTTGAATGGGGAGGTAAGATCAACAAGAGGATCTTGTTCTGATAGCAATACTCGATGAAATCCAGCGTGACATGAGATCCATGGCCATCAATAATAAGAAGGCGCCAAGATCTTCTTGCTTTAACCTTGGTATAGCGGTCAAATACCTGTTCAAGCCAGGCTAATCCAACGTCATTGTTAGACCAGCCTGATGGAGCTGAAGTGTAGAAGACTTGGTGTTTATCTAGGTCAATATCTTGCACCCAATCTGACTGAATGTTGCCATTTAAACCCTGGAAAATGAGGCCAGGAGGAAGAGCATCTCCACCAGCTCCCACACAAGCCAGGACAGTAATCCATTCACGTGAGCCATCTTGAAGGACTTCAGTCTTCCTTTTCTTCTCCCAAGTCTCTCTGCTAAAGACTCTCTTAGTCCTTCCCACCTGTCCAATCATGAAGCCTTTCTCATCCATATTGTATGTATTTCCAGGCAGAACTCCGTACTCTTCAATCTTGCTGTGGACCAGATCAAAGTATAGCTTGTATCTTGCTTCTGAATCAGCCTGGTGGCGTGTGTAGTCCATCCCAGATGTCCAGCGTGAGACAAGTTTGTCATGGTGTTTGTTGATAAAGCGCGTCACCCACCCCTTTCTCACATGCCCCTGAGCTATCCCTGATGCAAATCTTCTTATCATCTCTCTTGTGGGCGCAAGGCCTCTCTCTGTGAGCCTCTCAATATGCTGTATGAGCTCTTGTTCTTGTTGTGGGTTGAGGCGTTGTTGGTTGATTGCCTTGGCTTGCATTGAAGCTTGGGTGCCTCGGCATCTTCTGGCTAGTGTGTGTCTGCTCACATTGTATTTTTCAGCAACTTTTGTATATGAGAGTTGTTCTCCTTCACCCTGCGTTTCCATCGCTTTAACTGCCAGGTCAATTGGGTCCATATTAGTTGAGTTGTCGCGTGTTGAAGTGTTCTGGTGTTTGGCCGAGCGTTACGCCGGGCCGAGCGGCACACCGATCTGCATGTTATAGTTCGTGTTCAACCTCGTCAATCAAGTTTGTCTTTGGAATCTCAACCTGCCCTCGAGCCAGATAGTACCCTCTATACTACTCAGTGCAACCCCTATCATCACGAGCTTTGCTTAGGTGATAACCCTACCGATCCAGAACAGGCGCTCATCCCCGAGAACCAATAGAATCCGTGCTTACGGTCTTTGACTAAAGTACGACTTCAACACCAACTAGCGTCTGTGGGGCGCATACCCGTTGCAGGGGGCACAGCACCTACTACTTTGCAAATAACCTATAAATTTACAAGATAAAATAGCAGTAGGCAGAAGAGGCTTGCCGGGAAATTATCATCAAATTTTAACGTTAAGATCTTACGTGGTTGTTGAACTGTATGTCCCTTCACATGTAGGGCTGAATCAGGCCCCCCATATGCTGGTCGGTCGACGATTATCGGAGGCTGTATAGTTAGATGGCATGCAGCCTTATGTGCAGTCTAGCGCGCGGCGGTGGCAGGGATGTCGCGTCGGAGCATACCGAGACCACCGGGTCAATGCACGCGTCGGGTTGGTTGGTTGGTTGGTATTCGATTTTCGTCCATAGGATGGGGATTAAGTCCACCATCACCGCCTCCCGAAGGGCATATAGGACGTGCTAAGCTATGGAATTACAGTGCTGCCACACTACCTTAGAAAGCATTTCTTGCCTGCGCGGGTATTGCTACCATTTCAGAGCTACAGCTCCCCTTCCAATTGGGGAGACTGAGCAGTGTGTGTACATTAGGGTGGGACCCTTGTGTGTGTTCAGAGGCATTTTAGTGCCGTGAGAGAAAGAAAAGGAAAGAGTAGGTAGGTGTGGAGAGCCGGTGCCCTGCCGAATCGAAGCCGTGGCTCTGCGCGAGGAGAGCCTTTGTACTAGGCTTGGCCATGCCTGTGTCTGAGGAGATAGGTGTAGTAGGTAGGCAGAGCCAGGCCTGTCCTTCTTCTTTATCCCCAAGGGTCGTGAAATCTAAGGCCATGCTGGCTGCCTTGTTTGCGTGTTGTGTCAGGTCTGGGACGCTGACAGTCGGTCTTCAGAGAGCTGAAAGCAGCTCTCATCGTTGTGGGTGTGGAGAGCCGGTGCTCTGTCGAATTGCGCCGTAGCTCTTCGCGTGGAGAGCCTTGCGGTAGGCCTGGCGATGCCCTTATACTGCAAGAACAAGGAGTGGCAAAACTGTCTCCTTGTCTTGGTGGTGGTTGTGGCCTTCGACCGAACGTGAAAATCTGAGTAGCGCACGGGCCATTTTGAAGAGAATTCAGCTCAGCGAAGAGCTGAAAGACAAAAGAGGGCAGCGCGCCTGCCACAACGCCTGCAGCGGGGAGAGGACGTTGGGAAACAGATTTAAGAAGGCATTTGAGTCGTGTTTGAACGAAAAATCGATGGAAATCGACCTTTCGCTGACCTGGAAAAGTTGATGTTCGGGGTGCACGCGTCGGGTCAATGCACGCGAGCACCAAAACACATAACTCCACGAAATGTCAACTGTTTTTTGATGCGCTTGAAAATGCACGTGCAGCGAGCTTAGACGGACAAATTTGCTACCAAGAAGTTGCTGATCAGACGGGGTTCTCGAGGTCGACATTGTCGCGCAATGACCGACGCGTTACTGTCCCGCGTGCGGAGGCAGACCTTCAACGACGCAAACTGTCACCACAACAAGAGCGTGACCTCTGCGATTACATAGAGGAGCTTACTGAGCGTCACTTACCACCTGCAAGGCAGATGATCAAGAATTTCGCAGCGGAAATCGCCAAAGATCACGTTGGCGAGACTTGGGTTACTAACTTCCTCACCGAGACGCTCCTCTACAAATGGACCACCGCAATGGACAAAGTACGCCACGCCGCCGATAATAGCGACAAGTACAAGGCCTATTTTAGCATCCTGCACAGCAAAATCAAAGAATACAACGTCAGGGTGGCCGACACGTACAACATGGATGAGAAAGGCTTTGCTATCGGTCTTGTCGCTAGGAGCAAGAGGATCTTCAGCAAGCGCTTGTACGAGAAGCAGAAGAACAGGCAGTCGCTACAGGACGGCAACAGAGAGTGGGTGACGCTGTTGGCGAGCGTCTGCGCCGATGGCAGCGCTCTGCCTCCGGGTCTCATTTTTACAGGCAAGGACAACACCATACAAAGCTCCTGGGTGGAGGATATTGAGCCAGGAAAACACTCAGTATTTGTTACTGCAACGCCTTCAGGTTGGACGAATGACGAGGTGGGGCTTGCCTGGCTGGAGCAGTTGTTCAACCGCTACACCAAGAAGAAAGCGCGCAGAAGCTGGCGATTGCTTATCGTCGATGGCCACGGCTCTCATATAACGATGGCCTTTATCGATTTCTGCAATCGGCACAAGATTCTGCTAGCGATTTTCCCTCCACACAGTACTCAGTCGCTGCAGCCGCTCGACGTTGTGTGCTTCGCTCCGTTGGCTCAAAACTACAGCGGTGCCGTCACCCAGCACCTTCACGATAGCCAAGGCATCTCAGGCGTGCCTAAGAGCGACTTCTTTATGCTCTTCTGGCGATCCTGGCAGCAAACGTTCACCAAAGAGATCATACTCAGCGCCTTCGAGAACACGGGTATATGGCCGCTCAACCCTAACGTAGTACTCAGCCGATGGGGCGATGTTAGCGACAGTGAGTATGAGACCCCTCCGCCCATTAAGGCCCACGATTGGCGCTTAATTGATCGATTATACAAAGCTGTTGTGGGTGAAAACACCTCAGATGACGCAAGGCAGCTCCGCCGTACTATCCACCACCTCTCTGCTTCTTGTGGGATACTTACAGCTGAAAACAAAGGACTCTCTGCAGCAGTTGCCGCACAGAACCCCTTAAAGAAGAAGCGGGAGACTCTTGACTTACGCCAACGGAAGAAGGGACGCAGCGAAGCCCTCCTCTACTCCCCAGCAAAGTACGCGACGCACGTCATCGCAACAGGCTCAATGAGGCGAAGAGACTCGAAGAAGAAGTGGTAAAACACCATGGACGCGAGGAGCGAGCTGCTGCAAGGCTACGCAACAACTTAGAGAGAGAGAGACGCTCTGCTGCGTACGCTGCGCGCCTTGAGGCCTCGAGGCAGAGGAGAGCAGAAGAAGCTGCCGATCGCGAGCGCAAAAAGCAAGAGCGCGACGCTGCTAAATCTATACAATTATCCCAATCGGGCAAGCGCAAGGCATCACAGAAAGCACCTGCAAAAGTCTGTACAAAAAAGAGCCGTTCTGCGCGTGCGCGGCGTGGTGTTGTGGAGGAGGCTCCTCCACCCTCCCGCACAGTCACCACCCGCAGCGGCCGCACCGCAACTCGCAATTATTAGTCCTTCACAGAGGACTTTTGCATACATCAATACATTACCCCACGAACTTTTCTCGCGATGCTCGCTTTTGTGCGTGGCTGTACAGCTTCATTTTGTGGTATTGAGAAAGTGGGGAAATCGTGCATTGACCCGACGCGTGCATTGACCCGGTATCGTGAGATCATCGACGGAGCGTGATAGCGGACCCCCGAGGCTACGCATCCACGTATTTATATACGCCACGCTGCTTCGAGAACTTAAGTGAACGTCACATCTCAGCTCATTTTGCACACGTGCAAACAGCCACTTGCCCTGTATTCTGCTGAATAGTATCACAAGCTTGTTGAAACCACACATAACTGCACCGCAAGATCAGCTGATAGCCATCCTCGAACATGGCTTCATACTCGTTCAAGAACCCGGCAACATACCATTTGTTAAGGTCTGTATACGCTAGGAATACCCGCATGGACAATGCTAACAACATACAGCTATGGCACTCTTCTTGGCAGCACGCTATTCCAGTCCTTCATCGCCGGCGTCGTAGCCTTCAAGGTCCTACCTCGGCCCCAATTCTCAACGCTCCAGAAGCACACGTTCCCTGTGTACTTCACACTGCAAACGATCACGCCGCTTGCCATGCTTTTCACGTACCCGTCCGGAGCACGCCGCCTCATCCCTTACCTGTCATCCACTCCGGTCCTGCAGTCATCGACCGACCGTCTGAACGTTTGGTTGATTGGCACGATGTTGGTCACGGCGGTGGCTAATCTGGTGTACGTGGGACCGAAGACGACGGAGATTATGAAGATTAGGAAACATCAGGAGACCAGGGATGGGAAGGTCGCTTATGATAAGGGACCGCACAGCACGGAGATGCAGGCGTTGAACAGGCAGTTCTCCATTTTGCACAGCATCAGCAGTGTTACTAATCTGGTTGGGCTGGGAGCGATGGTGTGGTATGGTGCGGTTCTGGGAGCGGGGTTGAGCTTGCAGCATGTTGCCTTGTAAGGGAAAGTTTCGAATGAATTTTGCATTCACAGAGACTATGCAAGGCACTGCCTTGGTGTGAACTGTGTTTTTGGCTCTCTGTCGTCGAGGAAGCACGCGCTCAGCCTTTGATCATGCCCACCCTGATGCGCCCTCTCCTTCGCTGTTCGCCTTGAAGTAGCACAGCAAAAACACGACATCTCGCTCATCCACCAACTCAACGCCTCCGATGTTACTCGTTGAATCCGCTACCCCCTGACCCTCCCAGGCACCCAACAACCGTTTTCACGCCTTGATGAGAAGTACCGCATGCTGTTTTCCGTTGGGCCCCCAGATCGTAATTTGTTCTTTCACTGCCGACCCAGGCTTGATCGCGACGTTCTGAAGTGATCAATCCCCCAGGCAGCATCTTCAGCACAGTAGATTACTAGACCGCGCGCAAGGGAGACAGTGTGTTGGTCAGCGTAGGGATGTGCTTCTATCCAGCGAGTTTCAAAGCCAGAGATCCTAAAGGTGAACTTTGGGTTGCAAACAAGGTGATCTAGGAAGAGCGCGAGGCAGCCTTTCTCAACTATACCGATTTAGGATCCACTAGTAGCACAAGGTTAAGCGTGAAGTTGCTATTAACCCTAGCTAGTATTTTAAGATAAATAGTAACAAGGGTGCTATAAGTAGGCTAGTAAATAAGTTAGAGTTAGGTTAGAGTTAACGTAATCCACCATCGAGTTGGCCACCCCACCAAAACTCAACCTACTACCTACATTATATCGTGATGTCTCAACAACCTAATCTTGAATTACTTCCCCGTGAAGATAGAGTCATCCTTGCTATCCAAGTAATGAAATCCGACGCGTCAATGAGTCAGCGCCGCGCTGCAGCCACGTACAACGTTCCTCGAAGCACGCTCTCCAACCGACGCGCTGGTCAATCTTCACGACGCGATATCCAGCCCAACCGATCAAAGCTTTCAAAGCACGAAGAGGAGACGATTATACAATACATAAGGAAGCTTGACGCGCGAGGGTTTGCCCCTACGTTCACCCACGTACGCAGTATGGCCAATCAACTCCTAGCCGTACGTGATGGTAGTGAGGTTGGGGTCAACTGGGTATACCGTCTTGTTAACCGGAGACCTGATGTCAAGTCTCAGGTAACCAGACTTCAGGATCACCAGAGGGTCCTGTGCAGCGATCTGGCTATTATTAGTCCCCGGTTTGACCTTGTACGCAACGTCAAAGCCAAGTATGGGATCCTGGATGAAGATACCTACAACTTTGATGAGACAGGCTTCCAAATGGGTGTTGGGGGGTCGGTCAAGGTGGTAACTGCGTCTGAGAGACGTGTTAAGCCACTTGGAGTCCAACCCGGTGATCGTGAGTGGGTAACGTTGATTGCTGCAATCAACGCCATGGGGTGGGGTATCCCACCCTTTTTCATCTTCAAAGCAAAGCACCACAACCAAGCCTGGTATCACCAACAAGACAAGGAGTGGAGAATAGCTGTCAGCGATAATGGCTGGACTACAAACGAGATTGGATTTGCCTGGTTGAAGCACTTTATCCAGCATACAACAGCCCGTACAGTGGGTGGTTACCGACTGCTTATTATCGATAGCCACGAGAGCCACCAATCGCTCCAGTTTCAAGACCTTTGTGAGGAAAGCAAGATCATTACTCTCTGTATGCCTGCTCATACCTCCCATATCCTCCAGCCGCTTGACGTGGGTTGCTTTGCCGCCTTGAAGCGTGCGTACAAGAAGGAAATCAATGTCTTGGCAAACAGCCACATCAACCATA
Source organism: Lizonia empirigonia (assembly GCA_009982855.1). NCBI lineage: Eukaryota > Fungi > Ascomycota > Dothideomycetes > Pseudoperisporiaceae > Lizonia > Lizonia empirigonia. The sequence continues at coordinate 107,232 of JAADKA010000038.1, read as the reverse complement.
TCGACAAGAAGGCGTTCTTGGCTGCGTATGAGGAGGTTCATAAGGATGCCTTTTCATCTAACAACATTAAAGCTGGATTTAAGACAGCTGGGTTAGTCCCACATAACCCAGAAGCAGTGCTATCAAAGTTCGATGTGAAGCCTCGTACGCCAACACCACCTTTACCTGGGTCAACCCTCTGGCAGCCTAAAACACCAAGCAACGCTGCTGAGATTTTGGCTCAATCAACGTTGGTTGAAAAGAGGATAAGAGACCACCGGAGCTCATCACAAGAATCAGTACTTGAGATGGTGCAACAGTTGCAGAAAGGAGCTGTAATACTAGCACATTCACAGGTGCTTTTAGCTAGTGAAGTAATCAAGCTTCAAGCAGCCAACAACGCTGCTTCTGAGCGTAAGAAGCGAAAGAAGAAGCGGATTCAGAAGGGTGGTAACCTATCACAGGCAGAGGCAGAGGAAATAATTGCCCAAAGGGACGCTGAGACTCAGGTTAAGGTAGATAGGCGTATAGAGAAGGTCCAGGCAGGTGTTAGCAATAGGGGTATTCCCCACTGTAGGAGGTGTGGTAAGGCAGGGCACAACAAGCGCACGTGCAAGAAAGATGCAGCTAGATAAGGCGATTAATCTAAGCTATAGTGCACTATTTTATCTTATTGTGGTGTTGAGATATTAAGGTTGTACAGTAGGTAGCTGCATATAGTGGCCAACTCGATGGTGTGGCCAACTCGATGGTGGATTACGTTAGGTTAGATTAACGTACTCCACAAGCGAGCCGGTCACCCAAGCGAGCCGGTCACTTTTGCCAAGACCACGTCAAACTTTACTCTACCTACAATGTCTCAACGCAATAACACAAAAAAGCCTTTAAACGAGGCAGATATACAGCTTGCCTTACAGGCTATTCAACAAGACGCGACACTCTCCCAGCGACGCGCTGCAGCAATCTACAACGTGTCTCAAAGCACCCTTAGTGACCGACTTGCTGGAACTACTTCACGACGCGATTGCAAGCCCAACATGACTAAACTAGCTAGTACTGAGGAGGAGGTGATAGTCCAGCATGTATTGAAGCTAGACGACCGAGGATACTCGCCCCGGCTTGCTGATGTGGAGGATATGGCCAATTCTCTGCTTGCGGAGCGCCACCAGACCCCTGTTGGCAAGAACTGGGCTGCCAACTTTGTCAAACGTCGGCCAGAGCTCAAAATCAATTTCAATCGCAAGTATGACTACAAGAGAGCCCTGTGTGAGGATCCTAAGGTTATTGGGGACTGGTTCCAGTTGGTAGAGAATACCAAAGCCAAGTATGGTATCCTAGATGAAGACACCCACAACTTTGACGAGTCTGGCTTTATGATGGGCGTTATATCAACAGGAGCTGTTGTCACAGGCTCTGAGCGTCGAGGGAGACCAAAGGCAGTACAGCAGGGCGACCGAGAGTGGACCAGCGTCATCCAGGGTGTCAACGCGAAGGGCTGATCTATCCCACCCTTCATCATCTTCTCTGGCAAGTACCACCTCTCTGGCAAGTACCACCTCTCTGCCTGGTACAAGGAGCCTAGTATACCTGACGACTGGGTTCTCAATGTCTCTGACAACGGCTGGACCAACAACGAGCTTGGAGTCAAGTGGTTGAAGCACTTTGATGAGCACACAAAGGCGCGCACTGTTGGCAGCCATCGGCTGCTCATTCTGGACGGCCACGAGAGCCACAACTCAGTTGAATTCCACCAGTACTCTGAGGAGCACAAGATTATCACTATGTGCATGCCTCCACACTCGTCGCACCTGCTGCAGCCACTTGATGTAGGGTGTTTTGCCCCGTTGAAGAAGGCCTATGGCCGCCGAGCCGAGCGGCTGATGCGGAGCAAGATCACTCGCATCACCAAACTTGAGTTCTTGCTGTGCTTCAAAGCGGCTTTTGACGCCTCAATCACAGAGAGCAACATCCAGGGAGGATTCAGAGGTGCCGGCCTGGTCCCACTTGACCCAGAGGCTGTGATATCGAAGCTTGAAGTACGGCTGCGCACGCCAACGCCACCTACTGTGGACAACAGTACGTGGGAGTCTAAAACACCAAGCAAAACTCTCGAATTTGGGTCTCAATCGAAGCTGATTCGAGAGAAGATTGAGAGACACGCTGATAGCTCACCAACGTCAATGGTTGACGCCCTTAATCAGCTCACCAAAGGCGCAGAGCTGATGGCGCATTCACTGGTTTTGGTGCGCAACCAGGTCGCTGACCTACAGGTAGCCAACGAGGCCGCCACACGTCGTAAATCGCACAAAAGAAAGCAAATCCAGCGTAATGGGACACTAACGTTTGGTGAGGGAGTGCGGCTGACTACTCTAAAGGAGTTTGAGGCCCGTAGTGATGGGAAGAAGGCAAAGAAGAGGTCGCGTGTTGATAGGAGCACTCAGTCTTCAAGGCGCTGTGGCACATGTGGCGAGACAGGGCACAACGCGCGAACATGCAGTAAAGATGCGCAGAGTACTGTAGATTAGTGCAATATATTGTTGTTGTGTGCTGTAATACTGCAAAGTAGTTGTGGTGTTGGTGTAGTCTTGGCAAAAGTGACCGGCTCGCTTGGGTGACCGGCTCGCTTGTGGAGCACGTTATACTATGGTATCATGCGTAAGTTTTGTGAGTGGGGCGGCACGGTGGAGATGTTCGGCTGTATTATTCGGGGTGGCCAAATCTTGGCTTTGTCATACTTTACATACAATCTTGGTACCTTGTCAACAGTACAGGTAGGATCTAACTCCTCTCCAGTCTTCCTTGTTACCCATACTCGACGGTGCCGCCCTCCAGTTACCCACGTCTCGTCACTCCAGAGGATCCTCCACCACTGCCAAGGCTCCCAGTTGACATACTCACGAGCCCAGGCAAGGCGCAAGTCCTTATGGAGTTGGGTGAGAGGTGGCTTGGCTCGGGCAATGCGGCGTGTGTATCCTCTAGCAGTCAAGGCACGGCGTATCACGTACTCTGACACCCCCCATGCGTCAAAGGGACCGTACGCAAGTTGATGCCAGCTCATCTGACGTGTACGTCGTGATGATCGGACGTACGCCTCAAGCTCGTCTACTTGGGCATCTGTAAGGATACGTGGGCGACCACTACGTCGTTTTGGAGTGACAGAAACACTAGTAGCTGCCCACTCAACTTGTCGCTCGGTGACGTGGAGGAGGTTGGCGATATATCTGTACGTATGACCAGCTAGCCGTAGAGTCTGTACCTGCAGGCGCTGGTCCCGTGATAAATGCTGACTATGGGGTGGTGTTGATGGACAAGGAGTAGCCATTTTAGGACGGTTGATCGATGGGATAGATGAGATGGATAGGATAGATGAGATGGATGAAATGGACGAGTAGTAGACATTCTGGGGGGCACACAGAGATGCTTCTCGAAACAGGTTAACATTGTATTGTATACAGAATTAGGTAGGATTTGATGTAATTTGGACGATAGAGAGGTTCCGCATCATCCGCCAAGCACCCCCACCGTGCATCTCCACTCACAAAACTTACGCATGATACCATAGTATAAGACTCTAACTTTAACTTAACCTTAATATAGTAATTTTATACTAGTACTAGGTAACGTGGTTCACCAGCGAGCGGGCCACCCCACCGAGTGGGCCAGCAAACCACACCAAAGCGCCTTCGCGACAACAACACGTAATGTCGCAACAACGCAAAGCTCCCAGAACCTATACTGAAGCTGATATACAGCTTGCTATCTCTGATATCCAATCAAACCAGTTCCAAAGTGGAAGACGCGCTGCAGCTATCTACAACGTCCCTCGAACAACTGTGCAACACCGACGCGACGGGAAACGCTATCGACGCGATTGCGAGCCGAATTCAAAGCGCCTTACAAAGCTACAAGAGGAGGTGATTATACAGCGGATACTTGACGAGAGTCTACGTGGCGTACCGCCCTCGAAGCTACACGTACGAGCTATGGCTGATAGACTGCTGCGAGAGCGTGGCGGGAAGCCTACAGGCAAGAACTGGGTTGATAGGTTTATCGCGCGTACACCTGAGCTGCGCACGCCATGGAGTCGTCCGTACCATCGCCAGCGAGCTGCCTGCGAAGACCCAGCGGTTATCCGGCCCTGGTTCAGCCTGGTTCAATCGATGAAGGCGAAGTATGGTATCGTAGATGAGGACACCTGGAACTTTGATGAGTCTGGCTTCATGATGGGCAAGATATCCTCTCAGCTTGTTGTTACAGGCTCAGAGAAACCTGGGAAACAGAAGAAACTACAGCCTGGCGATCGCGAGTGGGTTACCCTGGTCCAAGGCGTCGCTGCGACGGGGCGCATTATCCCACCCTTCCTCATCTTTGCAGGCAAGGTCCTTATCTCCTCCTGGTTCACTGGTCTACCTCGCAACTGGGTTGTCACAGTCTCTCCTACTGGCTGGACCAACAACGACGTCGCGCTGGCGGGGCTCAAGCACTTCGACGCCCATACGAAGGCGTCCTCTGCTGGGGCATACAGGCTGCTCATTATTGACGGCCATGACAGCCACTGCTCAATCGAATTCCAGGACTACTGCAAGGAGAACAAGATTATTACCCTCTGTATGCCACCACACTCATCGCACCTCCTGCAGCCTCTTGACGTTGTCCCCTACTCGCTGTTGAAGCGCCACTACGGCGACGGGATCTCGCTCTTGGCACGCAGCCGCATCCACCATATTGACAAAGAAACCTTCCTACCAGCATTTAAAGCAGCTTTTGAGAAGACATTTACACCAGAGAATATCCGCGCAGGGTTTCGAGGCGCTGGGCTAGCCCCGTATGACCCTGAGGTTGTGTTATCGAAGCTGGATGTGCAGCTACGTACGCCAACGCCACCTACACCAGGCACTGTCGCCTGGGAGGCGCAAACACCGCGCAACGCCCGCGAGATAGAGGCGCAATCTACGCTAATTCGAAATCGCATACAAAACTATCAGGGGTCTCCAGCAAGTTCATTAGATGAGCAGGTCAAGCAGCTAAGTAAAGGCGCTCAGCAGATAGCTTATAATATGGTGTTGGTGCAGGAGGAAATAGGCCGCCTTCGAGACGCTGTTGATACGCTTACAAAGCGCAAAACCCGTAAAAGGCGGTATATACGCGCAGAGGAGACTCTTACAGTTGGTGAGGTATCTGACCTGATTGGTGAGGTATCTGACCTGATTGCTGAAAAGGAGGGTGGTAGTCGTGAGGAGGGCGAGACGCCTGCGAAGAGGGTGCGCGCAGAGAGACGCTGCGGCCGTTGCAGCGAGGTTGGGCATAACTCCCGCACCTGCAAGGTAGAAATAGAGGACGTAGATGATAGCGACGCTTCTGAATAATATTACGCTATTATGTACAGTACAGTAATTTGTTGTGGTGTTGCGCTACGTCGCTGCGTAGGCGCTTTGGTGTGGTTTGCTGGCCCACTCGGTGGGGTGGCCCGCTCGCTGGTGAACCACGTTATAGGTTAGGTTAGAGTTATATTAACTAGAAGTTAGAGTTAACGTATTCCATCAGCGAGTGGCGCGCATCAGCGAGTGTCGCAGAATTCTCTTGGCAACCACCATCTACCTTCAACACAACATGTCTTCATCAAACAACGTGAACTCAGTCTATCATGAAGGTGCAGTTGAACTTGCACTTGCAGCTTTCCAATCTGGCCAATTCCGAACGCAAAAAGCTGCTGCTGACGCCTTCAACGTTCGCCCAAGGACCCTCAACCGACGCGTACAAGGAATTTCTGCACGACGCGATTGCACCCCCAACAACCAAAAGCTTACTGCGACTGAAGAGAAGACGATTGTCCGATATATCCTCGACCTTGACTCACGAGGATTTGCGCCCCGGCTGTGCGAGGTAGCCGATATGGCTGATAAACTACTGGGTGTACGTGGTGGTGAGCCAGTTGGCAAATGCTGGGCTGAGAGATTCGTAACGCGATCAGATGAGCTCAAGATGGCGTTCAATCGAGCAAAGGATCACCAGAGAATACTCAAGGAGGACCCAGAGATAATTAGCGCGTGGTTTAAGCTGGTGGAGGACACCAAAGCCAAGTACGGCATCCACGACGATGACGTGCACAACTTCGATGAGACAGGCTTTCAGATGGGCGTTATTGGCTCAATGAAAGTGGTTACAGGCGCAGAGAGACGTGCTCGACCAAATCTTATTCAGCCAGGCGATCGCGAGTGGGTTACAGTCATCCAGAGTATCTGCGCTGCTGGGTATGCAACCCCACCTTTCATCATCTATAAAGGGCGCGTCCACATCCCTGCCTGGTATGAGGAGGCAGATATCCCGCGTAATTGGAAGGTCTCAGTCTCTGAGAATGGCTGGACTAACAACGCTCTTGGTCTAGAGTGGTTGAAGCATTTTAACGCGCATACAAAGACGCGCAAGGTGGGGGTGTACAGGCTACTCATTCTAGATGGCCATGAGAGCCATCTCAACCAGGATTTCAAGGACTACTGCCTTGAACACAAGATCCTTACTCTCTGCATGCCACCTCACTCATCGCACATCCTCTAGCCGCTTGACGCGGTCTGCTTCTCGCCGTTAAAGCGCAAATACTCTCAACGCGTTAGAGACTTGGCACGCCAACGCGTCTTCCATATCAACAAAGAAGGCTTCTTACCAGCCTTTAAAGACGCGTTTTTCGACGTGTTTACAGAGAAGAACTGTCGAAAGGCTTTTGAGGCATCTGGATTAGTCCCTATCAACGCGCAGATAGTGTTGGATCGCCTTGAAGTGCGGCTGCGTACCCCACCTCCACCTCTACTACAAGAAACACTATGGCAATCAAAGACACCAAGCAATACGCACGAGTTTAGATCCCAGTCAAAGCTAGTAAGCAACTACTTCACTCAGTCACCTTATTACAGCTCAGGCTGGCTTCTCCCAGCTTGTAAAGGGTGCTGAGCTGATGCTTCACCAAAACGCGCTTCTGGCTGCTCGGAACAAAGAGCTTGAAGAACAATTAGCAGTAATCACTAAAAGAAAAACTCGCAAGCGGAAGTATATCCAGCAGGGTGGTACTATAGAGTATGGTCAGGCAGCATCTCAGGTAGCTGGAGAGGCTTCTATAACGGCTAGCCGATCGAAGAAGGCTCGTGGCCGTGGTGATCAAGGAACAGCCCAACCAGCTCTACGGCGCTGTGGAAACTGTGGTGGGACTGGGCACAACGCTCACACGTGCAAAAAGGATACAGAAGAGAATTTTGAATCAGAGTTGAGCTCTATATGCACAGAGCTCTAGGTTGATAGTGATGAAATTGAAGAGTAGTAGAATGAGTTGGTACTGCCAAGAGATTCTGCGACACTCGCTGATGCGCGCCAACTCGCTGATAGAATACGTTAAGTGTTTTCTTACTAAAGCTTATTAGAGCACCACTAAAATCAAAACAGTTTTCCCTCAGACTCTCCGCGACCTTTCGGCCGCGTCACTGCTGATTGGTCAACCGGAGAGACTAACTCGTGAGATAAGCCAGACCCAGTTGGCATGTCAAATATATGCCTTTGAGATTTGAGACCCTTTCAACCGCCAGTGTCACCACTCCTGGAAATTGAGATTGTTTGCCAATCGAGAATCTGAGAACAGGGTGTGTAGATGGATATCAGCAAGCAGTAACAGCTGGTGTCGTGATGCCGATTGCGTGGTCCTAGTGGTCCTATCGCCGACTTGCGCGCGTTACAAATCTGTAAGAAGGCTCTGAACTGTCACACGACGAGGGTTCTGCTCTGGAGCTTGGGCTGGACGCAGATTCCTGGTGGAATGCAAAGGCTGGGAGGGCGGTGTGGTTTCAGGTGTGCCAGCGCCAGCAATTTGCTCTAACGACAACAACTGGCAGTTATGACACAAGCATGGCACATGTCGCGGTCCATGCGCAAGCGGACAGCCATGGCAACAGCTTGATTTCCATTGCTTCGTGCCTGTTTTACAATCTTTCATCATGCCTATTACGCCGTCAAGCGAGCGATCACACTTGCACACTCGGTGTCTGAGCTTGACCTCTCCGTGGGAGGGGACTTCTCGCTCTTGGCGGGAAGGGACATCTCGCTCTTGGTGAGGAGATGCTTCTCGCTCTTGGTGGGGATGGGCCGAGGGCTGTGCAGCGCGGCTTGACTGTTTGCGAAAGAGGCTTAAGAGGTGACCAACGTCGTCTGTGGGTTCCAAGTCGATTGGAGGTGGAGTCGTGGTAGGCCGAGGTAGGGTTCCGCCCATGTTCCCACCATCCTCGCCGCCTACCAGATGGAGACCTGGGCTATGAATGGGCGGAGTGGAGGGGACAAGATTTTGCTCTGCCACGTTTTGTGCGTTACGTGCACTGGAAGCAGGTGTGGGAAGAGAGGTTGCCGTTTGCGTGGTATGTAGAGTCGTGTTGCAAAGTTTTCTGGAAGAAAACCTCTGGGACTGTCCTCTCTTTCTCTTCAAGGAGATGCGGGGGCTCAGATCACTCGTTTCGCCATCGTCAAAGATTGAATGAGACCGAGCCAAACGGAGGGAGGAAGCATGCGAAGGCCCTGCTTGAGAACGAGAAGGCGTTGCGGGTGCTGCGTTGGAGGATCGGCGAGTAGGTGATGTTGCATACCGGTGACGGTTGTGGATCATTACTTGGTCGTCAGGGACGGGTTGCGGGGCCGGTCCTCCCGGCTCTACCTTTTTTTGATCCTGGGGTGCTTCTTCTGCAGTGGGCGCTTTGGCTTCTTCTCCCATCTCTTTGAGTTCATTCGAGTCGTAGCGTACAAGGTTGGGAAGATCAGCACGTAACGACTCACGTCTCTGATCAGGGTCCTCTGGACACTCAACCCAAGGGACATCGGGTATGCCTTTTGGCTTTTGCAGACGGTCTTGGATGCGCGTAGCCATCCATTAGCGCACGGCCATTATGATACTAGATGGGGATTGAGTCTCAGTCAGGGTTGTTGTCGAATGGGTGATTTACAAGTCTTGGTCCTGCGGCCATTCTGGAGGCTTGTTGTGTCCTGGCTCGCGTTTCTCATTTGCGAGTGGAACGACGCGCTGCTTTCGGTGTCCCCAGAGCTGTTCACCTCACTCTCTTGTGATGAGGATTGTGCGCGCGATCTCCTCCAAGAAAGCGCTGTGGATGCGTTCGGGGTTATTGTCCAGTGATGGGAGGAGAACATGGCATTTGGCCCGTTCAGCGGCCAACATGTCCGGGTTGTTCACATAGTCGGACACCCAAGCATCTATCTCTTTGGAAAAATCTTCTGCTTTGGGATCGAAGAAGTATTTGGGCAGCTGGCGCTTGCTGCTCTGGAATGCGAGCCAGAGGCGACGTATATAGGTTTTCAAGGGCAGAGCTTCCTCCTTCTCAGCCTCAAAGCCCAACAGGAAGTCGTTGCCGGGCTTGTTTTTGGGGACGCCTGATAATCTCATGTTTTTGATCCAATCTCAGACACGGCCGTTCAGTGGCATCAGGCAGAGGCTAGCGTGCACGGCGAACAGCGAAAAGGCGCAGGGCAGGAGCCCGCAGGTGACGGGAACGCACTGGCAAAGTGATGGGGGGATTCCAGCACGTCAGGGTGCGAGTGCTGGCGACAAGAGGGATTGTGGTGTTTGTTTTGGCGACGACCTGTCGTCGCCAAAGCTGGGAAAGTGGGGCGCGACGTGCAGACGCGCTTCGTATTGAACTGCGACTGTCAACAGGGCGCGTCCTGCAGACAGGAAACGGCGCGTGGTTGTGGATGCAGGCCTGCGATATGGAACAGCTCGTATGGAGAGATGTTCGCCGGGGAAAGCAGCGCTTGCGTGCACCTAGCGCTATTGTTGAGGCGGGCGTGCCGAGTTTTTATTGTTTGGACACAATGGAGCAGCACTGCAGGCGTTTGGTGCCACCACGACAGAGTTTTCATTCATCCCTGGCCTTTGCCAATTGTGGCCAGCGTGCGGCGCAGTCGACCCATGCACTGAGTGCAGCCTCGCTCCTCCCAGGCCTTTGCAACTCGTGACCGACGACACATCAGAACGCTCACCCCGGCCTGTTGGCGCCACCTCGCATTGCAGGTCCTCCAGCGACGTCGCCGCGAGGTCGCGCATCTTGGCCTCCAGCTTGTTGTTGGTGGGCACGATGAAGACCAGAGTGAAGGGGATGATGCTGGGGAACAGCACGGCAGCTGCGACGTTGAGCTTGAAGGGCAGCGACGAGGGGTCCTCTGCCCGGCATCAGCGGGGTGTCGTCACAGCGGTGCCATGTGCGGCGTGTACGTACCGTGGTAGGCAACATAGGCGGTTGCCAGACTGCTCACTGCCGTAGAAGCCGCCGCTGCATCACCGCAGGCACGGCGTTGAGGGAGAGGCCTGCATTCTGGCCTGCCATCAGGAAGTCAGTCACGGCCAGATCCCAGTCGTGCCACACGTGACCGCGTGTCTTCCACGCTTCACTCTATCTTTCACTGGCTGCGAAGACGAAGACGAAGACGCGTCGCACCCATAGCAACCCATCATCAGACACCCCACCATGTTCTGTGCGCCTCCCCCCCAACCCCCCACGCCTCCTAACGTGCCCAGCATTCAGCTCCACCGCCCGCCTCCACCACGTCACCCACCTGCCGCCCTCGACCACCTTTGCGCATGCCCTCGCCCATCTGCAGAACCACGACCTCCTCATCCGCCTCGACCCGGAGCTCGCCCACTACGAGGCCCTCCCGTCTCCGCCCGCCGCGCCCGCCACAAAACGCTACCAAGTCACAGACACCATGCACACCCTGCCCCGAGGCCTGTGGGACACCACCGTGACCTTTGAGGCAGACATGACAAACACCGACGACGGCATCGAGTGGGTCATCCGCGCCCCGCTGGGTCTGGTCCAGACGACCATCTGGCGTGTGCTGAGGCGCGACAGCCTGCCCGATCAGGACGCCGCCAACGTGGTCGAGGCGCACGGGGCGGGCGAGTGGAGTCTGGTCGAGGAGGTCGAGATCAAAGCGAACCGCATCCTCGTAGGCACAGTCAAGGCCAAGTGCGAGGACAACTGGAGAGGCGTGCATGGCCGCTTTGTCGGCCACTTGCTCGCTGCAAACGCCCAATAACACCGCCTGGACAACATAGTGTCGAGAACAGACGTATTCGTGAGCTAGCTCACTGACATGTATTTGTATGCTTTTGGGTGAAAGAGCTTGAAGGAACCTGTACGTATATGCTTTGTGGCCCAGAGGGCTCAGCCTGACGTGTTATATCTTCTCGTGAGTCTACATGCAAAACTACATCATGCAGCTTCTCTCGCTACATGCGTGCCTGCCCACAGGCTTGCCCTTCTTTTGGGAACCCAAGCCGACCTCTGATCAGCCAAACACCTGCAACGCCGGCATGTACTCTATAGATGAATGCACAGCTAAGACAAAGAAATCGTACAGCCACAACCTCGAAAGAAATCCACAAACGCCTCACATGACGAGGCAGCCGCTAGGGCCACTCCTCGCACGTCGCCTGCGCCCAACACCCCCCGTCGTACCCGCACCTCCCTCCTCTTCATCAGCATGCATCATCTGCGCCTCTCGCGCCCTTCGTCGCCGCCGACGAGCCCCAGCACCCCCCACACCCGCCTCTTCGTTCATCATCATCCAGTCGGCCCACTTGCGCTCCAGCCGGCCCGCCGCAGCAAAGTCCCCTCGCAGCACCCGCTTCGTGTGTTCTTCCACCGTCGGCTGCCAGCTGTAGAAACACTTCAACCCAATCACTTCCCGCGGATAACTACCCATCTGACACCCACCCGCAGCTGACGGCCGTGAAATCTCTGCATTGCGAGACAACACCTCGCGCACACCCGTCCATGTCACATTCGCACAGTCGTACGCCACAATCCGCAGCCCGATTTCGGGACGCTCAGAGCCCGAGAGCGCACGCGCGAGCCGATTACGATTGCGCATGCTTGCTGCTGCTTCGGCAAGAACGAGGTCCGAGATGCGCGTGTTGTCCATTTCGAGCGATATGAGGCTGGTGCACGCTTTGAGAACAGGGAGCATGCCAGAGTCGCCGAGCGTTTCGCAGTACGAAATGCACAAGTGTTTGAGCTGTGCAGCACACGGCGCCTGTGCCAGTGTCTTGAGCACGTTGTTTGAAAGTGCGTCAAGTTCCTCGATATCGAGGTGGGTCAGGACAGGTAGGGTGGGGAGCAGAGCAATCAAAGTGTCGTCCGTCAGCCCTCCACACCTGGATAGTTGAAGGCCTTCGAGGAAAGGAACATTGCCAACGAGAGTCTTTGCGCCAACGTCGGTAATGGTGCGGCAGCGTGTAAGATCTAGGTGCTTGAGCTTGCGAGGCGGGACAATCGGTCGGTCGGTGAGCACGTCCATGTCCTGGTCGACACCTTCGACGAGGGCAGCAAGCGACTCATCGTTGAGGCTATCACAGTTCATCAACACCAGCCTCTCGAGAGTGTTGCGTTCGAAGAGCTCATTCATCAGCTCCACGTCGTCCCAGCCGCGTACTTCACCAGCGCGTAGGTCTCGTAGCTTCGGACAGCCTTGGACGACCTTGAGCAACCCACGATTGTCAATGTTGTTGCACCACGAGATGTTGAGCACCTCGACCCTGGGGCAGTTGGAGGCAATGATTTTCATGGCCGCATTGGTCGCGCCAGCCAAGCCGGACAAGTTGACGTGCACAAGACGGGCGTTGGAGAGAAGGAAGGCGTGAATCGACGACCGGTCAATCCGACAGCCTTCAAGCGAGAAATTCTCAAGGTTCTGGCAGGCTTCCAGGAAGCCGTTCTTGTTCCATCGCTCGCGTAGTTGCACGCAGCCTCGAAGGTTGAGATCCTTTACAAATGGCCCAGCTGAGGTGATGATGTTGATCAAGGCATCGGCCGAGATGTTGCGGTAGAAGTTGCTCGTGTCCAAGTCGCTCCACAGCTGGCCGTCGAAGCACATGGCGTGCCACGACTTGGACACGCGCGAGCATCTGACAATGTGTTTTGGGGGAAGGTAGCGGAGGATCTGCATGCGGATCTCGGCGGGCAGGCCTCCCCAGAAGCTGAAGGCTGGCTTCTTGGGGACCGTCTTGCGGATGGGCTGCGAGAAGTAGTCGCCGTCGGTGTCTAGCCCTTGTCTCGAGTGCGGCCTGCGACTGCATGGGAGAGGCACCGAGGACGCGACATCCGGTGTTCGCATGCGCAGGCGGTACTGCTCGTCCAAGAGAGGGCTGCCAAGGGGGCTGTTGGCGACGGACGTGGGTGCTGTCGAGAAGCCGTTGGAGAGCTCGGACGAGTACGAGCTGGCAAACGAGTTGCCGTAGGGCGAGCCTGTGCCGGCCAGCGAGACGCAGGACATGGACGCCTTGGGCTGGCTCCGCAGGCTGTGGGAACGCGTCCTGCCCATGGCCGCCAGACTCAGACTCGGCGAGGAGCCCATGCGCTGCAGTCGGCTGAAGAGGCGCTGTCGGCCCTTGATCGGGGTGGTGGGCATGGCCGCAGTGCCGGGCGTGGGCGTGGGCGTGGGCGTGTCCATGTCTTCGGGGTGCTCGAGGACCACCGAGTCGATCGACGTTGGCTCCATCTTGTTCTGCAGTGCGGGGAACGAGGCTTCTACGTAGCAGTGATGTCTTGGTGGAATAGACAACAAGCAGTCAAAACTCCGAGACGGCGGACCCAACAGAACCCTGATCCAAACAAAAGTACAGACACGGCTGACCCGGCGGCTGGGTGCGCGGTTTTTGATAAGAGCAGCCCCAGTTCTAGAAAGCGGGGAGCGGAGGCCCGTGTTCGAGGCGATGTGAGCGCTAGAAGGCGACGCGTGGGTCGAGGAGCCTGAGCCGAGACGTGGACATGCGAGCCGCGAGAGCTTCTTATCTTGCCAGAAGGAGCCTCTCCAAGTAATGCGTCTTGTGTGCAAGCCTGGGCGTCTGATGCACTCGCTCCCCTTCCCCAGTACTCCTGTTAAGTACTACTGTTAAGTAGCGGGCAGCCGTCGCTTATCGCAGCTGGATAACAAGGGCGACCCACCTGTCCACGTGCGCCACCTGCTGGGTGATGCACCGTGTGGAAGGCGCCGGTCAAGCGACCACCGCGCGCCAAGAGAGTGTCGCGTGAGGCCATGACAGTCGCGCGTGCTACTCCATCTGTACGGCCTTGTCAAAACATGGTCCGGCAACCCAAATGCTCTCCAACTGTCAAGGGCAGACTCTCGCTCGCTTCTCCTTCCACCCGGTGATGCTAGTATGCAGGGCAAACATACGCTAGTCGTATTCGTACTCGACGGCCAATCCCACCAATCATCTGGGCCACCACCAGACCAAAGTTGTCGAGAGCCACAGCGCGCCCAGGAACGCGTCTGAGTCTTTGAGCCGCCGGACACGGCATCCGCTGCATACCCCCACCGTTTGTTGCTTGCACCTGGACACCAGCCCAGCTCTTCTCCACGGGCTTGATTGCCATGGGGCTGTTGAAGCAGCTGACATGTCAGCCCGAAAATCTTTGCATGAATAGCTCACCACAGCAAGCCTTTCCATTGGTACCATGTCTGAGACCTGCGTGTGCGTGACCCGTCGTGCGATAAGAGCCGCATATCGCGACTCGGAGGTGCTCCGTCCCAGACGACAGCTCTGCTCCAGGACCTTAGCATGTGAAATGGGCTATGCCTGCTATTCGTCTACAAGCTCGTTTATTATTATGGCCGCTTTCCACATCCTCCGTCCATCAAGGTCCAAAGTTACCAAACTAAGCTGCATGAGCAGCGTCTGTGACATATGCATACGCTTCCAACAATACACAAGCGATATAGGGTATCTCAAAGCAATGTTCAACGCCGTCCTGTCCAACTCTCACCCTTCACACACGCCGTCCCGTATCCAAAGATCAAGATTCAGAACCCAAAACTCAACTCATCCTCACTGTCGTCATCGTCGTTTGCTCCATCCAATGCGAACTCGTATTTCACCCTCCTCACATCCCTCAAGCCACTACCCAAACTCGTCCTACTCCGCTGTGTCTTTAGCCGGTTCCGCAGCGCTTTGATTTCCGTCGTACTCCTTCTCAACCTCCTCTCCCTTTCTTGCTTGTGTGCCTGGTCTTCGGGCAGCGCGGGATAGAAGGCGATGGGTGTGTCAGGCCGGCTAGGTTGTGCGCGTTTCGCGGGAATCAAGACAAAAGGACTGCATGCACGCGTCCGCTTTCCAAGACTGCTCGTCCATCTACGAGGCCTGCCTTTGATGGGCGACGAGTGCAGCACGGGGGAGGAAGGGAGGATTGGCTCGTCGTCAACATCGTCCTCAGAGTCTTGCACAAACTTCGAGCGCTCTTCGTCCTCCGATTGTACTGGTGTTGGGAGCAGGTCGAGCGCTCGAAGTGGTTTTTGCGAACAGCGCTTGTTGTCTTGCTTCACAAATGGTGTGCACGCGACCCACTCGCCGATGCCGTCTTCCCACCTGAAGCCACCGCCAGCGGCGCTGGAGGGTGTGTCTGTCTTTCGTGGCGTGGGCATGATGATGAGACGACCGGAAGTACGCATCTGCTTCTCGAGATCGTGCGCGAATTTGAGATGCTGCACCTCATCTGTGTCATTGGCGAACTCTGTACTTGACTCTAGAGCAATACGCTTCAGTGTCCACAGCTTGTGGGGTAGTCGATGGCCAGGTAGTGTACTCATTGCGTGAACTAGTCGCTGGAGTTGGGCAAAGCCATCGTCTTGCCAGATGCGACCCGTGCCGCGAGCGATGGCTGATATGAGAGTAGGGAGAGTGGCTATTACAGCCGAGGAGTTGACACCATTGGCTGAGTATGGACGCATCACGTCGCTCAGACTACGTATCAGCGCAGATGTGGACAAGTCGATTTTGCTGTCATCCATGTCACAATCATCCACGTGCACCAGGAACGAAGCGAAGATGGCCCATGAAGCGCGCTGTGCAAAAATCTGCAAATCGCCGGAGTCGGCCTCGAGTAGCCTCAGCTCAATATCGATGTCTGGCCGAGAGGTAAGGGCAACGGTGATGGCGTCTATTATGCAGCTCACTCTTCGTGCAATGGCCTTTCCAGCCGCATCCTCACGACCACTGTTGACTAGAGCTATGCTGCACAATACCGTGAGCAGGCTAGAGTATGTCGTGTTCAGTGCCTGGCGCAGGTCTTCTCGAGTAGATGGTCCAAAGCGCCTCGCGACCGCTCCAGACACTTCGTCTATCAGAAGGCGCTCATCAGGTAGACCCATACCAGCAAGCGTGCAGGTCTCGAGGAAGCGAGAGCAAGATGCCAAAGTTCGCTGATCCGCCTCTGTGATGGTGCGCACCAACCGATCCCAGATGGGACGCATATGTGTGGTAGCTAGCCACTCCAAAGGCAGAAGCTCGTGAGCAACCATGTGTTCGAGAACATGGTAGAGGAAGCGGTATCGACCC
This sequence comes from Lizonia empirigonia, assembly GCA_009982855.1. Taxonomy (NCBI): domain Eukaryota; kingdom Fungi; phylum Ascomycota; class Dothideomycetes; family Pseudoperisporiaceae; genus Lizonia; species Lizonia empirigonia. The sequence continues at coordinate 90,878 of JAADKA010000038.1, read as the reverse complement.
GTGCGGTCAACGAAGATCTTGACGGTCGACATGTACACCAACTTCTCGCTGAACAGATCGGTTCGAATGTTGAACGGAATGGACAGTGGCTCCAGAGAGGGCAAAGCGGCCACAAGGATCTCTTCCGCCTCGTCGTAGGCGCCTACGGTCAGACAGTGCCTGTGGAACCAGAGCAAGCTGTCCATGGTGATGATTCCATCTGCGAAAGCCCTACATAGTAGGGATGTGCTGTGTGCCCGAACCACTTGTTTAAAAGAGCGCCAGCCTTGCCCGTGTCGCTGTTCGAATCGCGCTTCGAGATGCTCGTATACCTCACGCGCAACATCCCGGTCATCGTCCTCATCTTCATCCAGCTGGTCTAATTCCGCAAAGTGTTCCTCAAGCTCAATGTATGCCGGCAGCTTTTTCAGGCATGCGCTCATAAGCGACCTTGTGCCTCGCCTGCTCCTCTTTTCCTCTGTTGCGTGCAGGATATTCGCATAAGCCTCTAGCATGCCCTGCACAAGTTTTTGCACGTCTGCTGGTACGTGTGCTCCAAAAGATTCGGACCGGTCAGTTGTCACCACAAGTGGCCCGCGGTTCTTGGTGTACTTCTTCAACGGCGAGCCTTGGGCAAGGGGACTGTCCAGCATATGCCCGCCCATTCGTGCAATAAGAGGAGTAAATGCGATCTCGCCGGGTCGAGCGTCAGGTCCAGCATCCGCGCCGCTCATCTTCGGCCCCGCAAACTTCTTCGTCCTTCGTCCCCCATATGTTCTTTTCGATGCCGTCGCACCTGGCCTCCAGTCTGGATCTCGTGCCTTTTCGAAGCCTCGGGGTTTGTTTGCTGGCCGTGTGAAGTTCGTTGTCTTTTGGGGTGTGGCTTTGGTCGCGAAGGCTGAGGAAGTCGTGCGCGTCTCGTGATATGCTGTTTGTGGCCGTTCAAGCTCCTTTCGCAGTTTTGCGAGTTTGGATGACAGCGGGCGTAGGAGGCGGTTGCATCGCGAGATGTTCCAGGGAAGCTCCTCGTCGCCGGCCATGGTAATGCGTGTAAATTTAAATAGGCTCACTAAGACATATAGCTATTCATGTGTTGTTAATTGTTGTAGAGGAATGATTGCGCCCCGCCGTGGCTGCTGTTGCGGTCTTGATGTCGAGTCGACTGTTTGTTATTGCGACCGTCCCGGCAGAACCTCGGCCGAGCCCACGTGGTTGCTTGACGTTCATAGCTCACCACTCCTCAGTTGCCCGCATCCCCTTCCTTCTGAGACATGCGCAATTGTGTTTGTCAGCTCCAATCTATCATCAATCGGCTCAGTCATAGTATTTCAGATCATATCGTGCAATTTCGCCATTAAACTTGTGTCGTCTCCTCTCCCGAGTACAACCTTGGCTGATCGTGTGGACGTCATGCCATGATACCGTCGCGCTATGCTTCTAGAACGACACACTGCGAGGCCCCTCGTTTAGCTCGCTCTTCGTTCGCGCCTGAACACCACTAGTGCTCCGCTTCCATGTCGACGAGATCACTCCCATCAGACCAGCGCGCGTCATACCTAATCCCTTCCTCCCCATTGGCGGCGTCGTGATACCGTCCCGACCAGATCCCACTGGGCTGGGCATTCTCACTGTGCATTCTTCGAGCGGGTATGCTGGATGGGGACGATAGGCGGTAGAAGACGAGAAGTCGTGCTTCTTTGGGAGAGGAAGAGGTCGCGATGCGGACTCGGGGGCAAACAGCTTGATCGATGGCGGCATGGACAGGCGGTAAGTGTCCAGAGCCCCTTGATGGCGCAGTGACGGTGGACTGTCCTTTGTGACTTCCGATGCTGGTGCGCCACGGGGAACGTAAGTACCAGGGGCGATGCTGTCCCTGCGCGACGAGTACTCAGTGCTGGGCGGGCGAGAAGCTGGTTTGGACAGATGATTGCTAGCGTGTAGTCCCTCACACCTGCATGCTTCCGTGTCCCAGTCACTTACTGATATGCCGCCACGATCAGTTTGGAATCCATTTTCGCGACGTGTGTAGACAGGTCGACCGTTGACTTTGTCTGGTATGCGATGTTGTTCGCTCCTTTCATCGTCTGTGCTGCTCCCGGTCGGTTCGATTACGGACATGTCGTTATCCTCGCTTTCTGCATAGCACTCGTCATCCAGCAGACCCAGGTCGCGCAGTTGTTCCCATGTGCGGTAGTGATAGCGGAACGTTGCAAACGGCTGATCGATTGGGTCAATGAGGGCAAACTTGTAGAATTGCTTGGGCTGTTCTGGACCGGCGCGTCCAGCATGTACAAGGCTGGTAATGTTAGTATGCCTTCGGCCACGCTTGCTTGCGCAGACTTACCTGATGCCGCCGGTTTTACCTGCAAACTTTGTCTCCTCGAGAACCTCCATCTCTCTCTCCACTCTCTTCCTTGCGTTTGTGCGATGCACTCTGATCTCCACACAGCCGCTCTTTACAAGGCCGTTCTTGTCTGGCGCGCTGAAGCAGAGCACCCTCTTTTCTACCTTCCCCCTTTCCGATCCAGCCCCGCCGTCCCTTTCCTTGCTCTCGAACAAGCCAAACATTGTCTTTCCCCTCCACCCATCTTCCTTTCCAGTACTCCAGCTCATGACCCTCTCACCGTCGATGTACAGCTTAAATAGAAAGTAATGGCCTTCCGGCACCGGCGGCGAGACAGAGTACCCAATCCAGAATTGGCTACCAGGCAACGTTGGGATGTGAACGCTGCATGTTGACGTGCTGTCATCGACGAGCGGGGGAATGGCAGGATCAACGTCCTGAACTGTGAAAGTGGGGGTAGGCAGTGGTCGCGGATAGTACTCGGGAAGGACCTCAATATCGAATTGCGAGTGTAGTGCAATATTGATGCTGCGATAGATTGGCATTGCGGACGTTGGTCAAGGATTGCTGGTGAGGTTGAAAATAGAAAGGCCAGGTAATGGGTGAGTGAGCCCTTTCTCTTTCACCTTCAGGTCTATTGTTCGCACATGGCACTACTTCAATGAGCACATATCATCAGATGTCGCAACTGCCAATCTTGTCTCTTTGGGCTTGCACATGGCTTTACGTGCGGACAGCCAAACCTCTCAACGGTAAGTAGTACGAAGATGTTAGGGTAGAATACTGAGACAATCTGGCCTGCGTGAGTTGTTCATCAATGTTACTGACTGGGTCGTGCATTCCACTAATTCGAAATGGTGTCAAATCGGTTAAAAAAATAGCAGGCACCAAAAGCAGCGCACAACGAACGCGTTGTACAAAGTGCAAGAAGATAAGAAACGGCCCAACTAGGAGTCGAACCTGGAATCTTGTGCCATTGGCACATGACGCGCATATGTGAGCAAAAAAAGATTTGCCATATTGACCTAACCAGGGGTCGCTGTGGTTTGTTAGGATGCGAGCATTGATAATGTCCTGAATAGGTCTACTTACAACCTGGAATCTCTTGATTTCGAACTAATCGTAGTCAAGCGCCTTGCCATTGGGCCATTAGGCCAGATCCTATCTGTTTTGATGAAGTTACACTACGGCGAAAAATATATATTCTAAGTTGAATATGTCAATGCAAATCTATCTCGTCGACACATGAGCACATACACTTGAAAATTCTTTGTTGTGGGTGAGGTCCCACCCATGGTCATAGTACCGCGGGGTAGTGGGGCACCGCCTATTGGTTATCAGCAAGAACATTGCTCCCTGTCGTAGGCACCAACACGTGCAATATTTCAGAATGAGTCGCAGGAAACTTTATTGTAACCAGCTCGCCTTCCTTCCCAGTTCTTGACCACCTCATCATCTGAAACACATGTGTGTGCAGCTATCCTCCAAAACCTACCAACCACCTAGCCCCACTATGCCTCGCGAGGCTGAAGCACCACGCTCTTCGTTTCCACCCGTCATCGCACAATTCTCGGGCAAAGATCTAGTCGTAGGCGGCGGAGTCGCAATCTTCCATATCGCGTCAAAACGCGTCGTGATTTGCAGTGCGCTCGGCCGGCGCGGGGACAAATACTATTTCCTTCCCAAAGGGCGTCGTGATGCAGGAGAAGATAGCCGCACAGGTGCTGAGAGGGAAGGTTACGAGGAGGTATGTTTCAGCCGCAGATAACTTTTGTAAGCGTGCTGACATCAATTGAAGTCAGGCTACCGCAATCGCCTGCTCCCTCTTCCTACCAAACACCGCCAGCCGCTTGCACACCCCCGCGTCGCGAACCCATCTCTCACCGCAGAACCAGTCTGGATGCAGATGTTGCCGCTCGGCTATGGCTCGAAGCAGTACGTGCTATACTGGTATATCGCTGAGACCCTACCACCGGCTCTTGAGATTGAAATGGAGACTGAAGTAGGCGCTGCGTACAGGCCGCCACCGGCATACCCACACGACTTGACTTTGAGAGAGAGGCTAGAGCTGGAACCGGCAGGATATGAGCCGCTGCATCACGAAGGGACGGGGGTTGACGCGGAGGAGCAGACGTATGAGAGTCATCTGGTGAGTATTGAGGAGGCGATGAAGAAGTTAGGCCGGAACGGCGTGATGGCTGATGTGGTTTTGAAAGGCTGGAAGGGCATTCAAGATCGCTTTGCGATGGAAGAGATTCATGATGCAGCGACAGAAAGTCCCGAGATCATGCATTGATACACAACCGATGGTGAAGAATAATGAACTATGTCCAATCAAGTCATGTCATAGTCGTTGATTCCTCCGCATAGAGATACCCATATATACACTACACATTCCGAATAGGAGAAATGTGGCGGCGGCAACATGATAGCATTCATGAGCCACCTCTACCTAGGCACCCTTTCTCTACGCAGCCGGTTGGCAAGATAAGGAAATATGTTAAGATTTTAACGAGAGTGTATTGTATGAAGACGGTCGAAGCCGGACGAACGTAATGAAATGTGTACAGTGAATCAGGAGAGCTTACATTGCGGTAGATCTCAGCTTGTGGTAGGTGACAAGTAGATGGTGAATGTTGTCATGACATGAGGGTAAACCAATTGGAAGGACAGTGCAGATGAATCACAAGCGCAGATGTCGACATTTACCACGAGAACGACTCCTCGCGGAAATCCACGTTCCAGTTCAGCTCACGGTTGCGGACGGCGCGACGGAGCTCATCAGCGAGACCACCGGTACCGCAAGTGCTGACACAAGCAGCACCGATGCCCTCTTGCATCTCTTGGTCGACAAGGCTCTGGACGTTGGGCCTTCCAGGGAACATCTGGACACTCGATGATGGGGAGTGGATCTCCTTTGTGCTGCGAGGGCGAGTGACGAAGAGAAGGATCTTCAGGATCTCGCGACGGCGCGGCATGGAGAGGATCTGGGTCATCCAGGTTCGGATCCATTCAAGGTGCTCGGGAGACTGAATGATCCAAACAAGGGTAAGACGACGAGTAGCGACAGTACCGTTGGCATAGCCAGCGACAATATCACGGACGTGAGGTACCTGATGGGTGATACCAATACCTGCCGCCCACAGCATGACTGTGCCATAAGAGCTGAGGTCCTCGCCGCCATATGGTCCTTCGGCGTAACATGTGGTTGAGAAGCGTCCAGAGGCAGACAGGTCAGCCTTGCGGAAGAGCTTGTCGGTGAAGCCAGTACGGCGGCGAACGATGAAGGACATGCTTGTCTTTGACTTTTGAAGCGCGAGGTCGTTGCTGGTCATGGGAAGACCCTTCTCGTCGATGTGATGGGGGTCCTCCTCTTCCTCGCTCCAAGCGATGGAGAAGGGGTGGTTTGTCCAGAGGCCAATTGAAGGCATGTAGAGGTATGCGTGCTGACCAGGGCGGAAGCTCCATGGCCTGGCCATCTTGACCGTGATACGGAGAGCATCACCTGGAAGGACCTCCACATCAGCCGAAGAACCACCATTGCCAACATTGTTAACAATCAGACGGGCCAAGCGCATGAAACGCTCAGCAGCCCAGATGGCAACAACGCCGTAGAGCATCAACTGCTGGGGGCGCTCCTTCAAATGGACCCACACAGCACCGAGAGCAAGCGCGGCACCGACGATGTGGCCGTGCAAGAAGACCTCGTAGAAGGAGTGGCGAATAGGGGATGGCGACTGGATGAGGAGGAAGGTGAAGGCAACAGTGCCCTGACTGTGTTAGCTCCTCTTGAAATCCCACGTGAACCGAATATACATACGATGAATCCGGTCATGATGAACTCGCTGCCAGTAATGGATGCCTGAACAACAGCCCAGCCCTCTATATAGTAGTCAGCATGTTGTCTGTGTAGACTTAGTATATGTTCACTTACTTGACTGGACCTTGTTGGCAATCCAGCAGATAGTGTGGGTAAGAGCTTCAAGGACCACGATTCGTCCAAACCAGCGGTGGATCAGGTTCATGGTGTCGAAAGAGATACCAGTGAGCTTGATGATGGGGTTGTTGCGGCCAGCCAAGAGGAAGAGCGGGATCATGTTCATGACGGCCATGATGCCAGAACGGCTGAGAAGCTCGCCAGCACCTGCAGAGAAGCTGCTGTAGTCAATCTTCCAGACGCAGAACCCGATGTTGACAGCGAAGTAGCCAACGAGGAAGAAGCTCTGGAGACGGCTAGGCAGGGTTCCAACGTTGAGGGCAGAAGACAGCTTGAACTCGCGGTGGTGGCGAGTGCGCCAAAGGGGTGCGTCAAGGCACGACTTCTTGAATCGAGCATACAGGCGGTTGGGGATAGCAAAGTATCGCTGGGTGTCGTTGTTGAGGCATGACACTGTGCGGACGTAACGGACGAAGTACAGGATGACCTGATACAGAGTGAAGACGGCCACAAAGCACCACCAGATGCGTCCAAGGTAATTCTGGACATCAATGTTCTCGAGTCCGGCGGTAGGGTCCTCCTCCTTTCCTCCACCTGAACGCTTTGCGAGGTTTCCGAGAGTTTCGGACAAGGTCATGATTGCGGTTTGATAGACGGTTCCAGGTGGGTAAAGATGTTTAAACGTCCGGGAAGGCAGGTAGCGAGTGGTATCTGTCTCGGCCAGCAAATGACAGAAAGACGTAAGAGGCGATAGCCGCAAGTCCAAAAGGGATCGAGTGAAAGGTCAGGTCGTCTCTTCAATCCAGCTGGAGCGCGTTGGTCTAGCTTCTCTCAGACACGTCCGTGAAGCCTCAGTTGTGTGGTGACACGAAGGCTTATCTGGACGCTCACTTGACGTCTGGGGAACTGTTGACAGCGCCGCGATGGTCGAGACGGGTAGGGCAGTCAGATGAGTGAAGCAAGGGCAATTCCGAAGAGTCCAGAGTGACGTGATCGTAGATAGGAGCGAAGTCGACGGGATCGGCCTCACTAAATTGTCCACTAGGAAAAAGTCGTGGAAGAGCCAGCGGGGACGTGAGAAACTGCACGGCAGGACTGAAGCCAAAGTAAAGAACGACTTGGGCGAACGAAGTTAAGTAAGAGGAAGAGGAGATGCCTCAGAAACGTGGGCTGTGGGTGGGTATGAAGGATTGGAGGATGGACCAGCGCTGCAGGGACCGGGGTAGCGCCCCAGGGGGGCTTGGATGGTTGGCTTCCGTATGGCGGTTGGAGCCTGGGCGGGACCGCGTACGCTGAAACGGCGCCTCCGCCAAGCCACACGCGAAAATGATTGTTTCAAATGATCCTTCGCCCCAAAGGATTCGCTGCTCCGAGTTGACCATAGAAAAGAGCTGCGTCGTCGACACGTAAACAACTGGACCGCTGTCAGACAAGCTCTCCAAGACGTGGACGCGTGGAGAGCTTGTCTGACAGCGTCCACGTCTTGGACGCGTGGGCGTCTTCCGATCGGCGAGCACGTCACGTGTCGAATTCTCGAACGCCCGGGCAACCCTGAACCGCATTCCTGCTCTCAGCCTCGATTCACAGCGGCGGTTTAGCCATATGTGGCTGCGTCTATCTACAGCATAGTACAGCTTACAGGAAAGCCGCTGTGCCACAGCAGATGGTACCCGGTTTACGGAATCTTGTCGGTGACGGCTCTAACGCGGAACCTTTCACCAAACGGGCACATCTGTCGTTAATCCGCCCGTCGTGTGAAGACCTCCGCTGACCTCCGCTGGAAAAGACGATTCGTCCTCACTGTTTTGATGTCCGTTGGCCGCGTCACCCAGTCACTCGTACCGTTTTCCACGCATGATTCGCACTTCAAAGTCACGCATGCTGATTGGAAGGCCTGGATCGCCGTTCAGGCAAGCCATGCCTGAAGTCGCTGATGGAGCGCGACCGCCAGGTGAGGCAATGCGCAAAGTGGAGACATGCCGGTTATCGAAGCGCGCAGCGGAGATCTGTTCCGTGTTCATGCGCAAAGGCCGTCGAACTCTCCCCAGACACCACTGTGAGTATGGGCGCCGCTATGCACTCGACTGCGTTCTATATAATATTTCCTCATAAAAGGTTGCTATTTTGACGGTAAAAGTTAATCTCGATCCATGCGATTGTTGTGTAGTGATGCGCAGTTCAAATTTGTTGTTCGTTTTCCACCATTTCGCTTCGCCGGCCAATCAATCCCAGGCGTGGCGCCTGCATGTCATGTCAACGATCATCTGTTCCTGCGTCCTTGGCTGATCTGCAGACCAGCATGGCCGACGACCAGCATGGCCGACCGCATACCGGGCGATGGGATGAAGCGCAGCAGGCAGGATTGTTGTTCACTGAGAATGACCTTCGCACGTTGCCTAAATATTGTGTGTTGCTGTGAGACGCTGGCAATCTCGTTGAGGGCTGTAACGTTAGATGTAGATGAGAGGCGCTGCAAGGAGTCATAGATGCATGGTTGGAGACACAACTCGATTCATCAGGCATGACAACAGCAAAATCCTGGCGCGTGCGACCAACCGCGGAGCAAGAGCATCCAGAAGCGCTGCTACGATCGAAAGTATCGAGGTATTGCGCGTCCAGGATCGCATTCGCAAGCCTGTCGTGTTACAAAACAAGCTAAAGGTGTGCGAACCTCCAAGCGGGTTTGCCCGCATCTTGCCCGGTCACTCCCATAATACGAAGCACTTTATCTCAGACGAACAACCATCTCGAGATACCTATGCTGACGTTCTCCAACTTGGCCCAAGTAAAAGCCAAGAACGATCTCGCCTGCACTTTTATGCAGTCTACGGCGGCTTGGACAGTATCTGTAAACAGCTACCAAATCATCGTTGGACACTCGGAGACTACTGCATCCGAGTGCAGTCGCTTTTAACTTGAGGCATAGCGTGCCAAAAACGATCGAAGGCCTCTCGGCTGACTGCGGGTCCTTTTGGTTGCGCTGAATGGCTTATGATGTGTTGTCAGGTGCGGTAACTACAGATAGTTTGTGAATTGACGGACAGTGTGTACAAAGTTACTCACCATACCTCCTTGGCAGCCTCACTGATCCTCAATGTGAGAACTTTAGAAGCGGCGCAATATGGAGTCAACGTCGTTTGAGATGGCAGCAAAGCGCAATCTGTCATTTTGGCCTTTTCCCCTCCAAAAGCTTGTATTGTTGATAGTACGTGAACGATGAAAGGATGGCAGGAGGGAAGAGCTACCGGTCGGCGTCCAATGACAAGAATCTTGCCTGTATTAATTTCTCATTGGCCATCTCATCCAGACGTGAGCGCGCACCTTTCCACCTGAGGCTTGAAGCAGCCGGAGTGGGAACACCCGAGGCTCTCCCAATGACGTGCGAGACTTTCGATGCATCATAACAACACATTGCATTCTTCAAACTTCGCCTCCAATTGAACGATTGTGCAACCTCAGCTGCGATTGCGTCATCCTGATTGACACAATGGTCTCAACGCGCCAACATCCTCGAGGCGACTTCCCCGCATTCGAGCCCTCGCCCACCAAGCGGCCCTCGCGCACATCGACGGCATCCCCTGCGCCCACCAGTCCTACGAGCGCTACACGTGCTTTCGCATCGAACGTATCGCCTACTCCAAAGTCGGTTGCTAGGCGCGCAGTGTCCAAGACTTCTGCTGCTGTAGACGCGGTCGCTCCTCCTTCACCATCTGAGATCGGGGAGCGAGCATGGTGTCACACAGCGTCGAACCTTACAATTCTTTGGCTCACAGTTTCCCTTCCGTTGGTATTGTGGGATAGCCTGTATATTTTGCTCCGCCCCCATACTATGGCGGGCGGCTGGCTACAATGGCCCATCTGGAAGCCCTACGAGATTTATGCTGCGATCGACTACGTTTACGGATGGCCCGGCTGGGAGAGCAATGATGGCTTCGGCGGCGCGCAAGGTGCTCTCAATGCCATTGAGACGATTTTGTATGGCCTATATCTTATGATCATTTACAACCACAGCGTTACCGCACCAACCGGGACCGGTCTCGACGTAAGCAGTGAGGGCCTGGGCGCATGGCTTTCTGGTGGTCGCAAAGTGTGCGGCAAGAGTGGCAACCGCGCGGTCGTCATTGGCTTTGCGGCTGCTGTCATGACACTGAGCAAGACAGTTCTTTACTGTGAGTTATCTGTGATTGAAAAGGTGGAACTGAAGAGGATTTGACTAAAGAGAGCAGACTTCAACGAGTACTTCTCCAACTTCAAGAGCGTTGGTCATAATGACTGGTTCACTATTTTCCTCTTCTATGGTGTCATGAAGTACGTTCATTGCTGATCCAAATCCGTGAAAAAATCTGCTGACAGAGAATAGCGGCCTTTGGGTCGTCTTTCCAACATACATGACTATTGTATTCGGATCCGACATCGTCAAGGCCCTGGACGTCGCTGCCGAATCGACTACTGAGAAAAAAGACTAGCTCGACCGCTCATATTCGTTGGCAGGTGCACTACAAACCAATCTTGTGCCGCTGCAGATTGCCATCCGTCATTATATACATTGGGTCTGCGCAAACACTCGACCATTCGCCCTATACAAGCAAGTTTCGAGTCGCAAGCAGTCTGCCCCGAATTCACAACCATCATATCCTACATGAGCACACATTTCATCCCACAGAATCTCCCCTTCCGTCCGCCGTCGCCTTCATCCTTCTCCGCTTCGCTGACCCTCCTACGTCTCTGCTCAAGATCCTGCACATTCGTGGCCTTTGCAAATGGACCTTCGTCTTCCTCCACGATCGGCTTCTTTCGTTCCATCTCATCTCTGCCAGGCGTAGAGAAGATGCTGTGCTTGCTCGCCACCGAAGCACCAGACGCTTCACTGTGGCGTGAGACGCTAGTGTGTCTTGCTGGCTCTTTCCTGGCCTGCTTCTGCGCAGTAGAGAACGGAGACAGGGTTTGAGACTGGTCGAGCGGTTGCGTCATGGCCTGCACTATATGCGGCGCTGTGGGCCCCACACTCCTCGTCACTCCTTCGGGAACTGGAATCTTCTCTACGTCCTTCTTTGGGCTCAGACTCCGGCCACCTCTTGGATCCTTCATCTTCCGCATGTAATCCGCAATCCGTACGTGCGTTCCATGCCCTTCCATCTTCGCGCCCTCCGCCCCACCTGAAGTTGAAAATGGACGACGAATCTGCAGCGGCGCATAGGCTTGTTGCTGCTGCTCGTGCGTTACTGGGGAGGGCGTGTCTGGGGGCTCAAGGTGTTCATGATCCGCGCCTGAGTAAGAGGATGAAGGACTCTCTTGGTGCGCGGGCAGTGATGGTGTTTGGACTAAGTGTTTGCGTGGAGAGTGGCTGCGGGACTTCTGCGGCGAACAGGATCGGCTCTTGCGCGGTGATGAGCGTCCAGATGGTGTGCCGCCGCGTTTCAATGCTGGGACCATGGCGTTCGGCTCGGTACTGGGGATGTGTGTGCCGGGCTCGTCTTCAGTGGTCTCCCCGTCCCGGCCCGGGTCAAAAGGTGGGAAGGGCTCGAAAGAAGGGCCAGGTGCAGGTGTACCGCCGTCCGCGAAGCCATTGGTGAGCGCGTCGCGAAGGCTCTCTGGTGAGTGTTCGACTTGTCGAATGGTAGAGCGTGTGCTATATGCTGTGCCTGGGCGCTCTGGTGAGGCGGGTGCGGTGCGCGGACGGATGTGTGTCGCTCTCATGCTGGCGCTCTCGTCTGTTGGTGGGTCTGGCATTGGCTGCGAGGGCGGTGCAGATGCTGGTGGCACCAGTGGCAGCTTGTAGTTGGGTGGTGAACCGGCAGGGTACGGCGGTAGAGGTGACAGGGCGGATGAAGATACGTTCTGGCGCATGGCCAAGCGAAGATGCAAGCGCTGATGGAGAGGTGAATGGCTCATTTGTTGAGGTGAAGGGACGCAAGTATGTTTGCTTTGCAGGGTGCGTTTGTTGCTAAGAAGCTTCACCCTACGGACGGCTGTGAGCGCAATCCCTTGTTTTGCATTTCGAGTGATTTCAGCCGTGTCTTGGGCTGCATCTCTGCAATCGCCGCAAGCATGATGGGGTTGAGACGGGTTTCAAAGGTTTGCAGATACGATCTTCGAGGTTACACGGTTACGTCATGTTGTGCATGTGGTGGCATCTGTTGTGAGACCACGGTATCTTGCACCCTGCATTGGGATACCAACGCAATTAACCAGAGCTTCCGCATGTCAGTTCTTTGTCGTTTCGTGTTTGCTCATACTGACAGTGCCTTAGCATACAAGTGGTGAATTCTCTGGTCCAATATCAATCCGTAGAACTGTCAACTCCAGGGGCGTCTCAGACAGCCCACATGATATTCATGATGTCCTGTTATGGTCATCCCACGAAAGTTTCAGCGGTCTTTCTGGAGCAGGAGAGAGCTGAGAAAGCAGCTGAACGCGCGCGCAAAGTTGAAGCTCAACACCAAAAAAATCTATCCAAAAAGCTCAACAACGCAAGCGTAAAGCCTCACGAGTAGTCTTACCAAGTAACAAGCGTCAAAAACGCGCTGGCGCTGCTCACGCTGGTGTTCCAGCTGGAGATGAGCTATCTGCTACTCCAGCCAAAGTCACATCACGTGGCCGCAACGTCAATCTCCCAGAAAAATATAGATAGTACAAGTTGATCGCAAGCATCTAATTACTACAAAACTATATTTCTATCAATATTGAGCTATTGCGTGGCGCTGTACAGCCTCATTTTGAGATTGGGCATGTGGTGTTCTGCGGGGCACACTGTGAATCCGGACACACTGCGCACGGGCACGTTACAGTGACCGTGCACGCCGTGCACACCTTCGCGCCGTGCACACCCTCACCAAAAATCCACTATACTCCTCAACCCCATAACTCAACACCACGATGTCGTTAGAAGAAGCGCTTAAAGAGGCAGATGTAGCAGATGCACAAGGCAAACTTTCATACCAGGCGGTTGCAAAAAAATACAATGTGTGCCGCACAACTTTGTCGCGACACCACCGACACGTTGTCGCGTCGCGTGCTAACGCTGATCAACAACTGCTTAAACTCCACCCTACACAAAAGCGAGAGCTTTGTGAGTTCATAGTTGAGCTTACTGAGCGAGGCCTACCTCCTACAAGGCAGATGGTACAAAACATGGCTTCTGAATTGGCTGCAGATAGGGTCTCCAACTCGTGGGTTACTCGCTTCCTAGACCGTCACCGCGACCAGCTCCTATACAAATGGGCCAACGCTATCGACGCACAGCGCCTCCACGCCGATACCAGCGAGAAGTACACACGACACTTCAAGCTTGTGCACTCCAAGATCACCGAATACTCGATTGAGCCACGGCACACGTACAATATGGATGAGAAGGGCTTCGCAATTGGCGTACTCAATAGGCGCACCAAACGAGTGTTCAGTAGGGCTTCTGTGGAGTCAAAAACAAGGCGCCAGCCTATGCAAGACGGCAACAGGCAGTGGGTGTCGATACTCGCAAGCGTCTGCGCTGATGGTTCGGCACTGCCTCCAGGCATCATCTATCCAGGCGCTCCTAACGAGATACAATCGACCTGGGTAGAGGATATAGAAGCAGAAAAGCACTCAGTATTTGTTACTGCAACGCCCTCAGGCTGGACGAACGACGAGGTCGGCCTTGCGTGGCTGGAACAAATCTTTGATCGCTATACTCGAGAGAAGGCGCGCAGAAGTTGGCGACTACTTATAGTAGACGGCCACGGCTCGCATATAACCTGGTCCTTCATCAAGTACTGCGATAGGAATAGGATACTGCTACTAGTGTTCCCTCCTCACAGTACCCACACGCTGCAGCCGCTTGATGTAGCACTCTTCTCACCTCTGGCTACAAGCTATACAAACCAGCTCACTAAACACGTTTACACAACTCAAGGCCTAGTAGGCGTGAAGAAGCGTGACTTCTTCCACCTATTCTATAAGTCCTGGACGGAGACCTTTACCCCAAGCCTCATCCTCAAGGCCTTCGAAGTCACAGGCCTATCGCCACCCAACGCAGCTGTAATCGTCGATAGGTTTCGGAATAAGCGCAGGCAGCTGCCTCGTACACCTTCACCAATTGCAGCAGATAACTGGAAGCAAGCTATCCAAATTCTGGGCAAGGTGGTAGAGAATCAGGACGCAGAGGAGGTGCAGCGGTTGCGGCGTACTATCTCTCACCTCTCCGCCCACACTCAGCTTGTACAGCTTGAAAATGAAGGCCTGCGCAACGTAATTGGAGAGCTTAAGCCCTCTAAAAACAAGCGGAGGAGGCTTGACCTGCAGCATGATAAGGAGTTCTGTAGTGCAGCTGTTCTTTGGAGCCCTCACAAGATCCGCCAAGCCGAGGATCGCTATAAAGCCAACAAGGAGCAAGAGCTGCAGAAGAAGGTAGATAAGGCTCATCAGAAGAAGCTTCAGGCCCAGAAGAAGCTTCAAGATGAGCAGGACAAGCAGCAGAGGAAGGCAGAACGAGAGAGGGTGAGGGAAGAGAAAGCCTACAGGGAGGCTGCTAAGAAGGCTGAGAAACAACAAAAGAAACAAGAGAGCGACGCTGCCAAAGCTATCCAATTGCCCTCAAGAGACAAGCGCAAGGCTTTAAGTAAGCCTTGTACAGAGCCTGCAGCCAAAAAACAGCGTAAGCGTGGTGCAACTCGCGTTGTAGTTGAAGCGTCGCCGTCCCCAGCACCTCCACCAGTTACCACGCGCAGCGGCCGCGCAACAAGGCCAAATAAGAAATGGGAGCAGGGCATGTACTGTAGGACCTAGTAGACTGTTATAACGAAAAACCTCGCAATAATATCTATTGTATGTGGCTCTGCAGCCTCATTTTTCGGGTGTGCAGGAGGGTGCCAAGGTGTGCACGGCGCGAAGGTGTGCACGGCGTGCACGGTCACTGTAAGCGAGCGGGCCAACTTCGCAAAATGTACCCTAAACTTGGCTTATGCCACAATGCCACCACAACGCAACGCGCAACTGTCCTACACTGAAGGCACATTACAGCTTGCTATCCAAGCTACAATTGAGGATCGCGACGAGAGCGAAAGACGCGTTGTTGCAGCCTTCAGCGTGCCTCGAACTACCCTCCAACGACGACGCCAAGGAGCCCTCCCTCGACGCGATCGTGAGCCCAATTCAAAGAAACTGAGCAAGCTAGAGGAGGAGGCGCTTGTCCGACGTATACTTGACCTTGACCAGCGAGGGATAGGCGCTACAAGGGATATGGTGCGAGATATGGCCAACGATCTGCTTGCAGAGCGTGGTGGAGAGCCTGTTGGCAAGTGCTGGGTGGACAACTTCAAGAAGCGTACGCCTGAGGTTAGGCTTCGAAGGAGTCGTCTATACGATCGCCAGCGAGCCCTCAACGAAGACCCACGCGTTATAACGCCCTGGTTTGAGCTAGTTGCCAACACTAAGGCCAAGTACGGCATCACAGATGAAGACACATACAACTTTGATGAGACAGGGTTTATAATGGGGGTAATCAAGGGCCAAATGGTCTTTACAGGGTCTGAAAAGCGAGGAAACCCAAAGGGAATATAGCCAGGGAACCGTGAGTGGGTTACAGATATCCAAGGAGTCAACGCAAAGGGATGGGCTCTACCACCCTTCTTAATCTTCCCTGGCAAGGTCCTTATTACCTCCTGGTTCAACAATCTACCCCGGGACTGGGTTATTGAGGTCAGTCCCAATGGCTGGACGTCAAATAAGCTTGGTCTCGCCTGGTTAAAGCACTTTAATACCCATACAAAGGCACGTAGTGTGGGTGCACACAGACTGCTAATTGTGGATGGCCACGAGAGCCACAACTCACATGAATTTCACAAATACTGCGAGGAGGAGAAGATTATTGTTCTCTGTATGCCTGCTCACTCGTCGCACCTGCTGCAGCCACTTGATGTGGGTTGTTTTTCGCCCTTGAAGCGGGCATATGGAGATGAGATCAGTGGCTTGGCACGGTACGGCACCAAGCAGATTAAGAAGGAGGCCTTCCTACCAGCCTTTAAAGTAGCTTTTAAAAAGGCAATTACAAAGGAGAATATCTGCGCAAGCTTCAGGGGTGCTGGACTGGTCCCACACAACCCAGAAGCAGTGATTTCAAAGCTTGATGTGGTCCTTCGTACGCCAACACCGCCTAAGCCAGAGGACACCCTATGGGAATCCAAAACACCAAGCAACCTTCGTGAGGTAGAGGCCCAATCAACCTTGCTTTGCGAGCGTGTACGGCTGCACAGAGATTCTCCACCTTCTCCACTTCTTAGGGCAGCTGAGCAGCTTAATAAAGGGGTTGCATTGATGGGGCATGAAACAGTGTTAATGCGACAGGAAATGGCAGGGCTTCGAAAGGCAGTAGAGGTAGCAACAGGTTAGAAGTTGAAAGAGGAAGTACATTCGGACAAATGAGACTCTCACAGTAGGTGAGATAACGTACCTCACAAGCGAGCTGGCCACACAAGCGAGCTGGCCACCTGCGCCAAGACCCTACCAAAATCAGTACTGTACACGACCGTAGAGCACCGTCAAGGATAGTAATTAAGAATCGTAATAGGCTATTCTACTCAGAATCTACTAATACTTCTTGCTTACACGTACGTGCGTTATGCCCTGCCTCGCCGCAGCGTCCACAGCGTCGTTGGCTAGGCTCACCTGCCTCAACGCGCACCCTCTTCTTTGCCTTCTTCCCATCACTACGCGCCTCAAACTCCTTAAGGGTCGTCAGTCGTACGCCCTCCTCAATCGTCAAGGTCCCTTGCTGCTGCACGCGCTTCCTTTTATATGATCTACGCCTACTTGAGACCTCGTTGGCGGCTTGGAGCTCAGCGTTGCGATTAGTCATTAACACCATAGAGTGCGCCATCATCTCAGCTCCCTTTGTGAACCTTGTAAGGGCCTCTACCATTGAAGTTGGAGAGCTATCTACGTGTCTCTGAATCCTCTCTTGAATCAGCTTCGATTGCGACCTAAATTCCAGGGTATTGCTTGGAGTTTGCGACTGCCAGGGAACGTCCTCAATCGTAGGTAGTGGTGGAGTGCGCAGCCGTACGTCAAGCGTCGATATCACCGCCTCTGGATCAAATGGGACTAAGCCAGCGCCTCGAAAGCCTCCTTGTATATTAGCCTTTGTGATCGCAGCGTCAAAAGCGCCTTTAAAGCACGGTAGCAACTCCAGTTTAGTGATATGGGTGATCTTGTTGCGCATCAGATCCTCGGCTTGGCGGCCATACGCCGTCTTCAAAGGCGAGAAACACCCCACATCAAGAGGCTGCAGGAGGTGCGACGAGTGAGGAGGCATGCAGAGAGTGATGATCTTGTGATCCTTGCAGTACTGCTGGAAATCGAGCGAGTCGTGGCTCTCGTGGCCGTCGATAATGAGCAGCCGATGAGCGCCTATAACCCTCTTCTTTGTATGCTCGTCAAAGTGCTTCAACCACTGCAGGCCAAGCTTATTTGTTGTCCAGCCGTTCTCAGAGACTGCAATAACCCAGTCGCGAGGCAGGTTATCCTCCTTGTACCAGGCAGAGAGGTGATAGTAACCCTGGAAGATGATGAAGGGTGGGATCGACCAGCCCATCGCGTTGATGCCCTGGATCACTGTAGTCCACTCGCAATTGCCCTGCTGAACGCTCTTTGGCCGTCCTCGACGCTCAGAACTAGTGACTACTGCTCCAGTTGATATCATGCCCATCATGAAGCCAGCCTCGTCAAAGTTGTAGGTGTCGTCATCAAGGATACCATACTTAGCCTTCATGTTCTCTACAAGCCGAAACCAGCCTTGTATAATCTCAGGATCCTCGCAGAGAGCTCTCTTATAGTCATATTTGCGATTGAATTTGACCTTGAGCTCAGGGCGACGTTTGACAAAGTTTGCAGCCCAGTTCTGGCCAACAGGATCACGGTGACGCTCAGCCAGCAAAGAATCAGCCATATCCTTCACAGCAGCAAGCCGGGGCGGAAATCCTCGCGCGTCGAGGTCAAGGGTATGCTGAGTAACTACATCCTCCTCTGTCTTAAGGAGATTTATTGAGTTGGGCGTGCAATCGCGTCGATAAGGTGTTCCAGCAAGGCGATTACTGAGTGTTGCTCGAGAGACGTTGTAGATAGCTGCAGCACGTCTCTGGGATAGCGTCGCATCGCGTTTGATAGCCTCAAGAGCAAGCTGTAGTCGAGCATCTTTTGAAGGTAGTAGATTGTCTGGTTGTTGGCTCATCGCGATTATACTATGCGCAATAGTATGTTTGGTGGGGTCTTGGCGCAGGTGGCCAGCTCGCTTGTGTGGCCAGCTCGCTTGTGAGGTACGTTAAGGTAGGTACCTCTAATAGCTATCCCTATGCATCCGTTCTTCTGCTGATCTTGAAGTAACTTCTGTAGTATTTTACTCTTTAAAGACACTAAGAGAGCAAGGCTCGCGCGGATACGTAGAAAATCTTGAATGCTTCGGTGCGTTGTGGGTGAACTTTGCCCACAGGCGATACCTTCACTTCTTGTCACGTCTACTCCAATTTGCATTCACTTCATTCCTGTAATCCTAGTGGGTCCAGGCGCTAGGAAAAGTCTTCTCAGTCGCATAGAGTCTGCGCTCTTTCTCGAGGCTTCAATTACAGTTTGCCCGCAGCCGCTCCTCAACCCTGTCAACGTCTGCACCTTCCTCAATTCCTGACCTACTCAAACACAGTCCTCATCGTACCTTCCCTTTCCTTTCTCCCAAACATAAAGCTCTCGGTGAAGAACTGGGACCATATATTCAGCAGCCACGGCGCGTCACCATGAGCGACTCTGCTTCTTTCTGGGCAGCCAAGTCCAACGGTGTGAAGTCACCGAACGCGCTGGCGCCTGTTGATATGACACCGAAGACGCCCCAGAAGGCCACAAAGAAGACGGCCGCCGTCATCCTGAAAGGTGATCTTAGTTTTTGCCCATTGCAGCGACTGGCTAACACCGCCGCAGCTACTATCAACGGTGTCAAGAAGTCCAATTGGGCCGATAGCGATGATGAAGAGGATTTCATCGCATCGTTCACCTCAACCTCACGCGTTCAAGAGCTCGAAAAAGTCGTGGCCACCAAGGACGCCTGTATCGCCGATCTGACGACTGCGCTACAGGAGAAGAATTATCGCATTACCAAGCTTGAGCGTGCGATGGGGGAGCAACAGTCTCACCATGACGAGCTGGAGCGTAGCATAGAAACCTTCACTATCCAAGTTGAAGGGATAATGACGGAGAATCACAAGCAGTCTCTCCATATACAGAAGCTGACTGCCGAAGTCGACGAAAAGGACCGGCGCATTGCGGTACTGGAAACCGAGGTCGACGAACGCTGCGCGACCATCGCCGAGCTTGACGTTGGAGACCACGCGAAGCAAGCTTCCTCGCACGATGCATCCGTCGTCTCAGACGTGCCTGGCGACAACGATGCTGTAGCGAAGGTTCGACCAACGACAACCGCAGAGCCTACCACCGAATCTATCGCTACAAACGACACTGGCCCTAGTTCCGCCCACACCGAGCGTAGTTGTGATCAGGGTGCCGGTCAAATTGACCGAGCAGGACCGACAGTGACCTATTGTGACTTCCTGATCTTTGCCACTCCTGCTACAGTCAGAACTGCCGCACCACCACCTCCTGCACCCGTACTGAAGATGGGGATCGACCTGTCAAAGTTTTCAAAGAAGCCAGCATCCAAGCAACACGTACAAAAGGCGGAGGCTGGGTCGGGATTGGACAGGTTCAATGTCAAGGAAGGCCCGGCTCCTAAGATCAACCCCTTGTCAGACATTCGCACCAAGCGACACGAGGAACGTACGCTGTTTGCACATGGGCCAAAGATACAAGTCAAGCTAGGCGAAATTTCTCTTGGTACCGTGCCCAAGTACGCCTTCATGCAGTGTTCATCGAAGGGGTTCAAGCATTTCACCGAGTCGCCAGACGCTAATTCCCTCACACTACCAGCTGGTTCGATGAACGCTGAAGCTGCGTCTGCGCATATTGCATGGATGAGGGAAATGACCTACCAAGGTCATGTGTATTCCATCACGCTCCACTCGGACGAGAAGTTCGATGACAAGAACCTCCAAATCTGTCGTGCCGCGCGAGTCCTCGGTCTTAACAACATGTACGTCGGTCACTTTACTAAGCTCTTTTGCGACCGCATCCGCTCAAACACTGCCTCCTATGAGTTCATGTCGAAGGTTGCTACACTGGCCTACCCCGAAAATGATCCAATCTACGACTGCCTTAGTAACAACTTGGCCAATCTCCGCATGCACAATGCCTTTCAAAAGCATGCGGAGATTGAGGCTTTCCTAGAGAAGCACACAAGCCTAAAATCTCGGGTAGAAAAGATTCAAGAGCGTACGCGCAAACAGCAATTTGGTCACAAGGTGCCGAATGAGGTAAAGGTCGTTCGTGTGGGTAAGAAGTAGCTTGCGGTGAAGCTCGATGTCATTGCACATCTGAGTACAATCTTTGGAGATCTTATGAGAACTTTTCACAGTATGAGTCGCATGCAAGATGGCGCACTCCGTGGTTGGTGATACAGAAATCGAGAAGCGGCAATGCCTGGTGTCTTGCCAGCATCGTGTTACTTAGAATCGAGATCTCCGAAAATAATACAAATAGCAGGTGTCTCTTGCGTCTCACTTGAGCCTCGGTCTAAGGATTCTGGTAATCTTCACACAGAGGTGTGAACAGTCATCGAACACCGTTGACCTCAACGGCCACGTCGGCAAAATCAAAACCAACGCCTCTAGCATCCCAAAATCATCAGAATCCATCGCAGCACAATACACAGTAGCTCTCTAGTCACTCTCACAACCTCTAGGCTTGTGGCGGAGGAGTGCAGCTAGGTGCAAACCTACAGTTTACTCTCTTCTGAATTTTCGCGTTCTGCGCACAGACCACTCTTCTTATCTTATCAGCAAAAACACAAGAAACGGCACAAAAAGGTCTACTGGATAGGACCACTACCTGGACCTATGGACATCCCGGACCCTGGATTATATCAGAGTGTTAGGGACGTCAAATTGAGAGAGATTGGATTGATTGATCGGTAACCAGAAAGTAAGTACAAGGAGCTAATAGGGTTTAGTAGCCTCGTGAATATATCGCGAGGTGTTGCCAAGACCCTACTGACTAAGCTTGTCACATGATATGTAGGCACGTGACCGGGGAACGGGCGGATATGGGATGGATATTGGAGATCCATAACACCACTCCCCCTCCCAAAAAGCAGCTCCTGCGCGCTAAGGCACATAACAATCCTCCACAACCCACCAGTGTGTTCATTTTCCATCCTTCCATCCATGAATACCATTTCGGTTGGTCCAAGGACGTACTGGGGTACAGAGGGTGTATTGGGGTGAAGAGCGGGGCGTTGTTGATCGTCGACTTGTCAGAGGCCATACCATCCGGGGAGTAGACGTCGCGTCGCGCAAGGCTTCCTCAGTGGGTTGCAGAGCAGCCGTGGGGACCATCCTCACTGCTGGTGAACTTACCACCTTCTGCGCAATAACGAGCGAGTATACTTCCGGCCAAGTAGACGTGATTAGTCAAGCCACAAGAACGTCAACCGCTCCTCATGTAGACTGGCTTCTCGTAGAGACGCCGGCATAATGATGTCGGGGTGCCTGTGGTGGAAACGGGCCAAGTGCTCTCCGCAGCCTGTGACGTCGTAGTATGGGACCCAGTCCGGCTTGTCGTAACCTGTCCACTTGATGAGATAGCGGAGGACACCTTTCTTACCTGTGGTGGGGTCCTTGCAACGCTTATCAACCTTAGCGTCAAGGATGTCGTCCACGTGGTAGGTCTCGCCTTCATCATCAACTTCGACAGGGCCCTGAGGGTCTTGACGTTGTCCAGGGAGCGGCTTGTTGTCGACCGGGTGGAGGAGCCATGGGTGGAACACTGGGTAGATCTGAGAGAGGTCTCCATGATCTGACAGGTCTAGTCTGTAAGCTTTACCACCATATGACTCTGTTACGATCTTCGAACGAACAGGCACTGATAGGAAGCGGGGCAGCTTCGGATGGCAGCGTGTCACGGATCACGAGTCGCTGGTCACGTGACCTCACGAACCCTCACGCCAAGCTCAACCCTCAGAAAGGGCTCAACCCTCAGAAAGGGCCCAACCCTCAGGGAGGGCTTGACCTCTGCTGAGGGCAGTGCATATCTCTTATGTATATAAGCAAGTAGGAACACAACTCTTATAGTTCGTGTTCAACCTCGTCAATCAAGTTTGTCTTTGGAATCTCAACCTGCCCTCGAGCCAGATAGTACCCTCTATACTACTCAGTGCAACCCCTATCATCACGAGCTTTGCTTAGGTGATAACCCTACCGATCCAGATACCTTACTCATCCCCGAGAACCAATAGAATTAGTGCTTACGGTCTTTGACTAAAGTACGACTTCAACAGACTCCTTCACTGTGAACGGCCCTGTAAGGGTGCGATGGATTAACCATAAGTGCAAGGTAAAACAGTAATGAATTCGATGGAGAAACTACACTACGCTTGTGCTGAGTTTATGTATCGCGTGGTGCTAGGTTCGAGAAACTTCCAGAGGTTCCTAGAGCACCGATGAAAGTCCGAGGGTTCCACCAAACAACACGCTAACGAAGGCTACAAGCCGAGTACTACTAATCAAGGCTTCAGCCTCTTACAGTACCCCCCTTCTTAAGCTCAGCCCCCTTCTGTAGGGCGTGCTTCCAATCTTTTAGAGCGTCGGTGTCTTTCAGGTTTAAGGCTGGTTCCCAAGTTGGATCAGGATAGCCCTCCCATTTTACAAGGTACTGCTTTCTGCGTCCCTGGCCTCTTTCCTCTAGAATCTCCTCTACTACTATGGTATCATGCGTAAGTTTTGTGAGTGGAGATGCACGGTGGGGGTGCTTGGCGGATGATGCGGAACCTCTCTATCGTCCAAATTACATCAAATCCTACCTAATTCTGTATACAATACAATGTTAACCTGTTTCGAGAAGCATCTCTGTGTGCCCCCCAGAATGTCTACTACTCGTCCATTTCATCCATCTCATCTATCCTATCCATCTCATCTATCCCATCGATCAACCGTCCTAAAATGGCTACTCCTTGTCCATCAACACCACCCCATAGTCAGCATTTATCACGGGACCAGCGCCTGCAGGTACAGACTCTACGGCTAGCTGGTCATACGTACAGATATATCGCCAACCTCCTCCACGTCACCGAGCGACAAGTTGAGTGGGCAGCTACTAGTGTTTCTGTCACTCCAAAACGACGTAGTGGTCGCCCACGTATCCTTACAGATGCCCAAGTAGACGAGCTTGAGGCGTACGTCCGATCATCACGACGTACACGTCAGATGAGCTGGCATCAACTTGCGTACGGTCCCTTTGACGCATGGGGGGTGTCAGAGTACGTGATACGCCGTGCCTTGACTGCTAGAGGATACACACGCCGCATTGCCCGAGCCAAGCCACCTCTCACCCAACTCCATAAGGACTTGCGCCTTGCCTGGGCTCGTGAGTATGTCAACTGGGAGCCTTGGCAGTGGTGGAGGATCCTCTGGAGTGACGAGACGTGGGTAACTGGAGGGCGGCACCGTCGAGTATGGGTAACAAGGAAGACTGGAGAGGAGTTAGATCCTACCTGTACTGTTGACAAGGTACCAAGATTGTATGTAAAGTATGACAAAGCCAAGATTTGGCCACCCCGAATAATACAGCCGAACATCTCCACCGTGCCGCCCCACTCACAAAACTTACGCATGATACCATAGTAGATACATGTAACGGGCGCTTCTTACGTTACCTAGGGTAGCTAGTCCTAAGAGGGGTAAGCCGTAGGGATGTTAGATTGTAGGGAGGTATCGCGGTTGAGTGGGTCGTAGTCAAAGTTTCTCCGAGGGTAATGATGTCAATGGGACAAGAGCAGTAGCGTCGGCAGAATGTATTCTTGACTACGGAGTTTCTATCTATGCTATGTGGCGCGCTTATATGCTACGTTGTTCTGAGGGTTAGTGGGTTAGTCGTGAGGTTGTCCACTAACCAACTAACCCTGGGTTAGTGGGTTAGTGTTGGTGTTCGTCCACTAACCCGCTAACCCAATCACGTGATCAGGTTATGGTCCGCCTCGGGGCCAAAGTCGTAATCCTCGCCGTGCCACATCTCAGCATCCTCCGTTTCATACTCGAACGCCTCGTCATCCCCCATTGGGTCTAACGCGTCGTTCTCGTAGGATTCATTCGTAACACCATCTCCCCTCTCCAAGCCTTCGGCTCGAAGGTAAGTCCGTTCCGATGATGCACTGTTCATAAAGGCCCGACCCCCATCATTTATAGGGTGGTGATGCCTTTCCTCCATGCCTCCCTCGTCCAAAGCCAAGCGTCTTGCGCAAGCTGACTGAATATTGCGCGAAGGCAAAGAAATGTTGCCGTGTCCTCGTTGCGAGAGATTATCATTACGGTGCGTTGTCGCGCCTAGCAGTAAGCACTGCGAGGGCTGCGTCAGGTCTGGCTGTCGCTCCGAGTGTCGGTTGTCAGGTGTCTCCATGGCAGAGTGTACGCTCTGAAACTTGATTCTGGTGGTGTATTCTAACGGTCCCAGGGCGAGCTGTTGACCGTTCGCAAATAAAACTGCGAGCTCAAATTGACGAGGCTGAGCGAGAGCGCGAAGAGGCTCTGGCTGCAATGGCCGAACTGTCGAGTAAGCTGGCGGAGAGTCAGGCTCGTCTGACTCGTCTGCGGAAACAGAAGGAGTTTGTGGATAAACGGGCGGATACTCAGTCTGCCGCCTTGGATGAGGAGCTGGATCGCGAGGAGGCTGAGGAGGCTGCTCTTCTTGTTGCAGCAGGCGGTTCAGGCGCCGCTGGGTCCTCTGTTGGTAACGGCGTTCCTCCCTCGGGCTCGTTGGTACAGGGAGTCGACTTCGATGATTTTCTTGACTTGCAGCGAGGCGTGTCGCCGTCGGTTCTGGTCGACTTTGATTTTGGAAGTCCTCGATCAGGTCAGGGCTCGTAATGTTTTCTTCGGGTTCCCAGGTGTTCTCCCATGGTTCTCCCTTGTCGTTTGTTCCTAGCCACTTGACCAGATAGTAATTGCGTCCGTTTTGCCAGCGTTGGGCAATGACCTTATCCACTTCCCATTCTTCTTCGTTTTGTCCGTATGTCGCTGCTTCGTAAGTCACTGGTCGCGCGTCCTGTGGCGCCTTTTCCAGTAGTGATACATGGAACGTGGGGTGGATTTTCATTGTCGTAGGCAGCTTGAGTCGGTAGCTGACTGGTGTGATTTGTTTCTCGATTTCGTAGGGGCCGATTTTGACGTGGTCGAGTTTCGTGCTCGGCCTCTGGCTCTTGATGTTTTTTCGTAGGAGCCAGACTTTCTCTCCCTTCTCAAAGAGTGGTCCCTTTTTGTGTTTCTTGTTGTAGTATTTGTCCATTGTTCCTTGCAGGAACTTTGCGTCGTCACGTAATTCCCGGTGTATGTGCCAGAGTTGTTCCACGCGTTCTTCCGCTGTCTGACTGTAGGATTCGAGTTGTCTTGGTGTCGAAGCTATGGTGGGCTTGAATCCGTAGTTTGCGAAGAACGGGGTGAGTCCCGTGGCGCTGTGCCATGACGTGTTGTATGCGAACTGGGCCATTGGTAAGAGTGGCACCCAGTTGTCTTGTTTGTAGTTCAGGTACGTGCGTAGGTACTGTTCTACTGTTTGGTTCGTTCGTTCTGTGATCCCGTCCGTTTGCGGGTGAAACGATGTTGACATCCCTAGTTTTACGCCGAGTTTGGCCATGAGCGTTTGCCAAAACTTCGATGTGAACTTTGCGTCTCTGTCTGAGATGATCTTGTCTGGTAGACCGTGTTCACTGATGATTTGTCTGAGTATGACGTACGAGCATGCTTCTGCGTTGCTTGCTTCGAGATACGGGATGAAGTAAGCGTACCTCGTTGCTTTGTCGATGACGACCAGTATGGCGTCGTAGGCAACCTTTGTCATGGGATCCTTGGACTTTGGTAGTTTCACGATGAAGTCCATTGCGATTGTTCCCCAGGGTCGCTCTGCGGGTTCCGTCGGTTGGAGTTCCCCGTATGGTGCATGTCGTGCGGGTTTGTTGCGGTGACAGTCCGCGCATTCTGAGAGGACTTGTCCTACCAGTGCTCTGGCTTGAGGAAAGTAGTATTCCTCCATGAGCCTCTGCAGAGTTTTCTCGATTCCTTGATGCCCGTGCATTGGCATTTCGTGGAATCGTCGTACGAATTCTTTTCGCATTTTCTTGGGGACGTAAACTCGTCCGTAGATGAAGGTTAGGCCGTCTCGCTCTTCAATCGCGCCTTTGATCTCTTCCATCTCTTCTCTGTGTTTGGCTGTTTCTTCTTGAATCCATTCCAGCCAATCGTTTCGTTTCTTCGCAAGCTCCGTCGTGGCGGCTAGCTTCGGGTGGTTGTAAACCATTGATCCGTCGGCGTCCATTCGTAGGATGGCCCCGTTGATCTTTTCCTTACCCTGATAGTCGGGTCTTCTGCTCAGTGCGTCGGCTCTGAGGTTCTCAGTTCCTTTACAGTGGATGATCTTGAAATCGAAGGTGGCAAGGTACTGAGCCCAGCGTCTCTGTCGTGGCGTGAGGTCCTTGTTGAGCATGAAGCCTGTAAGGTTCTTGTGGTCCGAGTAGACGATGGTTTGGTGCCTTGCTCCTTGGAGGTTTGCTCTCCATTGCTTGAATGCTTCTACGATGGCAAGTAGTTCTTTGTCGTAGATGTCGTAGTTGAGTTCTGCTGAGGTCATCTTTCGTGACCAGTGGTATACGGGTCGTCGGTTTCCCTGTTCGTCGGGTTGTACCAACATTGCTCCTAGTCCGAAGTCCGAGGCGTCGGTCTCGACTATGGAGGGTTTCTCTGGGTTGAACATCTGCAGGATCGGATCCTTGGTGAAGAGTTCCTTGAGATCTTCGAACGCATCCTGGCGTTCTTTCGTCCATTCGAAGGGGACGTCTTTCTTTGTGAGATCTACTAGAGACCTGGTGAGATTACTCCAGTTCCTGATGAACTTTCTGCAGAAGTTACAGAATCCGATGAAGGATTGTACTTCCTTGAGATTCGTTGGCACGGGCCAATTCTTGATTTCTCGGATCTTGATCGGGTCGACCTTCATGATCCCGGGTTCGACGACAAAGCCTAGGAACGTGGTGCTTTGTACGTGGAATTCGCATTTGCGGAGGCTAAGGAATAGTTTTGCTTCCAGTAGTTTTCGTAGTACCTTTCGTACTTGGGCTCGGTGTTCCTCGAGCGTCTCGGAGTAGATCAGGATGTCGTCCAGGTAGGCCATCACAAAGATGTCCAGGTATTCCCTAAGAACGTTGTTGATGCGTTCTTGAAAGGTTGCCGGGGCATTCGTGAGTCCGAAGGGCATCACCTGATACTCGTAGAGTCCGTATTTCGTTTTGAAGGCCGTTTTCCATTCTTCGCCTTCCTTGATTCGTATGGTGTAGTAGGCGTTCTTGATGTCGAGCCTCGTGAACCATTTTGCTTTGGACAGTCTGTCTTGCATGTCCGTGATGAGCGGAAGAGGGTATCGATTCTTGATGGTTTTCGAATTTAAGTCTCTGTAATCGATACAGGGTCGTTCTTCCGTCGTTCCCTTTTTCTTTACGAATAGCATTGGGTATGCGGCTGGAGAGGAGGAGTTTCGGATCCATTCCTTCTCGAGCGCATCCTCAATGTATTTCTTCTGGGCTTCGGATTCCTTCTCTGTTAGTTTGTACAGAGGCATGTGTCGAAGTTTTGCTCCTTCTTCCAGGGGTATCTCATGATCCCAGGACTGGTGTTCGGGCAGCTTGTCGTCTGGTTTCTCGAACACGTCTTCCAAGTCCTGATATTCGTCCGGGAGTGGCGTGGTCTTGATGAGGTCCACTCCTTCTTGGGTTGCTGCGATCCGACATATGAAGTTTGGTTGCTTCGTCTTTCGAGGGTATCGCAGTTCTTTGGTGTTCCAGTCGATGGCGGGATTGGCTTGTCGTAGCCATGGCATCCCTAGGATGATATCTTGTTCGTTGCTGATCTGGACGGTGTCGCAGGTCGTGTGGCCTCGCCACCCTGGGAGCTGTAACTGTTCCCTGGTTTCCCCTGTGATGAGTTCCTGAAAGTCATTTCCTTCGATAGTTTGTACCTTCTGTGGGTACCTCTTTGGGTGGACCTTCGTGTCTTGGTGGGTTTCGATGAAGTCCTTCGAGATGAAGTTTCGTGTGGCTCCGCTGTCTACGAGAGCCATGATCGTTCGTCCTTTGTACGTTCCCTGAATGTAGATGTGGGGTCCGAGGTCATGAGGGCCGTCGTGGTTCCCTCTTATTTATTTATTTTTTTATTTATTAGTTTAACGTCCTATGTGAGTCGAAGACTATGGAAGACGAGAGCAGCTAAGCTGCTCTGGTAATACAAAGGGTGTTTTTGCAGGGAGTGTTTCTATCAAAATACAAGAGATGGTGAGGGCTTTAGCCCTAAGCAAGGTTGTTAGGAAACAAAGTTGCTGCGCAGTAAAGAGATATAAAGGAAAGTTATTCCTCTACGTCCTGGTTGAGATGCCACTTGCGAGTGCCTATCTTTGTGCTTGTTATA
Source organism: Lizonia empirigonia (assembly GCA_009982855.1). Classification (NCBI taxonomy): domain Eukaryota; kingdom Fungi; phylum Ascomycota; class Dothideomycetes; family Pseudoperisporiaceae; genus Lizonia; species Lizonia empirigonia. Next base: position 62,053 of record JAADKA010000038.1, on the reverse strand, counting down.
AAGGCTAGAGTAGCCTTTATTCCTTGTGTTGTGTGTAGGAGAAGAGGCAGAGTCAGCCTTGATTCTCTCACGTATTTTTGGAGGATTTTGCGTTCTTGTTTGTACCACTTGCAGCTTAGTAGTAGATGCTCCACTGTTTGCTTAGCTCCGCAGCTGCAATAGGGGTGGTCTGCTTTGCCTATCTGGAATAGGTATGCTTTGTTGTATCCGTGGCCAAGTTTGAGCTGATAGTAGGCGCTAGCAATCTCTCTTCTTGTTCCTGGTGGGACTCTGACTCTCTTCTGAATTGACAAGCTGTACCTAGCTGAGTAGGTATTTGGATTGCGTAGTGTTGCCTGTGAGGAGTAGTTTTTGAGTTCTTTTGTCCATTCCTGCGTTGCTAGCTTCTTGATCCTGGTACTAGTCATGGCGAGGCTAGTAGAGTTCGTGGCTGGCCTCTTTTTGGCAGCTAGTTTGGCTAGACAGTCTGCTCTTTCGTTGCCTGCTATGTCTTGATGTCCAGGGACCCAGTAAATGCTGATAGTAGCTCCTTTGCTGATGACCTGTTTGGCTGCTTTTACGCAGCGTATCTGCCACGCTTGTCCAGGTAGGTTAGAGGGCGTCTTCAGTCTATGGATAGCAGCCTGGTTGTCCGCATAGATCTGAATCTCCTGGTAGGGGGCAGCTACAGTCGCAGCGTGTTCAAAGCCTCTAGTGATGCCTTCTAGCTCCCCATTGTATACAATTTGGCCTTTGCCGATGTTGTGCGTCTCGTAGTGTGTTTCTAGAGCTTGTTGAGCGTAGTCGAACGCTGCTAGGCCAATGCCAATTCCTGTCCCTTTTTGGATTGACGATGCGTCTGTGTAGATAGCGAGCATGTTGTCTCCTAGTCTTGATAGCATGTAAGCCTTGTGAGCCTCTGCTTCTTCGTCCTTGGGTAGTGTAGAGAGTGTAGCTGTATAGGGCATATTTTTGGTCCATGGCTGGTAGTGGTTTGCGAGTAGCTTCTCTTCAGGGCTTGATACAGCAGTCTGAATAGATTGAATAATTTGAGTGAGTTGCGTAGGCGGGCCTTTCTTGAGTTGGCGTCCAAGGTCTTCTACATCTGTGTCTGCGTCTGATTCTGGTTGTAGGGCTTCGTTTAGAGCTTGGATAGCGATGCGAACTAGGTGACTAGCTGGTAGCTTCCTTGCTCTGAAGGCGTATTTTCTGATAGCAGTGTTAAGCCTGATCGCTGGCGGAGGTAGCGCAGCCTCTACCTCTGATGGAATCGTTGGTGAGGTGCGAAAGGTGCCTAGTATCTTTCTAAGAGCCATGTTTTGGAGTCCTTGTAGCTGCTTCTTGATGGCAGTTTGTTTTCTCCAGAAGACCTCACATCCGTAGTCGGCTACACTTGTTACACAAGCTAGATAGAGTTGCCGCATAGCGTAGGGAGAGAGTCCTCTCTCGCTGTTTGCTAGTCTGCACATCCTGTAGAAGGCTGACCTGGCCTGGCTAATCCTTATAGCAGCATGCTCCTTGAATGCGAGTGCGTTGTCAAAGTAGATGCCTAGCCATCTGACTGTCTTTTTTGGTGTGACCGTAGATTGATCTGGGAGCGTGAGTGATGCTGCGGAAGCCTTATCACTTGTAGTAAAGTGTATAAGCTCTGTTTTTGCAGCGTCAAACTGTATAGCACAGCTGGCTCCTTTGGTAAAGAGACTAGCTATGTCGCGTTCTAGCAGGCGTATGTTTTTCTGTAGGCTTGTTGAAGAAGCAGAGATGGAGAGGTCGTCCATATACGAAAGTGAGTAGTTGACGGTTGATGAAAACAGAGGTCTGATATATATCAGAAACAGAATTGGTGATACTGGGCTGCCTTGTGGGATGCCTGCTGATATGTTGCTAAAGTCTTCTGTTTCTCCATTAAACGATAGCCGAAGCTGGCGATTTGTGAGAAAAGACTGGATCCACGCTATTAGGCTGCAGGGTAGCTTTAGTTGTTGCAGGATAGCAAGTAGCTGATTCCGGGCTACGTGGTCAAAGGCTCCTTTAATGTCTAAGAAGACTGTAGAGGTAGTATGTCCCTGTTTTCTGTTTTGCTGCACTTGGTTGAGTAGGAGCAGAGACGCGTCAATCGCAGACTTCTGGATTCTACCGCCAATTTGCGAAGGATGTAGGAGGTGCGAAACCTCTGCTAGCGCGCCTAGACGTTTAGCTACTAGACGCTCTGCTACTTTTCCTAGGCAGTTGAGTAGGGCAATTACTCTGTATGCTTTAGGCGCTGAGTAGTCGGGCTTTTTAGGCTTCTTTAGAATGATGCCAGTAGCTTGCTTCCATCTACTTGGGTGGTAGCCGTGGTTGAAGAGAGCAGAGAATACCTGAAAGATAGTTTCTGGCTGTGTTTTGTAGGCGGCCGTGATTATCTCCTGGTTGATAGCGTCTGGTCCTGGACTGCTACTCTTAACTTGAGGTGAGCAGGCTGCTTGAACTTCTGCTCTAGTGAGTGCTGGCCAATCCCAATTGCCCTGTTGGTAGGTGTTCCACTGGATCGCGCTAGATGCTGGTGGAGGTGGAAAGAGCGTAGTTCTAAAGGCAGAGCATTTGCCTTGAAACGACTCTTCGAGCCTGTTTGCTGACTGGATTGCAGGGATGCTTTGACTAGCAGTCGGCTTAGTATATGCCATTGCCTTGTAGATAGACTTCGCATCCTCCTTCTCCAGAAACTGGTTCCAATGGTCCTGTTTTGCTGCTTTGATAGCTCGCAGATACGCGTTTCTAGCTACCAGATAGTCTTTCTTCCATAGAAAACCTTCTACAATAGAGGAGGCAGCTACCTTGCGTTGGAACAAGCGTTGTCTGTTTAGCATCGTAGTTCGTAGAGAGTGCAAGTCTTGGTTCCACCATGGCTTGCTCTTTGGCCTTGTTGCTAGTCGTGGAATAGCAGCTGTTGCTGCCTCTATGATAGCAGCAGTAATCTCATTTCCAAGCTGCTCTAGTTGTTGTTGTAGAGCAGGGTTCTGCTCCTGTATAAGCAACCTTGAAGATTCTGTAGAGACAGTAGGGAGACTATGAAGATTGCTGAGAGTGGAGCTGCGAGCAATAGCTGTAGCAAGCCTGCCATTAAAGAGGTCCCAGTTCGCTTTCTTTGTGTTATATCTCAGTGTAGAGAGATTGTTGTTGTGTCTAGCAGGAACCTTGATGGCAAACAGAATGCCAAAGTGGTCAGAGCCAATGCTGGTTGTTACTTGCCAGTCTTCTATCTTGCTTGCAAGGTCTGGAGTAGCAAAAGCTAGGTCTAGGACGCTTTCTCTGCTCATATTTGAGCGAAAAAAGGTGCCTTCTCCAGGTGTGTTTAGCAGCTCTAGATTCTGTCGTTCAATCCAGTCTACGAACACGCTAGCTTTAGAAGAGATAGTAGCTGACTGAGGGTCCCACCAAGGGTGGTGTGTGTTGAAGTCGCCTAGGAGAATGGAAGACGGTAAGAGAGTGTTTGTCAATAGTGCTCTTTCGATAGTATTTGCCGAGGAGCCTTGTTGGTCTTGCTCGTTGTAGAGGTTGTAGATGTGGAAGGTGGAGTTTCTTGTCTTTACCGCAACTGCTAGATAGTCTGGATCGGCTACTAGATTTTGCAGAGGGCTCACCTGAGCCTGAAGAGAGCGAGAGATGTAAATAAGGACGCGAGGGCGTAGTGATGAATGAGGGAGAGTAGGTAGAAGCTGCGTAAACGAGGGGTGGTTTACTGAGCGCGTTTCTGAGAAATCTAAAGGCGTCTGGTGCGGTAGAACAAGCCAAGGCTCTTGTACAATAACAAGATCAATAGCTAGCTCTACTGCTATCTGAAGAGCGCTTTCAGTGGCCTGGGCGCTCTTGTTTAGATTAATCTGAAGAACTCTTATGTTGTCTAACATTCTGTTGTTGTTGGCGCGTTCAAGGTAGCCGTGTACATCTCACACTGCCTGCTGTCTGCTGTGTGTGCCTTTTTGCAGTTTGCGCAGACAGGTAATGTGTGTACACAGGTCTTGCCTTTAGCGCCGCAGGTGTTGCATCTGTGCAGAGCTGTAGCGTGAGGCTCTGCGCAGATTTTGCAGGCAGTGCTGTGTAGGCACCTCGTCTCTAGGTGACCGAAGCGTTGACACTTCTGGCATTGTGTTGAGGCAGGCGTAGAGTACAGCTTCTCTACTCTAACACTAATGCCTAGTAAGTAGAGTCTGCCTCGAATAGCTCTTACAGCCTCCTGTTCTGTTGCAAAGGCAATGCACACTGAGCCTGTGTGCTGAGTTTGTCTTCTCTCTCTGCTAGTAAGCCAGTAGGGGTTGCCTACAGTCTGGAACCCTCTATTGAATGTAGAGATCTCTGTTTTTAGCACCTCTAGGCTTTCATTGGTAGAGAAAGAGGTTGGTATATTGTGGAGCACTACTTTGTGCCAAGGCTGGATAGGTAGCGCCTCTTTGAAAGCAGTAATGTTCTTCCAGATCTGTATGTTCTCAAGTAGGTACTTGGCGCTGAAGGAGGGTGTAGTCGTCAGAACAATGTTCTTCTTTACGCTAGTAGTTACTGATGCTACAACAGGGGAGCTTACTCCTTTGCTAGCAAAGGCCTCGTTGAAGGCATTACGCATAGCAAGAGAGCTAAAGGAGTTTGTAGTAGAGTTTGTACTAGTTTGTTGGTCCTGGAGCAAGACAAGTTGGCGAGTGCTAAGCGAGTTCTTAGGTGTCGGAATAGATGTCTTCTTTGCAACTGTTTGCCAGTCTGTTTTTGGTTGACCCTTTGCTGCAACAGTAGCGTAGGAAGAGGCCGTAGTGGTAGAGGCAGAAGTGGAGGCAGAAGTGGAGGCAGAAGTGGACCCAGAAGTAGAGGCAGGAGTGGAGGCAGCAGGGGTAGAGCGCTGAGGCAGGGCTTGAGGAACGGAAGCCAAAGCTGGCTTCTGTAGGAGCTTGGTTTTCGATCCAATTGCTCTAGATACTGATTCCAGATTTGATACTTGCGAGGCTAAGACAGAGACGCTGTGTTTGTTGACTCTGTTATTCTCTGTGTAGTCTCTAAAAACTTCGAGCAGATCCAGAAGATCTGTCTGGGTCTTACGAGATGTGGCGAGAGCAGATGCTTGGATTACCATGCTTCTAGCAATGCTGAGAGCTTCTTCACAGGTGCTGGCTACTGGTGCCTGGGCTAAGGGTCGGCTAGCAGCTGTGAATTGGAACGGGGCTGGTCGTAGGGCGTCAGGGATAGCAGATCTACTGCTAGCAGTTCTTTTGTGGGAGGTAGCAGTAGCTGCATTGGCAGTAAAGGCGTAGCTGGATTGTGTAGGGCAGTGTGTTGAAGGGTCTAGCTCTCCTAGAGGGTCGGGAGAGCTAGGGACATTTAGGTCCATCTCTACTATAGACTCTGTGTCTACAGGGTCCAGAGTAGAGTGTCTAGAAGCTGGCGAGATTCTAGAGCTCTGGTATAATCCAGGGTCCGGGATGTCCATAGGTCTAGGTAGTGGTCCTGAGAAGAGCGTGGTCCAATTTGCGGTGGTTTGTGGTGGATCGTGCTTTTGCTGATAAGATAAGAGCGGTCTGTGCGCAGAACGTGAAAACTCAGAAGAGCGTGAACTGTAGGTTTGCACCTGGCTGCGCTCCTCTACCACGAGCTTAGAGGCTGTGAGAGTGATAAGAGAGCTTCTCTGTGTTGTACTGCGATGGATTCTAATGGTTTTGGGATGCTGGAGGCGCTGGTTTCGATTTTGCTGACCCGTGGTTCCCTCTTATCTTGGTTGTCTCGGGCCAATACTTCGTATTGATCTTCACTTGTACATGCTTGGGGCATTTGGTCTGTGGGCACTGGTACCATGGTCGCCCTAGTACACATTCGATGGGTAGTAGGGGCCCAGGTTCGATCCCTGCGAACCCTGGGTATTCCTTTCCTGTGATTCGTTTCCCTCCATGCACTTCGCTGGCTTGGATTACTCGAATGATCGGGTGAGCATTGCTCCTGGTTGGGCGGATTCGGTGCGCCTTTTTCGCTGCTTCATGGATGGCACATCCGTTTAGGATGCATGACGCCCATGCAATTTCGTAGTGAGCTGGATGTTTGTGGTCCAGTCTCTCGTCGTCTCCGGGGTGGAGTTCATTTCTCCATAGTTCGGTCTTCCCGGGTTTTCCTTGGAATACAGGGATCCAGTACCGGATCGCGGTGTATTGGTGTTCGTACCTGTCTAATTTGGATTGATTGATTGATTGATTGATTAGTTTAACGTCCTATGTGAGTCGAAGACTATGGAAGACGAGAGCAGCTAAGCTGCTCTGGTAATACAAAGGGTGTTTTTGCAGGGAGTGTTTCTATCAAAATACAAGAGATGGTGAGGGCTTTAGCCCTAAGCAGGGTTGTTAGGAAACAAAGTTGCTGCGCAGTAAAGAGATATAAAGGAAAGTTATTCCTCTACGTCCTGGTTGAGATGCCACTTGCGAGTGCCTATCTTTGTGCTTGTTATAAAGGCTAGAGTAGCCTTTATTCCTTGTGTTGTGTGTAGGAGAAGAGGCAGAGTCAGCCTTGATTCTCTCACGTATTTTTGGAGGATTTTGCGGTCTTGTTTGTACCACTTGCAGCTTAGTAGTAGATGCTCCACTGTTTGCTTAGCTCCGCAGCTGCAATAGGGGTGGTCTGCTTTGCCTATCTGGAATAGGTATGCTTTGTTGTATCCGTGGCCAAGTTTGAGCTGATAGTAGGCGCTAGCAATCTCTCTTCTTGTTCCTGGTGGGACTCTGACTTTCTTCTGAATTGACAAGCTGTACCTAGCTGAGTAGGTATTTGGATTGCGTAGTGTTGCCTGTGAGGAGTAGTTTTTGAGTTCTTTTGTCCATTCCTGCGTTGCTAGCTTCTTGATCCTGGTACTAGTCATGGCGAGGCTAGTAGAGTTCGTGGCTGGCCTCTTTTTGGCAGCTAGTTTAGCTAGACAGTCTGCTCTTTCGTTGCCTGCTATGTCTTGATGTCCAGGGACCCAGTAAATGCTGATAGTAGCTCCTTTGCTGATGACCTGTTTGGCTGCTTTTACGCAGCGTATCTGCCACGCTTGTCCAGGTAGATTAGAGGGCGTCTTCAGTCTATGGATAGCAGCCTGGTTGTCCGCATAGATCTGAATCTCCTGGTAGGGGGCAGCTACAGTCGCAGCGTGTTCAAAGCCTCTAGTGATGCCTTCTAGCTCGCCATTGTATACAATTTGGCCTTTGCCGATGTTGTGCGTCTCGTAGTGTGTTTCTAGAGCTTGTTGAGCGTAGTCGAACGCTGCTAGGCCAATGCCAATTCCTGTCCCTTTTTGGATTGACGATGCGTCTGTATAGATAGCGAGCATGTTGTCTCCTAGTCTTGATAGCATGTAAGCCTTGTGAGCCTCTGCTTCTTCGTCCTTGGGTAGTGTAGAGAGTGTAGCTGTATAGGGCATATTTTTGGTCCATGGCTGGTAGTGGTTTGCGAGTAGCTTCTCTTCAGGGCTTGATACAGCAGTCTGAATAGATTGAACAATTTGAGTGAGTTGCGTAGGCGGGCCTTTCTTGAGTTGGCGTCCAAGGTCTTCTACATCTGTGTCTGCGTCTGATTCTGGTTGTAGGGCTTCGTTTAGAGCTTGGATAGCGATGCGAACTAGGTGACTAGCTGGTAGCTTCCTTGCTCTGAAGGCGTATTTTCTGATAGCAGTGTTAAGCCTGATCGCTGGCGGAGGTAGCGCAGCTTCTACCTCTGATGGAATCGTTGGTGAGGTGCGAAAGGTGCCTAGTATCTTTCTAAGAGCCATGTTTTGGAGTCCTTGTAGCTGCTTCTTGATGGCAGTTTGTTTTCTCCAGAAGACCTCACATCCGTAGTCTGCTACACTTGTTACACAAGCTAGATAGAGTTGCCGCATAGCGTAGGGAGAGAGTCCTCTCTCGCTGTTTGCTAGTCTGCACATCCTGTAGAAGGCTGACCTGGCCTGGCTAATCCTTATAGCAGCATGCTCCTTGAATGCGAGTGCGTTGTCAAAGTAGATGCCTAGCCATCTGACTGTCTTTTTTGGTGTGACCGTAGATTGATCTGGGAGCGTGAGTGATGCTGCGGAAGCCTTATCACTTGTGGTAAAGTGTATAAGCTCTGTTTTTGCAGCGTCAAACTGTATAGCACAGCTGGCTCCTTTGGCAAAGAGACTAGCTATGTCGCGTTCTAGCAGGCGTATGTTTTTCTGTAGGCTTGTTGAAGAAGCAGAGATGGAGAGGTCGTCCATATACGAAAGTGAGTAGTTGACGGTTGATGAAAACAGAGGTCTGATATATATCAGAAACAGAATTGGTGATACTGGGCTGCCTTGTGGGATGCCTGCTGATATGTTGCTAAAGTCTTCTGTTTCTCCATTAAACGATAGCCGAAGCTGGCGATTTGTGAGAAAAGACTGGATCCACGCTATTAGGCTGCAGGGTAGCTTTAGTTGTTGCAGGATAGCAAGTAGCTGATTCCGGGCTACGTGGTCAAAGGCTCCTTTAATGTCTAAGAAGACTTGATTTGATTAGTTTAACGTCCTATGTGAGTCGAAGACTATGGAAGACGAGAGCAGCTAAGCTGCTCTGGTAATACAAAGGGTGTTTTTGCAGGGAGTGTTTCTATCAAAATACAAGAGATGGTGAGGGCTTTAGCCCTAAGCAAGGTTGTTAGGAAACAAAGTTGCTGCGCAGTAAAGAGATATAAAGGAAAGTTATTCCTCTACGTCCTGGTTGAGATGCCACTTGCGAGTGCCTATCTTTGTGCTTGTTATAAAGGCTAGAGTAGCCTTTATTCCTTGTGTTGTGTGTAGGAGAAGAGGCAGAGTCAGCCTTGATTCTCTCACGTATTTTTGGAGGATTTTGCGGTCTTGTTTGTACCACTTGCAGCTTAGTAGTAGATGCTCCACTGTTTGCTTAGCTCCGCAGCTGCAATAGGGGTGGTCTGCTTTGCCTATCTGGAATAGGTATGCTTTGTTGTATCCGTGGCCAAGTTTGAGCTGATAGTAGGCGCTAGCAATCTCTCTTCTTGTTCCTAGTGGGACTCTGACTTTCTTCTGAATTGACAAGCTGTACCTAGCTGAGTAGGTATTTGGATTGCGTAGTATTGCCTGTGAGGAGTAGTTTTTGAGTTCTTTTGTCCATTCCTGCGTTGCTAGCTTCTTGATCCTGGTACTAGTCATGGCGAGGCTAGTAGAGTTCGTGGCTGGCCTCTTTTTGGCAGCTAGTTTGGCTAGACAGTCTGCTCTTTCGTTGCCTGCTATGTCTTGATGTCCAGGGACCCAGTAAATGCTGATAGTAGCTCCTTTGCTGATGACCTGTTTGGCTGCTTTTACGCAGCGTATCTGCCACGCTTGTCCAGGTAGGTTAGAGGGCGTCTTCAGTCTATGGATAGCAGCCTGGTTGTCCGCATAGATCTGAATCTCCTGGTAGGGGGCAGCTACAGTCGCAGCGTGTTCAAAGCCTCTAGTGATGCCTTCTAGCTCCCCATTGTATACAATTTGGCCTTTGCCGATGTTGTGCGTCTCGTAGTGTGTTTCTAGAGCTTGTTGAGCGTAGTCGAACGCTGCTAGGCCAATGCCAATTCCTGTCCCTTTTTGGATTGACGATGCGTCTGTGTAGATAGCGAGCATGTTGTCTCCTAGTCTTGATAGCATGTAAGCCTTGTGAGCCTCTGCTTCTTCGTCCTTGGGTAGTGTAGAGAGTGTAGCTGTATAGGGCATATTTTTGGTCCATGGCTGGTAGTGGTTTGCGAGTAGCTTCTCTTCAGGGCTTGATACAGCAGTCTGAATAGATTGAATAATTTGAGTGAGTTGCGTAGGCGGGCCTTTCTTGAGTTGGCGTCCAAGGTCTTCTACATCTGTGTCTGCGTCTGATTCTGGTTGTAGGGCTTCGTTTAGAGCTTGGATAGCGATGCGAACTAGGTGACTAGCTGGTAGCTTCCTTGCTCTGAAGGCGTATTTTCTGATAGCAGTGTTAAGCCTGATCGCTGGCGGAGGTAGCGCAGCCTCTACCTCTGATGGAATCGTTGGTGAGGTGCGAAAGGTGCCTAGTATCTTTCTAAGAGCCATGTTTTGGAGTCCTTGTAGCTGCTTCTTGATGGCAGTTTGTTTTCTCCAGAAGACCTCACATCCGTAGTCGGCTACACTTGTTACACAAGCTAGATAGAGTTGCCGCATAGCGTAGGGAGAGAGTCCTCTCTCGCTGTTTGCTAGTCTGCACATCCTGTAGAAGGCTGACCTGGCCTGGCTAATCCTTATAGCAGCATGCTCCTTGAATGCGAGTGCGTTGTCAAAGTAGATGCCTAGCCATCTGACTGTCTTTTTTGGTGTGACCGTAGATTGGTTTGATTGATTTGATTGATTAGTTTAACGTCCTATGTGAGTCGAAGACTATGGAAGACGAGAGCAGCTAAGCTGCTCTGGTAATACAAAGGGTGTTTTTGCAGGGAGTGTTTCTATCAAAATACAAGAGATGGTGAGGGCTTTAGCCCTAAGCAAGGTTGTTAAGAAACAAAGTTGCTGCGCAGTAAAGAGATATAAAGGAAAGTTATTCCTCTACGTGCTGGTTGAGATGCCACTTGCGAGTGCCTATCTTTGTGCTTGTTATAAAGGCTAGAGTAGCCTTTATTCCTTGTGTTGTGTGTAGGAGAAGAGGCAGAGTCAGCCTTGATTCTCTCACGTACTTTTGGAGGATTTTGCGGTCTTGTTTGTACCACTTGCAGCTTAGTAGTAGATGCTCTACTGTTTGCTTAGCTCCGCAGCTGCAATAGGGGTGGTCTGCTTTGCCTATCTGGAATAGGTATGCTTTGTTGTATCCGTGGCCAAGTTTGAGCTGATAGTAGGCGCTAGCAATCTCTCTTCTTGTTCCTAGTGGGACTCTGACTTTCTTCTGAATTGACAAGCTGTACCTAGCTGAGTAGGTATTTGGATTGCGTAGTGTTGCCTGTGAGGAGTAGTTTTCGAGTTCTTTTGTCCATTCCTGCGTTGCTAGCTTCTTGATCCTGGTACTAGTCATGGCGAGGCTAGTAGAGTTCGTGGCTGGCCTCTTTTTGGCAGCTAGTTTGGCTAGACAGTCTGCTCTTTCGTTGCCTGCTATGTCTTGATGTCCAGGGACCCAGTAAATGCTGATAGTAGCTCCTTTGCTGATGACCTGTTTGGCTGCTTTTACGCAGCGTATCTGCCACGCTTGTCCAGGTAGGTTAGAGGGCGTCTTCAGTCTATGGATAGCAGCCTGGTTGTCCGCATAGATCTGAATCTCCTGGTAGGGGGCAGCTACAGTCGCAGCGTGTTCAAAGCCTCTAGTGATGCCTTCTAGCTCGCCATTGTATACAATTTGGCCTTTGCCGATGTTGTGCGTCTCGTAGTGTGTTTCTAGAGCTTGTTGAGCGTAGTCGAACGCTGCTAGGCCAATGCCAATTCCTGTCCCTTTTTGGATTGACGATGCGTCTGTATAGATAGCGAGCATGTTGTCTCCTAGTCTTGATAGCATGTAAGCCTTGTGAGCCTCTGCTTCTTCGTCCTTGGGTAGTGTAGAGAGTGTAGCTGTATAGGGCATATTTTTGGTCCATGGCTGGTAGTGGTTTGCGAGTAGCTTCTCTTCAGGGCTTGATACAGCAGTCTGAATAGATTGAACAATTTGAGTGAGTTGCGTAGGCGGGCCTTTCTTGAGTTGGCGTCCAAGGTCTTCTACATCTGTGTCTGCGTCTGATTCTGGTTGTAGGGCTTCGTTTAGAGCTTGGATAGCGATGCGAACTAGGTGACTAGCTGGTAGCTTCCTTGCTCTGAAGGCGTATTTTCTGATAGCAGTGTTAAGCCTGATCGCTGGCGGAGGTAGCGCAGCTTCTACCTCTGATGGAATCGTTGGTGAGGTGCGAAAGGTGCCTAGTATCTTTCTAAGAGCCATGTTTTGGAGTCCTTGTAGCTGCTTCTTGATGGCAGTTTGTTTTCTCCAGAAGACCTCACATCCGTAGTCTGCTACACTTGTTACACAAGCTAGATAGAGTTGCCGCATAGCGTAGGGAGAGAGTCCTCTCTCGCTGTTTGCTAGTCTGCACATCCTGTAGAAGGCTGACCTGGCCTGGCTAATCCTTATAGCAGCATGCTCCTTGAATGCGAGTGCGTTGTCAAAGTAGATGCCTAGCCATCTGACTGTCTTTTTTGGTGTGACCGTAGATTGATCTGGGAGCGTGAGTGATGCTGCGGAAGCCTTATCACTTGTGGTAAAGTGTATAAGCTCTGTTTTTGCAGCGTCAAACTGTATAGCACAGCTGGCTCCTTTGGCAAAGAGACTAGCTATGTCGCGTTCTAGCAGGCGTATGTTTTTCTGTAGGCTTGTTGAAGAAGCAGAGATGGAGAGGTCGTCCATATACGAAAGTGAGTAGTTGACGGTTGATGAAAACAGAGGTCTGATATATATCAGAAACAGAATTGGTGATACTGGGCTGCCTTGTGGGATGCCTGCTGATATGTTGCTAAAGTCTTCTGTTTCTCCATTAAACGATAGCCGAAGCTGGCGATTTGTGAGAAAAGACTGGATCCACGCTATTAGGCTGCAGGGTAGCTTTAGTTGTTGCAGGATAGCAAGTAGCTGATTCCGGGCTACGTGGTCAAAGGCTCCTTTAATGTCTAAGAAGACTGTAGAGGTAGTATGTCCCTGTTTTCTGTTTTGCTGCACTTGGTTGAGTAGGAGCAGAGACGCGTCAATCGCAGACTTCTGGATTCTACCGCCAATTTGCGAAGGATGTAGGAGGTGCGAAACCTCTGCTAGCGCGCCTAGACGTTTAGCTACTAGACGCTCTGCTACTTTTCCTAGGCAGTTGAGTAGGGCAATTACTCTGTATGCTTTAGGCGCTGAGTAGTCGGGCTTTTTAGGCTTCTTTAGAATGATGCCAGTAGCTTGCTTCCATCTACTTGGGTGGTAGCCGTGGTTGAAGAGAGCAGAGAATACCTGAAAGATAGTTTCTGGCTGTGTTTTGTAGGCGGCCGTGATTATCTCCTGGTTGATAGCGTCTGGTCCTGGACTGCTACTCTTAACTTGAGGTGAGCAGGCTGCTTGAACTTCTGCTCTAGTGAGTGCTGGCCAATCCCAATTGCCCTGTTGGTAGGTGTTCCACTGGATCGCGCTAGATGCTGGTGGAGGTGGAAAGAGCGTAGTTCTAAAGGCAGAGCATTTGCCTTGAAACGACTCTTCGAGCCTGTTTGCTGACTGGATTGCAGGGATGCTTTGACTAGCAGTCGGCTTAGTATATGCCATTGCCTTGTAGATAGACTTCGCATCCTCCTTCTCCAGAAACTGGTTCCAATGGTCCTGTTTTGCTGCTTTGATAGCTCGCAGATACGCGTTTCTAGCTACCAGATAGTCTTTCTTCCATAGAAAACCTTCTACAATAGAGGAGGCAGCTACCTTGCGTTGGAACAAGCGTTGTCTGTTTAGCATCGTAGTTCGTAGAGAGTGCAAGTCTTGGTTCCACCATGGCTTGCTCTTTGGCCTTGTTGCTAGTCGTGGAATAGCAGCTGTTGCTGCCTCTATGATAGCAGCAGTAATCTCATTTCCAAGCTGCTCTAGTTGTTGTTGTAGAGCAGGGTTCTGCTCCTGTATAAGCAACCTTGAAGATTCTGTAGAGACAGTAGGGAGACTATGAAGATTGCTGAGGGTGGAGCTGCGAGCAATAGCTGTAGCAAGCCTGCCATTAAAGAGGTCCCAGTTCGCTTTCTTTGTGTTATATCTCAGTGTAGAGAGATTGTTGTTGTGTCTAGCAGGAACCTTGATGGCAAACAGAATGCCAAAGTGGTCAGAGCCAATGCTGGTTGTTACTTGCCAGTCTTCTATCTTGCTTGCAAGGTCTGGAGTAGCAAAAGCTAGGTCTAGGACGCTTTCTCTGCTCATATTTGAGCGAAAAAAGGTGCCTTCTCCAGGTGTGTTTAGCAGCTCTAGATTCTGTCGTTCAATCCAGTCTACGAGCACGCTAGCTTTAGAAGAGATAGTAGCTGACTGAGGGTCCCACCAAGGGTGGTGTGTGTTGAAGTCGCCTAGGAGAATGGAAGACGGTAAGAGAGTGTTTGTCAATAGTGCTCTTTCGATAGTATTTGCCGAGGAGCCTTGTTGGTCTTGCTCGTTGTAGAGGTTGTAGATGTGGAAGGTGGAGTTTCTTGTCTTTACCGCAACTGCTAGATAGTCTGGATCGGCTACTAGATTTTGCAGAGGGCTCACCTGAGCCTGAAGAGAGCGAGAGATGTAAATAAGGACGCGAGGGCGTAGTGATGAATGAGGGAGAGTAGGTAGAAGCTGCGTAAACGAGGGGTGGTTTACTGAGCGCGTTTCTGAGAAATCTAAAGGCGTCTGGTGCGGTAGAACAAGCCAAGGCTCTTGTACAATAACAAGATCAATAGCTAGCTCTACTGCTATCTGAAGAGCGCTTTCAGTGGCCTGGGCGCTCTTGTTTAGATTAATCTGAAGAACTCTTATGTTGTCTAACATTCTGTTGTTGTTGGCGCGTTCAAGGTAGCCGTGTACATCTCACACTGCTTGCTGTCTGCTGTGTGTGCCTTTTTGCAGTTTGCGCAGACAGGTAATGTGTGTACACAGGTCTTGCCTTTAGCGCCGCAGGTGTTGCATCTGTGCAGAGCTGTAGCGTGAGGCTCTGCGCAGATTTTGCAGGCAGTGCTGTGTAGGCACCTCGTCTCTAGGTGACCGAAGCGTTGACACTTCTGGCATTGTGTTGAGGCAGGCGTAGAGTACAGCTTCTCTACTCTAACACTAATGCCTAGTAAGTAGAGTCTGCCTCGAATAGCTCTTACAGCCTCCTGTTCTGTTGCAAAGGCAATGCACACTGAGCCTGTGTGCTGAGTTTGTCTTCTCTCTCTGCTAGTAAGCCAGTAGGGGTTGCCTACAGTCTGGAACCCTCTATTGAATGTAGAGATCTCTGTTTTTAGCACCTCTAGGCTTTCATTGGTAGAGAAAGAGGTTGGTATATTGTGGAGCACTACTTTGTGCCAAGGCTGGATAGGTAGCGCCTCTTTGAAAGCAGTAATGTTCTTCCAGATCTGTATGTTCTCAAGTAGGTACTTGGCGCTGAAGGAGGGTGTAGTCGTCAGAACAATGTTCTTCTTTACGCTAGTAGTTACTGATGCTACAACAGGGGAGCTTACTCCTTTGCTAGCAAAGGCCTCGTTGAAGGCATTACGCATAGCAAGAGAGCTAAAGGAGTTTGTAGTAGAGTTTGTACTAGTTTGTTGGTCCTGGAGCAAGACAAGTTGGCGAGTGCTAAGCGAGTTCTTAGGTGTCGGGATAGATGTCTTCTTTGCAACTGTTTGCCAGTCTGTTTTTGGTTGACCCTTTGCTGCAACAGTAGCGTAGGAAGAGGCCGTAGTGGTAGAGGCAGAAGTGGAGGCAGAAGTGGAGGCAGAAGTGGAGGCAGAAGTGGACCCAGAAGTAGAGGCAGGAGTGGAGGCAGCAGGGGTAGAGCGCTGAGGCAGGGCTTGAGGAACGGAAGCCAAAGCTGGCTTCTGTAGGAGCTTGGTTTTCGATCCAATTGCTCTAGATACTGATTCCAGATTTGATACTTGCGAGGCTAAGACAGAGACGCTGTGTTTGTTGACTCTGTTATTCTCTGTGTAGTCTCTAAAGACTTCGAGCAGATCCAGAAGATCTGTCTGGGTCTTACGAGATGTGGCGAGAGCAGATGCTTGGATTACCATGCTTCTAGCAATGCTGAGAGCTTCTTCACAGGTGCTGGCTACTGGTGCCTGGGCTAAGGGTCGGCTAGCAGCTGTGAATTGGAACGGGGCTGGTCGTAGAGCGTCAGGGATAGCAGATCTACTGCTAGCAGTTCTTTTGTGGGAGGTAGCAGTAGCTGCATTTGTTATGGATCTCCGATATCCATCCCACATACCTGCCCGTTCCCCGGTCACGTGCTCTGTCACGTGATTAGCTTAGTCATCAGGGTCTTGGCAACACCTCGCGACATATTCGCGAGGTTACCAAACCCCCCTAGCTCTTTGTACTTACTTTCTGGTTACCGATCAATCAATCCAATCTCTCTCAATTTGACGTCCCTAACATAAAGTAAGTACCACACATCTACGGACCGTCCAGCGCGACGATCACAGCCCGACAGCGACAGCGACAGCGAGCGCCGCAGCATCGGTACCCCGCAGTAGTGTGGTGCGACAGTCTGCCCACCAACCCAACTAGGTTGCGAAACCCGGCGCTTATGCCACACGAGCGCAATCCATCCATTCACAACCGCTCTACCTCCGACGCTACTATGGCGGGCGCGGGTGGACGGATTGGTACCTTCGGGGGCCTAGGCCGCCCGAGTGATCAGATCACCCCGGGTACTTCCCAGACCATCGGTCGTTCCCAGATGGGCGGCCCCGAGCTCTCCGGCACGCAGCGCCGCCCGGGAGAATTCTATAACTCAGAAAACGAAGAGGACGACCTCGACGCTACACACCCCAAGCCTTCATCTCTGAAGCCTCCCACAAGTCATAAGACCAAGAAGCGAGTCACGCTGCTGGTTGACGAAACTCCTGGCTTCGCCCACGATGAGGCACGTGACGTTGAGTACCCACGCCTCCGGTCCTCATTGGGTAACCAGTCATTCTCTTCCTCCCGACGCGTATCTGTCGCGCGCGCGGAGTTCGCAGTAGACCAGACCGAACTCACGCACGCCATTGACGATGCTGGGAACCCCATTGAGACCATCTACTTGTACACGCCCAACGAGGAAGGCACCATTACCTCCGAGAATCGCATCGACCGAGTGGAAGACCCTACCGCCTTAGTGCAATCAGTACACAACCATCCAGACGCTTGGTTCCGCGTCATCAGTAAATACATCGATGGCCGCGAAATCGCTGAAGAAGACCTTCAGAATGCAACCGCGCTCCTGGAACAAGCCACTGAGTCTCAGGTCAACTCCCTTCATGCTAAAGCCAAAGCAGAGCGCTCCTTGAAGGAGTACCGACACAACTGTGACAAGCAGCATGGCAACCTCCAGCAGAAGTTGACTGACGCTGAGACCGAGATGGACAAGGCGCGCGAGGCCGTTAGACGCCTGCGCGACGACCGAAATCAACTCCGTCGGGACAACAAGATGATCAATACCAAGCTCCACGATGCTGAAGATAACATGCAGGCCCTGCAACAAGCTCTGGAAGAGACACAGAAGGATCTAGAGAAGGCCCTTCGGAGCAAACCTCGCCCCAAGAAGGCTCGGGGTGACTTTGACCCATCCGATGACTCCGGCTCGTCCACCGAGGACGACTCCGAGGACAGGAGGGACACCCGCACTCAACGCAGCGCTGGTCCAGCTCTGGGTCCACGTGGCGAGACGCCTATCACGATCCGTTCTGGTCAGGATACCCACACCACCGATCCCAACGCCAACAACCCTAGATATCCTGACATCAAGGATTACAGTGGCAAGCCCGATGAGGATCTTGAGCAATGGACAGCGTCTGCTCTCACCAAATTCTCCCGTTCATGGGGTAACTTCCCTAATGAGTGGAGCAAGGTAGAGTATCTCCGCGACCATTGCAAAGATACCGCGTACAGTGTAGTGAAGCTTCGGGCCCTTCCCCGCTCAGAAGAACCGTATGAATCCGCCGATCAGCTCATCGCAGACCTAGAAGCCAACTTTGGCATGAGCTCCGAGGATAAGAAGGCGTCAGCCTTACAAAAGCTGACCTCAGGCGACTGCCGACAGAAGGCTGGTGAAGGAGCTGGTGAGTGGCTAGCCCGATTCAACCTCATCGCGGTAGAGGCCCAGCTTGATGCGGCCACCCGACGATTCTACGCCCTCCAGAACCTCAACAGCCACTACAAGTCACCCGCCACCCAAGGCGCGCGCGTCGGTGAAACCTGGGCTGAGTTCACAGCCCGCCTCCGACAACTGGAGAAAGACTTTAGCGCGGCTTACGGTCATGGAGGAAACCACACTCGAGATAAGAAGCGTGATGTGAAGGGAGGACGCGGCGACGACCGTGGAACAAAGAATAAAGACTCCACCAGGGACTCTGGGTACAAGCGCTCACCCGCTCAGTTCAGGATCATCGTATCCAAGAAGCTGTGCGCCCGCTGTCTCAGACCTGGTCATCTCCCCCATCAACCTGATGCTCCATGCAAGAACAAAGCCACTTCCACTTGGGACTCCGCGTTGGAGGTTAACGCCGCGGATACCCTTTCCAGTGAACCATCCAACCCGTCGGGAAACGAGTAGTCCTTGATGACAGTCGCCGTCAAGGACACATCGCGCAACTCCAGGATGACCTCACTAGAGAAGAGGAGTCCCGCGTTGCGGCACGACCAGCGGTTTACATATCAGCTGTGTCGTTGAGTGAGGATTATCAAACTAGGCACCAGCGCGATGTCATCGAGCTCGCGCTGGTTGATGATCCGGGTATTCCAAATCGCCCACCTCACTCGCCGCAGATGAAGTTCTCTAGCCAAGTTACCACCCCGTTGGGGCACCCCGTGAAGGCCAATACCTTACCCGATGATGGGTGCTCGGGGCAAGTCGGCAGTCGACAATTCACCACACAGCACAAGCTACACACTGTGAAATCATCGCAACCAGTGCAACTCCGACTCGCCAATGGCAAGATTGCAGCGAGCATGGATACCATGGCGCTGGTGAAGCTACACATCGGCGATCACTATAGCGAGGACTGGATGTGGGTCACGGAGCTACTTGGATACGACCTCATCGTAGGACAGCCATGGCTGGAGACCCACGACCCCGTCAAGAGATACAACGACCGCACCATCACGTTCTGCAGCGACTATTGCACAGCGAACTGTTTGACCCACGGAAAGTGCGTACAGGTCACCTGTGCTCGTGATGGGAAAAGCCACGTCACCAACATCACCCCGGCCATGAAAGACAACATCGCCCTCATCAGCGCTGATGCTGCCCTGGCCTTCGGACGTCGCGATGAGTCGACACTCACTTGGGTGTACCCGGAACACTGGGAGAAACTCAAGAAACCAGACGATCCTATAGAAGCATCATTCATGAGCCTGTTCGCGGCTGACTGCGCCGCCCTCACCACAGAGGACTTCCAGAAGTTCCACGACAAGCTGACCCTACCAAAGATCACCAAGTCCGAGCTCTATAGGCTGGTACCACCGCAGTATCACCGCCTGATAGACGTATGGGACCCCAAGGAGGCGGACACCGTCCCCTTGAGCAAGCCTGGGGTAGATCACGAGATACGACTCATCGAAGGAGCCGCGGCACCACACCAGAGAGCGTACGGCTTGTCACGTAACGAGATGATGGCCTTGAAGGCCTATATCCAAGAAGAGCTGCGCAAAGGATTTATTCGCGAGTCAACCTCACCCTACGCGGCGCCCGTGCTGGTAGTAAAGAAGCCAGTTGGCGGGCTGAGGATCTGTATCGACTATCGACAGTTGAACGCCCTTACAGTAAAAAACCGCAATGCGCCTCCTAAGATTCGGGATACTCTAGCGCGTCTGAACAAAGTCAGATTGTTCTCAAAGTTTGACGTGATCGCCGCGTTTAATCGAGTGCTTGTTCGCAAAGAGGATCAAGAAAAGACAGCATTCCTCACCCGCTTTGGGCTGTTCGAGTACGTGGTGATGCCCTTCGGACTCTGCAACGCTCCCGGCACGTTCCAGTCATTTATCAACTCCACCCTGCGAGACTATTTGGATGATTTCTGTTCTGCATATCTTGATGACGTGCTCGTCTACAGTTCATCCGAAGAAGAACACGTGCAGCACTGCACCAAAACCCTCACGCGTCTGAGAGATGCCGGTCTTTACCTAGATATCCGCAAGTGCGAGTTCCACGTCACTCGAGTCAAATATCTGGGCATGATACTCACCTGCGAAGGCCTACAGATGGATCCAGACAAGATCAAAGCGATTAAGGACTGGAAGGATCTTCGCACCGTCAAGGACGTACAGGCGTTCATTGGCTTTGCCAATTTCTACCGACGCTTTATCTTCAAGTTCTCACTCATTGTACGACCGCTTATCGAGCTCATTCGTGACACAGCAGTGGGCCAAAAGCTTAACTTCCACGATAAGGCTCGCGCCGCATTTGAACGACTTAAGGAAGCTTTCACCAGCGAGTCAGTTCTCGCCCATTTTGACCCAGACCTTAAAGCGATCATCGAATGCGACGCGTCCGATTGGGTGGTCTCGGCAATACTCTCCCAGTGGCACGACGACGTGCTCCGCCCTGTGGCATACTTCTCGATGAAGATGAAAGCTGCTGAGTTGAACTACCCAATCTACGACAAAGAACTCCTTGCGATCATCAAGGCATTTGAAGAGTGGAGACCCGAACTAGCAGGGACTGAGGACCCAGTGGAGATATTCTCAGACCATCGAACGTTACAATGGTTTATGAGCACCAAACAACTCTCGCGCCGACAAGCCCGTTGGGCTGAGTTCTTAGCTGAGTTCAACTTCATCATTAAGTATAGGCCTGGTAAACAAGGTACTAAACCTGATAGTTTAACCCGCCGAACCGATGACGTGCCAGACAACGTGTCTGATGATCGAATACAACAACAACAGCAGCAACTGCTCAAAGACCACATGTTCGAACCTCCCCCACCGGGCGTGGAGGCGACGGCCGTACTCTCCCTCACCCCGACGATGGTTGTCACCACGCTATCCACCTAGCCGACATAGTCAACGATCAGCTCGAACTCAGCGTGATGGACCTGACACAATGGATACAAGCGTTCAGTGAAGAGACGGGCTGTGGCGATGAAGAATCGTTGACAGTCGCCCTGGGAGAGGAGGTCGACGGGGAAGGGAACGATCGGGAGCCTGGCCTCTCTGAGGACGGGGACGATCGGGAGCCCGACTTTGAACACCAAGACCTCCCGGATACTGAGTCGCTCATCCAGCGTATCCGGGTCACCGCAGCTGAAGATCCGCTGATGAACGACATCATCAGGTGCAAAGAAGAAGGCCTACGCCGTCTCCCAGTGTCCTATGCCAAACAAGGCGTCAAGGTAGAACTATCCTCTTGTCACATGAAAGACGGTCTCCTCTACATCCACGATAAACTGTACGTCCCCGACGACGAAGCACTGCGGGCCGCTGTGGTGAGCCACGTCCACGACACCACGGTAGGAGGCCATAGCGGCAAGCATGGTACATACGAGAGACTCTCCCGATGGTACTACTGGCCATCCTGCACCGATACCGTCGCACGTTACGTAAAGAACTGTTTGGTGTGTCAACGGTCCAAGCCCCACCGAGAAGGCAAACATGGTCTACTCAACCCGCTCCCCGTCGCAGATCGCTACTGGAACAGTGTTACTGTGGATTTCATCACTCCACTTCCACCCTCGACCTGGAGAGGATTGACGTACAACCACCTCATGGTGAACGTCGACCGCCTCTCCAAGAAGAAGAAGTTTATCCCATTGGAAGACCTAGAGGTAGAGACTGTAGTCCAGGCATTCTTCGAGTACGTATGGCGTGAGGAAGGCTACCCGATGGAGGTCATATCCGACCGCGGCGCACAGTTTACCTCACACTTCTGGAAACGCTTATGTGAACGCATTGGTACCAAACCAAAGTTATCCACGGCGTTCCATCCAGAAACTGATGGTCAAACCGAAGCAGTCAACAGTGCAGTCAAACAGTACCTCCGCGCCTTCGTGCACTATGACCAGAAGAACTGGGCTGAGCTACTACCTCTCGCTGAATTTCATGCCAATTCCACAGTCACTGCAGCGACAGGAGTGTCCCCATTCTACGCAACGAAAGGCTACAACCCTCGCAGTGGTATTGAACCAGTCACTGACACCTCATTGACGTGGAAAGCTTCGCGCGACTCTCGAGCGGCAGACAACCTCATCCAACGCATTGAGTCAGTCAAAGTATTCCTCAAATGGAGCCTCGCGTGGGCGTCAGCCAAAATGGAGGAACAAGCAAACAAGCACAGGCAACCAGCACCTGAGTTTCACCCTGGTGACCTGGTGATGCTTGATGCTCGCAATATCCGCACCCGTCAGCAGAACAAAGGTCTCTCCCCAAAGAACTTGGGCCCCTTCACAGTGAAGGAATCATATGGTGGTAAGGCTTACCGACTGGACCTGTCAGACCACGGTGATCTGGCCCAAATCTATCCGGTATTCCACCCATGGCTCCTCCACCCAGTTGACAACAACCGCTCCCGGGGCAGCGTCAAGACCCACAAGGCCCTGTTGAAGTTGATGATGAAGGCGAGACTTACTACGTTGACGATATCCTTGACGCTAAAGTTGATAAGCGCTGCAAGGATCCCGCTACTGGTAAGAAAGGTGTCCTCCGCTACCTCATCAAGTGGACAGGTTACGACAAGCCAGACTGGGTCCCATACTACGACGTCACGGGCTGCGGAGAGCACCTAGCCCGCTTCCACCACAGACATCCCGACATCGCCATGCCGACACCCCTCCGGGAACCTGGTCAACATGAGGAGCGGTTAGCGTTCTTGTGGCTTGACTAATCACGTCTACTTGGCTGGAAGTATACTCGCCCGTCTTAGTGCAGAAGGTGGTAAGCTCACCAGCAGTGGGGATGGTCCCCACGGTTGCTCTGAACCCACTGAGGAAGCCTTTGGCGACGTGGAGTATACTCTCCGGGTGGTATGACCGCTGACAAGTTGACGATCAAGGACGCCTTCGCTCCTCACCAGACCAACCGACCGACCGACCGATGACCGACACGGTATTCATGGATGGAAGGGAGGACAATGGACATACTGGTGGGTTGTGAAGGATTTTATGAGCCTTAGCGCGCAGGAGCTGCTTTTTGGGAGGGGGGAGTGGTGTTATGGATCTCCGATATCCATCCCACATACCTGCCCGTTCCCCGGTCACGTGCTCTGTCACGTGATTAGCTTAGTCATCAGGGTCTTGGCAACACCTCGCGACATATTCGCGAGGTTACCAAACCCCCCTAGCTCTTTGTACTTACTTTCTGGTTACCGATCAATCAATCCAATCTCTCTCAATTTGACGTCCCTAACAGCATTGGCAGTAAAGGCGTAGCTGGATTGTGTAGGGCAGTGTGTTGAAGGATCTAGCTCTCCTAGAGGGTCGGGAGAGCTAGGGACATTTAGGTCCATCTCTACTATAGACTCTGTGTCTACAGGGTCCAGAGTAGAGTGTCTAGAAGCTGGCGAGATTCTAGAGCTCTGGTATAATCCAGGGTCCGGGATGTCCATAGGTCTAGGTAGTGGTCCTGAGAAGAGCGTGGTCCAATTTGCGGTGGTTTGTGGTGGATCGTGCTTTTGCTGATAAGATAAGAGCGGTCTGTGCGCAGAACGTGAAAACTCAGAAGAGCGTGGTCCAATTTGCGGTGGTTTGTGGTGGATCGTGCTTTTGCTGATAAGATAAGAGCGGTCTGTGCGCAGAACGTGAAAACTCAGAAGAGCGTGAACTGTAGGTTTGCACCTGGCTGCGCTCCTCTACCACGAGCTTAGAGGCTGTGAGAGTGATAAGAGAGCTTCTCTGTGTTGTACTGCGATGGATTCTAATGGTTTTGGGATGCTGGAGGCGCTGGTTTCGATTTTGCTGGAGACCCGTAGGACTTCGTAGGCGCGTGTCTAATTTGGACACTAGACATGCGATTTCTTCCCACGTGCCCTGGTCTGGCATCGTGTCTTTCAGAACGAAGTTCTTCTCAACCCATTCGCGGAACATTCTGAACGTTGTTCCCACGGGTTGTCCTTTCTTCCAGTCGTCGTACAGCTGTTCCGCTGTGAAGACCTCTGTGTCTTTTTCGTGGAAGCGGAGGGTTTTCGCGTAGGCGAGATCTTCTACCTCTGGCGTTGCCTCCCTTTCCGCTATGCCTGGTTGTCTGGCATATTCGGCATTTCCAACCTTGTATGTCCTAAGGCGTTGTTTCTTGCCGGTTGAATCTCTACAAGCGAGGGTTTCGTCCTCTGAGCTGTCTGTGGATTCGCTGTCCCCTTCCATCGTGGAAGCCGGGGTTCTCATGACTTCGTCGGAACTCCGCCTGGCGTTGCTGTTTCTCCTGCGCCATGGCTATTGCAGCTTGAGCCCATTCTGTTGCGTTCTGAAGTCTCCCAAGGAAACTCTCTGCCAAAGCCTCACCGTCCTTCGTTGCTCCATTCTGAACCATACGTTCTTCCACCAGCTGGATCGGCTCGTTGTGGTATCCGTGCATGAAGAAGAAGGGGCTCAGCCCGGTAGAGGAGGCTTCACGGTTGTTGATTGCTCCTATGATAATTGGAAGTAGTAACGACCAATTCTCCTGCGTGTAGGTGGCCCAAATGCGAATCATCTTCTCAATCTCTTGGTTCATTCGTTCGGTAGCACCATCGGTTTGCGGGTGATATCCAGTCGACAAGCGTTGTTGAATGTTTAGGAGCTTACAGAAATGCTTCCAAAGGTCGCTTGTGAATTGGGGGCCTCTGTCACTTGTAATTGCCGTCGGGATGCCGTGGGTAGGGTAATGGCGCTCAAAAAGTCGTTGTGCAACGGCCTCTGCTGAAAGGTCATGCATACTTTCCAGTTCGATTCCTTTCGTCAATCGATCAGTAATTACCATGCAGTTTGTAATCACGGCCGCCTACAAAACACAGCCAGAAACTATCTTTCAGGTATTCTCTGCTCTCTTCAACCACGGCTACCACCCAAGTAGATGGAAGCAAGCTACTGGCATCATTCTAAAGAAGCCTAAAAAGCCCGACTACTCAGCGCCTAAAGCATACAGAGTAATTGCCCTACTCAACTGCCTAGGAAAAGTAGCAGAGCGTCTAGTAGCTAAACGTCTAGGCGCGCTAGCAGAGGTTTCGCACCTCCTACATCCTTCGCAAATTGGCGGTAGAATCCAGAAGTCTGCGATTGACGCGTCTCTGCTCCTACTCAACCAAGTGCAGCAAAACAGAAAACAGGGACATACTACCTCTACAGTCTTCTTAGACATTAAAGGAGCCTTTGACCACGTAGCCCGGAATCAGCTACTTGCTATCCTGCAACAACTAAAGCTACCCTGCAGCCTAATAGCGTGGATCCAGTCTTTTCTCACAAATCGCCAGCTTCGGCTATCGTTTAATGGAGAAACAGAAGATTGATTGATTGATTGATTAGTTTAACGTCCTATGTGAGTCGAAGACTATGGAAGACGAGAGCAGCTAAGCTGCTCTGGTAATACAAAGGGTGTTTTTGCAGGGAGTGTTTCTATCAAAATACAAGAGATGGTGAGGGCTTTAGCCCTAAGCAAGGTTGTTAAGAAACAAAGTTGCTGCGCAGTAAAGAGATATAAAGGAAAGTTATTCCTCTACGTGCTGGTTGAGATGCCACTTGCGAGTGCCTATCTTTGTGCTTGTTATAAAGGCTAGAGTAGCATCGAACACCAACTTTTGTTAGTTGGCGAAAGGTCGATTTTCATCGATTTTTCACCCAAACCCATCCGAAATGCCTTCCTAATATCAGTTTCCAACGCCTGCTTTGTAGTGCAGGCGTTGTAGCAGGCGCGCTGGCCACTGCAGTTGAGCAGAGTTGTGACCTGATCTCAGTTGAGATAAAATCTCTGCACATGGCCTGTGCGCCAACTGATTTTTAGATTCGATCGAAGGTAACCCAACCGAAACGAAACGACAGAGCAACGGCTCTTTACTTAGGTATATAGATCTACTGCCTTAGTGAAGCAATAGATCTATATACTTAACCGCCTTATACCGAACCCTCCCTACCAACCTAGCTATACCGACCCCCTATACCTACCATACCAAGCGACTCGGAACGACAGAGCAACGGCTCTTTACTTAGATATATAGATCTACTGCCTTAGCGAAGCAATAGATCTATATACCTAGCTGCCTTATACCGAACCACCCTCTACCGACCTAGCTA
The DNA here is from genome assembly GCA_009982855.1 of Lizonia empirigonia. NCBI lineage: Eukaryota > Fungi > Ascomycota > Dothideomycetes > Pseudoperisporiaceae > Lizonia > Lizonia empirigonia. Next base: position 36,249 of record JAADKA010000038.1, on the reverse strand, counting down.
TACCGACCCCCTATATCTACAAACCAACTCAAATCGACAGAGCAACGGCTCTCTTCACTAGCAACCGGAGTAATAGCCTTTAATTAAGCTAGCCCTATACACCTCCAGCAACCCAAGCAATAGCTTTTATCAAGCTATATGTGTATCAACAACCGCAATTCGACAGAGCACCAGCTCCCTTCAATCAACTGCACACTTTGTGCTATTCCAACTGCCAAAGCCTTGATAGGCAAGAGGAGGGATACGGGTACGAAACGCTACAATGATAGTAAGAGAGCTCCTTGTTATATTCAACATATGCTATCTACCACAGCCCTTGTCTGTGTGACAGCAAAGTAACAGACCCCTCTATTCCCCTTTTGTAACTATCTCCTTTCTCATACAGCAACTTTGTTTCTTAACAACCTTGCTTAGGGCAAAAAAGCCCTTACCATCTCTTGTATTCTGATAGAACCCCCCCTAGCTAAAACACTCCTTGTATTACTAGAGTAGCTCTACTGCTCTCGTCTTCCATAGTCTTCGACTCACATAGGACGTTAATCTAATCAATCAATCAATCAAGGCTAGAGTAGCCTTTATTCCTTGTGTTGTGTGTAGGAGAAGAGGCAGAGTCAGCCTTGATTCTCTCACGTACTTTTGGAGGATTTTGCGGTCTTGTTTGTACCACTTGCAGCTTAGTAGTAGATGCTCTACTGTTTGCTTAGCTCCGCAGCTGCAATAGGGGTGGTCTGCTTTGCCTATCTGGAATAGGTATTTGATTGATTTGATTGATTTGATTGATTAGTTTAACGTCCTATGTGAGTCGAAGACTATGGAAGACGAGAGCAGCTAAGCTGCTCTGGTAATACAAAGGGTGTTTTTGCAGGGAGTGTTTCTATCAAAATACAAGAGATGGTGAGGGCTTTAGCCCTAAGCAAGGTTGTTAAGAAACAAAGTTGCTGCGCAGTAAAGAGATATAAAGGAAAGTTATTCCTCTACGTGCTGGTTGAGATGCCACTTGCGAGTGCCTATCTTTGTGCTTGTTATAAAGGCTAGAGTAGCCTTTATTCCTTGTGTTGTGTGTAGGAGAAGAGGCAGAGTCAGCCTTGATTCTCTCACGTACTTTTGGAGGATTTTGCGGTCTTGTTTGTACCACTTGCAGCTTAGTAGTAGATGCTCTACTGTTTGCTTAGCTCCGCAGCTGCAATAGGGGTGGTCTGCTTTGCCTATCTGGAATAGGTATGCTTTGTTGTATCCGTGGCCAAGTTTGAGCTGATAGTAGGCGCTAGCAATCTCTCTTCTTGTTCCTAGTGGGACTCTGACTTTCTTCTGAATTGACAAGCTGTACCTAGCTGAGTAGGTATTTGGATTGCGTAGTGTTGCCTGTGAGGAGTAGTTTTCGAGTTCTTTTGTCCATTCCTGCGTTGCTAGCTTCTTGATCCTGGTACTAGTCATGGCGAGGCTAGTAGAGTTCGTGGCTGGCCTCTTTTTGGCAGCTAGTTTGGCTAGACAGTCTGCTCTTTCGTTGCCTGCTATGTCTTGATGTCCAGGGACCCAGTAAATGCTGATAGTAGCTCCTTTGCTGATGACCTGTTTGGCTGCTTTTACGCAGCGTATCTGCCACGCTTGTCCAGGTAGGTTAGAGGGCGTCTTCAGTCTATGGATAGCAGCCTGGTTGTCCGCATAGATCTGAATCTCCTGGTAGGGGGCAGCTACAGTCGCAGCGTGTTCAAAGCCTCTAGTGATGCTTTTTTTTTTTTTTTTTTTTTTTTTTTTTTTTATTTTTTTTTTTATTAGTTTAACGTCCTATGTGAGTCGAAGACTATGGAAGACGAGAGCAGCTAAGCTGCTCTGGTAATACAAAGGGTGTTTTTGCAGGGAGTGTTTCTATCAAAATACAAGAGATGGTGAGGGCTTTAGCCCTAAGCAAGGTTGTTAGGAAACAAAGTTGCTGCGCAGTAAAGAGATATAAAGGAAAGTTATTCCTCTACGTGCTGGTTGAGATGCCACTTGCGAGTGCCTATCTTTGTGCTTGTTATAAAGGCTAGAGTAGCCTTTATTCCTTGTGTTGTGTGTAGGAGAAGAGGCAGAGTCAGCCTTGATTCTCTCACGTATTTTTGGAGGATTTTGCGTTCTTGTTTGTACCACTTGCAGCTTAGTAGTAGATGCTCCACTGTTTGCTTAGCTCCGCAGCTGCAATAGGGGTGGTCTGCTTTGCCTATCTGGAATAGGTATGCTTTGTTGTATCCGTGGCCAAGTTTGAGCTGATAGTAGGCGCTAGCAATCTCTCTTCTTGTTCCTGGTGGGACTCTGACTCTCTTCTGAATTGACAAGCTGTACCTAGCTGAGTAGGTATTTGGATTGCGTAGTGTTGCCTGTGAGGAGTAGTTTTTGAGTTCTTTTGTCCATTCCTGCGTTGCTAGCTTCTTGATCCTGGTACTAGTCATGGCGAGGCTAGTAGAGTTCGTGGCTGGCCTCTTTTTGGCAGCTAGTTTGGCTAGACAGTCTGCTCTTTCGTTGCCTGCTATGTCTTGATGTCCAGGGACCCAGTAAATGCTGATAGTAGCTCCTTTGCTGATGACCTGTTTGGCTGCTTTTACGCAGCGTATCTGCCACGCTTGTCCAGGTAGGTTAGAGGGCGTCTTCAGTCTATGGATAGCAGCCTGGTTGTCCGCATAGATCTGAATCTCCTGGTAGGGGGCAGCTACAGTCGCAGCGTGTTCAAAGCCTCTAGTGATGCCTTCTAGCTCCCCATTGTATACAATTTGGCCTTTGCCGATGTTGTGCGTCTCGTAGTGTGTTTCTAGAGCTTGTTGAGCGTAGTCGAACGCTGCTAGGCCAATGCCAATTCCTGTCCCTTTTTGGATTGACGATGCGTCTGTATAGATAGCGAGCATGTTGTCTCCTAGTCTTGATAGCATGTAAGCCTTGTGAGCCTCTGCTTCTTCGTCCTTGGGTAGTGTAGAGAGTGTAGCTGTATAGGGCATATTTTTGGTCCATGGCTGGTAGTGGTTTGCGAGTAGCTTCTCTTCAGGGCTTGATTGATTGATTGATTGATTAGTTTAACGTCCTATGTGAGTCGAAGACTATGGAAGACGAGAGCAGCTAAGCTGCTCTGGTAATACAAAGGGTGTTTTTGCAGGGAGTGTTTCTATCAAAATACAAGAGATGGTGAGGGCTTTAGCCCTAAGCAAGGTTGTTAAGAAACAAAGTTGCTGCGCAGTAAAGAGATATAAAGGAAAGTTATTCCTCTACGTGCTGGTTGAGATGCCACTTGCGAGTGCCTATCTTTGTGCTTGTTATAAAGGCTAGAGTAGCCTTTATTCCTTGTGTTGTGTGTAGGAGAAGAGGCAGAGTCAGCCTTGATTCTCTCACGTACTTTTGGAGGATTTTGCGGTCTTGTTTGTACCACTTGCAGCTTAGTAGTAGATGCTCTACTGTTTGCTTAGCTCCGCAGCTGCAATAGGGGTGGTCTGCTTTGCCTATCTGGAATAGGTATGCTTTGTTGTATCCGTGGCCAAGTTTGAGCTGATAGTAGGCGCTAGCAATCTCTCTTCTTGTTCCTAGTGGGACTCTGACTTTCTTCTGAATTGACAAGCTGTACCTAGCTGAGTAGGTATTTGGATTGCGTAGTGTTGCCTGTGAGGAGTAGTTTTCGAGTTCTTTTGTCCATTCCTGCGTTGCTAGCTTCTTGATCCTGGTACTAGTCATGGCGAGGCTAGTAGAGTTCGTGGCTGGCCTCTTTTTGGCAGCTAGTTTGGCTAGACAGTCTGCTCTTTCGTTGCCTGCTATGTCTTGATGTCCAGGGACCCAGTAAATGCTGATAGTAGCTCCTTTGCTGATGACCTGTTTGGCTGCTTTTACGCAGCGTATCTGCCACGCTTGTCCAGGTAGGTTAGAGGGCGTCTTCAGTCTATGGATAGCAGCCTGGTTGTCCGCATAGATCTGAATCTCCTGGTAGGGGGCAGCTACAGTCGCAGCGTGTTCAAAGCCTCTAGTGATGCCTTCTAGCTCCCCATTGTATACAATTTGGCCTTTGCCGATGTTGTGCGTCTCGTAGTATGTTTCTAGAGCTTGTTGAGCGTAGTCGAACGCTGCTAGGCCAATGCCAATTCCTGTCCCTTTTTGGATTGACGATGCGTCTGTATAGATAGCGAGCATGTTGTCTCCTAGTCTTGATAGCATGTAAGCCTTGTGAGCCTCTGCTTCTTCGTCCTTGGGTAGTGTAGAGAGTGTAGCTGTATAGGGCATATTTTTGGTCCATGGCTGGTAGTGGTTTGCGAGTAGCTTCTCTTCAGGGCTTGATACAGCAGTCTGAATAGATTGAACAATTTGAGTGAGTTGCGTAGGCGGGCCTTTCTTGAGTTGGCGTCCAAGGTCTTCTACATCTGTGTCTGCGTCTGATTCTGGTTGTAGGGCTTCGTTTAGAGCTTGGATAGCGATGCGAACTAGGTGACTAGCTGGTAGCTTCCTTGCTCTGAAGGCGTATTTTCTGATAGCAGTGTTAAGCCTGATCGCTGGCGGAGGTAGCGCAGCCTCTACCTCTGATGGAATCGTTGGTGAGGTGCGAAAGGTGCCTAGTATCTTTCTAAGAGCCATGTTTTGGAGTCCTTGTAGCTGCTTCTTGATGGCAGTTTGTTTTCTCCAGAAGACCTCACATCCGTAGTCGGCTACACTCTCTTCAGGGCTTGATACAGCAGTCTGAATAGATTGAACAATTTGAGTGAGTTGCGTAGGCGGGCCTTTCTTGAGTTGGCGTCCAAGGTCTTCTACATCTGTGTCTGCGTCTGATTCTGGTTGTAGGGCTTCGTTTAGAGCTTGGATAGCGATGCGAACTAGGTGACTAGCTGGTAGCTTCCTTGCTCTGAAGGCGTATTTTCTGATAGCAGTGTTAAGCCTGATCGCTGGCGGAGGTAGCGCAGCCTCTACCTCTGATGGAATCGTTGGTGAGGTGCGAAAGGTGCCTAGTATCTTTCTAAGAGCCATGTTTTGGAGTCCTTGTAGCTGCTTCTTGATGGCAGTTTGTTTTCTCCAGAAGACCTCACATCCGTAGTCGGCTACACTTGTTACACAAGCTAGATAGAGTTGCCGCATAGCGTAGGGAGAGAGTCCTCTCTCGCTGTTTGCTAGTCTGCACATCCTGTAGAAGGCTGACCTGGCCTGGCTAATCCTTATAGCAGCATGCTCCTTGAATGCGAGTGCGTTGTCAAAGTAGATGCCTAGCCATCTGACTGTCTTTTTTGGTGTGACCGTAGATTGATCTGGGAGCGTGAGTGATGCTGCGGAAGCCTTATCACTTGTAGTAAAGTGTATAAGCTCTGTTTTTGCAGCGTCAAACTGTATAGCACAGCTGGCTCCTTTGGTAAAGAGACTAGCTATGTCGCGTTCTAGCAGGCGTATGTTTTTCTGTAGGCTTGTTGAAGAAGCAGAGATGGAGAGGTCGTCCATATACGAAAGTGAGTAGTTGACGGTTGATGAAAACAGAGGTCTGATATATATCAGAAACAGAATTGGTGATACTGGGCTGCCTTGTGGGATGCCTGCTGATATGTTGCTAAAGTCTTCTGTTTCTCCATTAAACGATAGCCGAAGCTGGCGATTTGTGAGAAAAGACTGGATCCACGCTATTAGGCTGCAGGGTAGCTTTAGTTGTTGCAGGATAGCAAGTAGCTGATTCCGGGCTACGTGGTCAAAGGCTCCTTTAATGTCTAAGAAGACTGTAGAGGTAGTATGTCCCTGTTTTCTGTTTTGCTGCACTTGGTTGAGTAGGAGCAGAGACGCGTCAATCGCAGACTTCTGGATTCTACCGCCAATTTGCGAAGGATGTAGGAGGTGCGAAACCTCTGCTAGCGCGCCTAGACGTTTAGCTACTAGACGCTCTGCTACTTTTCCTAGGCAGTTGAGTAGGGCAATTACTCTGTATGCTTTAGGCGCTGAGTAGTCGGGCTTTTTAGGCTTCTTTAGAATGATGCCAGTAGCTTGCTTCCATCTACTTGGGTGGTAGCCGTGGTTGAAGAGAGCAGAGAATACCTGAAAGATAGTTTCTGGCTGTGTTTTGTAGGCGGCCGTGATTATCTCCTGGTTGATAGCGTCTGGTCCTGGACTGCTACTCTTAACTTGAGGTGAGCAGGCTGCTTGAACTTCTGCTCTAGTGAGTGCTGGCCAATCCCAATTGCCCTGTTGGTAGGTGTTCCACTGGATCGCGCTAGATGCTGGTGGAGGTGGAAAGAGCGTAGTTCTAAAGGCAGAGCATTTGCCTTGAAACGACTCTTCGAGCCTGTTTGCTGACTGGATTGCAGGGATGCTTTGACTAGCAGTCGGCTTAGTATATGCCATTGCCTTGTAGATAGACTTCGCATCCTCCTTCTCCAGAAACTGGTTCCAATGGTCCTGTTTTGCTGCTTTGATAGCTCGCAGATACGCGTTTCTAGCTACCAGATAGTCTTTCTTCCATAGAAAACCTTCTACAATAGAGGAGGCAGCTACCTTGCGTTGGAACAAGCGTTGTCTGTTTAGCATCGTAGTTCGTAGAGAGTGCAAGTCTTGGTTCCACCATGGCTTGCTCTTTGGCCTTGTTGCTAGTCGTGGAATAGCAGCTGTTGCTGCCTCTATGATAGCAGCAGTAATCTCATTTCCAAGCTGCTCTAGTTGTTGTTGTAGAGCAGGGTTCTGCTCCTGTATAAGCAACCTTGAAGATTCTGTAGAGACAGTAGGGAGACTATGAAGATTGCTGAGGGTGGAGCTGCGAGCAATAGCTGTAGCAAGCCTGCCATTAAAGAGGTCCCAGTTCGCTTTCTTTGTGTTATATCTCAGTGTAGAGAGATTGTTGTTGTGTCTAGCAGGAACCTTGATGGCAAACAGAATGCCAAAGTGGTCAGAGCCAATGCTGGTTGTTACTTGCCAGTCTTCTATCTTGCTTGCAAGGTCTGGAGTAGCAAAAGCTAGGTCTAGGACGCTTTCTCTGCTCATATTTGAGCGAAAAAAGGTGCCTTCTCCAGGTGTGTTTAGCAGCTCTAGATTCTGTCGTTCAATCCAGTCTACGAGCACGCTAGCTTTAGAAGAGATAGTAGCTGACTGAGGGTCCCACCAAGGGTGGTGTGTGTTGAAGTCGCCTAGGAGAATGGAAGACGGTAAGAGAGTGTTTGTCAATAGTGCTCTTTCGATAGTATTTGCCGAGGAGCCTTGTTGGTCTTGCTCGTTGTAGAGGTTGTAGATGTGGAAGGTGGAGTTTCTTGTCTTTACCGCAACTGCTAGATAGTCTGGATCGGCTACTAGATTTTGCAGAGGGCTCACCTGAGCCTGAAGAGAGCGAGAGATGTAAATAAGGACGCGAGGGCGTAGTGATGAATGAGGGAGAGTAGGTAGAAGCTGCGTAAACGAGGGGTGGTTTACTGAGCGCGTTTCTGAGAAATCTAAAGGCGTCTGGTGCGGTAGAACAAGCCAAGGCTCTTGTACAATAACAAGATCAATAGCTAGCTCTACTGCTATCTGAAGAGCGCTTTCAGTGGCCTGGGCGCTCTTGTTTAGATTAATCTGAAGAACTCTTATGTTGTCTAACATTCTGTTGTTGTTGGCGCGTTCAAGGTAGCCGTGTACATCTCACACTGCTTGCTGTCTGCTGTGTGTGCCTTTTTGCAGTTTGCGCAGACAGGTAATGTGTGTACACAGGTCTTGCCTTTAGCGCCGCAGGTGTTGCATCTGTGCAGAGCTGTAGCGTGAGGCTCTGCGCAGATTTTGCAGGCAGTGCTGTGTAGGCACCTCGTCTCTAGGTGACCGAAGCGTTGACACTTCTGGCATTGTGTTGAGGCAGGCGTAGAGTACAGCTTCTCTACTCTAACACTAATGCCTAGTAAGTAGAGTCTGCCTCGAATAGCTCTTACAGCCTCCTGTTCTGTTGCAAAGGCAATGCACACTGAGCCTGTGTGCTGAGTTTGTCTTCTCTCTCTGCTAGTAAGCCAGTAGGGGTTGCCTACAGTCTGGAACCCTCTATTGAATGTAGAGATCTCTGTTTTTAGCACCTCTAGGCTTTCATTGGTAGAGAAAGAGGTTGGTATATTGTGGAGCACTACTTTGTGCCAAGGCTGGATAGGTAGCGCCTCTTTGAAAGCAGTAATGTTCTTCCAGATCTGTATGTTCTCAAGTAGGTACTTGGCGCTGAAGGAGGGTGTAGTCGTCAGAACAATGTTCTTCTTTACGCTAGTAGTTACTGATGCTACAACAGGGGAGCTTACTCCTTTGCTAGCAAAGGCCTCGTTGAAGGCATTACGCATAGCAAGAGAGCTAAAGGAGTTTGTAGTAGAGTTTGTACTAGTTTGTTGGTCCTGGAGCAAGACAAGTTGGCGAGTGCTAAGCGAGTTCTTAGGTGTCGGGATAGATGTCTTCTTTGCAACTGTTTGCCAGTCTGTTTTTGGTTGACCCTTTGCTGCAACAGTAGCGTAGGAAGAGGCCGTAGTGGTAGAGGCAGAAGTGGAGGCAGAAGTGGAGGCAGAAGTGGAGGCAGAAGTGGACCCAGAAGTAGAGGCAGGAGTGGAGGCAGCAGGGGTAGAGCGCTGAGGCAGGGCTTGAGGAACGGAAGCCAAAGCTGGCTTCTGTAGGAGCTTGGTTTTCGATCCAATTGCTCTAGATACTGATTCCAGATTTGATACTTGCGAGGCTAAGACAGAGACGCTGTGTTTGTTGACTCTGTTATTCTCTGTGTAGTCTCTAAAGACTTCGAGCAGATCCAGAAGATCTGTCTGGGTCTTACGAGATGTGGCGAGAGCAGATGCTTGGATTACCATGCTTCTAGCAATGCTGAGAGCTTCTTCACAGGTGCTGGCTACTGGTGCCTGGGCTAAGGGTCGGCTAGCAGCTGTGAATTGGAACGGGGCTGGTCGTAGAGCGTCAGGGATAGCAGATCTACTGCTAGCAGTTCTTTTGTGGGAGGTAGCAGTAGCTGCATTGGCAGTAAAGGCGTAGCTGGATTGTGTAGGGCAGTGTGTTGAAGGATCTAGCTCTCCTAGAGGGTCGGGAGAGCTAGGGACATTTAGGTCCATCTCTACTATAGACTCTGTGTCTACAGGGTCCAGAGTAGAGTGTCTAGAAGCTGGCGAGATTCTAGAGCTCTGGTATAATCCAGGGTCCGGGATGTCCATAGGTCTAGGTAGTGGTCCTGAGAAGAGCGTGGTCCAATTTGCGGTGGTTTGTGGTGGATCGTGCTTTTGCTGATAAGATAAGAGCGGTCTGTGCGCAGAACGTGAAAACTCAGAAGAGCGTGAACTGTAGGTTTGCACCTGGCTGCGCTCCTCTACCACGAGCTTAGAGGCTGTGAGAGTGATAAGAGAGCTTCTCTGTGTTGTACTGCGATGGATTCTAATGGTTTTGGGATGCTGGAGGCGCTGGTTTCGATTTTGCTGACCCGGCAATTGTCGTGTTGGTCTAGTTACTGATGCTACAACAGGGGAGCTTACTCCTTTGCTAGCAAAGGCCTCGTTGAAGGCATTACGCATAGCAAGAGAGCTAAAGGAGTTTGTAGTAGAGTTTGTACTAGTTTGTTGGTCCTGGAGCAAGACAAGTTGGCGAGTGCTAAGCGAGTTCTTAGGTGTCGGAATAGATGTCTTCTTTGCAACTGTTTGCCAGTCTGTTTTTGGTTGACCCTTTACTGCAACAGTAGCGTAGGAAGAGGCCGTAGTGGTAGAGGCAGAAGTGGAGGCAGAAGTGGAGGCAGAAGTGGACCCAGAAGTAGAGGCAGGAGTGGAGGCAGCAGGGGTAGAGCGCTGAGGCAGGGCTTGAGGAACGGAAGCCAAAGCTGGCTTCTGTAGGAGCTTGGTTTTCGATCCAATTGCTCTAGATACTGATTCCAGATTTGATACTTGCGAGGCTAAGACAGAGACGCTGTGTTTGTTGACTCTGTTATTCTCTGTGTAGTCTCTAAAGACTTCGAGCAGATCCAGAAGATCTGTCTGGGTCTTACGAGATGTGGCGAGAGCAGATGCTTGGATTACCATGCTTCTAGCAATGCTGAGAGCTTCTTCACAGGTGCTGGCTACTGGTGCCTGGGCTAAGGGTCGGCTAGCAGCTGTGAATTGGAACGGGGCTGGTCGTAGGGCGTCAGGGATAGCAGATCTACTGCTAGCAGTTCTTTTGTGGGAGGTAGCCGTAGCTGCATTGGCAGTAAAGGCGTAGCTGGATTGTGTAGGGCAGTGTGTTGAAGGGTCTAGCTCTCCTAGAGGGTCGGGAGAGCTAGGGACATTTAGGTCCATCTCTACTATAGACTCTGTGTCTACAGGGTCCAGAGTAGAGTGTCTAGAAGCTGGCGAGATTCTAGAGCTCTGGTATAATCCAGGGTCCGGGATGTCCATAGGTCTAGGTAGTGGTCCTGAGAAGAGCGTGGTCCAATTTGCGGTGGTTTGTGGTGGATCGTGCTTTTGCTGATAAGATAAGAGCGGTCTGTGCGCAGAACGTGAAAACTCAGAAGAGCGTGAACTGTAGGTTTGCACCTGGCTGCGCTCCTCTACCACGAGCTTAGAGGCTGTGAGAGTGATAAGAGAGCTTCTCTGTGTTGTACTGCGATGGATTCTAATGGTTTTGGGATGCTGGAGGCGCTGGTTTCGATTTTGCTGACCCGGCAATTGTCGTGTTGGTGAGACGCTGTGTTTGTTGACTCTGTTATTCTCTGTGTAGTCTCTAAAGACTTCGAGCAGATCCAGAAGATCTGTCTGGGTCTTACGAGATGTGGCGAGAGCAGATGCTTGGATTACCATGCTTCTAGCAATGCTGAGAGCTTCTTCACAGGTGCTGGCTACTGGTGCCTGGGCTAAGGGTCGGCTAGCAGCTGTGAATTGGAACGGGGCTGGTCGTAGGGCGTCAGGGATAGCAGATCTACTGCTAGCAGTTCTTTTGTGGGAGGTAGCCGTAGCTGCATTGGCAGTAAAGGCGTAGCTGGATTGTGTAGGGCAGTGTGTTGAAGGGTCTAGCTCTCCTAGAGGGTCGGGAGAGCTAGGGACATTTAGGTCCATCTCTACTATAGACTCTGTGTCTACAGGGTCCAGAGTAGAGTGTCTAGAAGCTGGCGAGATTCTAGAGCTCTGGTATAATCCAGGGTCCGGGATGTCCATAGGTCTAGGTAGTGGTCCTGAGAAGAGCGTGGTCCAATTTGCGGTGGTTTGTGGTGGATCGTGTTTTGCTGATAAGATAAGAGCGGTCTGTGCGTAGAACGTGAAAACTCAGAAGAGCGTGAACTGTAGGTTTGCACCTGGCTGCGCTCCTCTACCACGAGCTTAGAGGCTGTGAGAGTGATAAGAGAGCTTCTCTGTGTTGTACTGCGATGGATTCTAATGGTTTTGGGATGCTGGAGGCGCTGGTTTCGATTTTGCTGACCCGGCAATTGTCGTGTATGACCGGCTGTTCGATCCCGATTCATTCGACTCTTTCAAAACAAGCACCTACGGAGTACACAGATCAGTTCTCTCGACACGTTGGCTGATATCGATTTCACGAGAGAAGTACGACTATTCGAGGACGAAAGCATGCAAAGGCTCTGGCATGAGAACCGTCAGAAAGACAAACTCTACCAGGAACTTACGACTCTAGTGGCAAACAGAGAGCGCAACCTCCCAACTGAACTACAGAAGGAGAAGTCAGTGAGCATGGCCGAGTGCACTTTGGACCAGAGAGGCTTGTTGCGGTTTAGAGGTCGAGTATGGATTCCAAGTGGCGAACCGTTACGTACACAGATTATCCAAGACATTCACGATTCGCACATCACCGGTCACCCTGGACGAGATCTCACCTACGCGATTCTTTCGAGACAATTCTTCTGGTCAGGCGCTGCAAGCGACGTGCGTCAATTTGTCCGGAATTGCGAAATCTGCGGAAGAAATACGATATGGAGAGAAACGAAAAAAAGGCTTGCTTAAACCGCTGCCAATCCCTGAACGCATCTGGGGAGAGATTTCGATTGATTGATTGATTGATTGATTAGATTAACGTCCTATGTGAGTCGAAGACTATGGAAGACGAGAGCAGTAGAGCTTTTTTTTTTTTTTTTTTTTTTTTTTTTTTTTTTTGATTAGTTTAACGTCCTATGTGAGTCGAAGACTATGGAAGACGAGAGCAGCTAAGCTGCTCTGGTAATACAAAGGGTGTTTTTGCAGGGAGTGTTTCTATCAAAATACAAGAGATGGTGAGGGCTTTAGCCCTAAGCAAGGTTGTTAAGAAACAAAGTTGCTGTGCAGTAAAGAGATATAAAGGAAAGTTATTCCTCTACGTGCTGGTTGAGATGCCACTTGCGAGTGCCTATCTTTGTGCTTGTTATAAAGGCTAGAGTAGCCTTTATTCCTTGTGTTGTGTGTAGGAGAAGAGGCAGAGTCAGCCTTGATTCTCTCACGTATTTTTGGAGGATTTTGCTGTGAACGGTCTCTAGGAACTGGATTCCAGCTACCTAGTCAAGATGCTATTTACAATCAAGGTAAGGAGAAAAGGAGGAAGCTAGGTAGCTTTCTGGCGTTGCGAAAGCTGGCGCACGGTCCACGTGCTCGCGGGAAAGGCGGCTAGGCCACAGGGCCTAGTCATATGACCTCGGGCTCAGCCCGTTACATTACCCCCCTCCTTTCCTCTTCGCGCGTGTCTTAACCCACTTCTTCCAGGCGTGGGTCTTGCGAACGTTGTCTACAGGCTCCCAGGTCGGTTCAGTGTAGTCCTGCCATTTTACATGTGCTTGTTTAAGTGCATTCCTCCCATGTTTTGTTGTTCTTTCGTCCAGTATTCGTTCAACTATCCATTCTTCTTCTCCATCTACAAGAATGGGGCCTGGCTGGGTGTTTCCAACCTTTTGAGATGGAAGAGGGTCGTTTGGCGCGTATCGTAGCAGGTCGACATGAAAGACAGGGTGGATCTTTCCGGGAACGTCGAGTTCATAGGAGTGCGAGTTGACTTGTCGTGTTACCTGGTACTTCCCGTGAAGCCAGTCTAGTTTCTTAGATGGCCTTGTCGTCTTTACGTTTCGTAGGTTGAGGAACACCCAATCTCCCTCTTTGTACTCATACCGAACCCTCCCTACCAACCTAGCTATACCGACCCCCTATACCTACCATCCCAAGCGACGCGGAACGACAGAGCAACGGCTCTTTACTTAGATATATAGATCTGTTGCCTTTGAGCAGCAATGGATCTATATACCTAGCCGCCTTACACCGAACCTCCCCCTACCGACCTAGCTATACCGACCCCCTATATCTACCATCCCAAGCGACTCGGAACGACAGAGCAACGGCTCTTTACTTAGATATATAGATCTACTGCCTTAGCGAAGCAATAGATCTATATACCTAGCTGCCTTATACCGAACCTCCCCCTACCGACCTAGCTATACCGACCCCCTATACCTACAAACCAACTCAAATCGACAGAGCAACGGCTCTCTTCACTAGCAACTGGAGTAATAGCCTTTAATTAAGCTAGCACTATACACCCCCAGCAACCCAAGCAATAGCTTTTATCAAGCTATATGTGTATCAACAACCGCAATTCGACAGAGCACCAGCTCCCTTCAACCAACTGCACACTTTGTGCTATTCCAACTGTCAAAGCCTTGATAGGCAAGAGGAGGGATACGGGTACGAAACGCTACAATGATAGTAAGAGAGCTCCATTAGAATCCATCGCAGTACAACACAGAGAAGCTCTCTTATCACTCTCACAGCCTCTAAGCTCGTGGTAGAGGAGCGCAGCCAGGTGCAAACCTACAGTTCACGCTCTTCTGAGTTTTCACGTTCTGCGCACAGACCGCTCTTATCTTATCAGCAAAAGCACGATCCACCACAAACCACCGCAAATTGGACCACGCTCTTCTCAGGACCACTACCTAGACCTATGGACATCCCGGACCCTGGATTATACCAGAGCTCTAGAATCTCGCCAGCTTCTAGACACTCTACTCTGGACCCTGTAGACACAGAGTCTATAGTAGAGATGGACCTAAATGTCCCTAGCTCTCCCGACCCTCTAGGAGAGCTAGACCCTTCAACACACTGCCCTACACAATCCAGCTACGCCTTTACTGCCAATGCAGCTACTGCTACCTCCCACAAAAGAACTGCTAGCAGTAGATCTGCTATCCCTGACGCCCTACGACCAGCCCCGTTCCAATTCACAGCTGCTAGCCGACCCTTAGCCCAGGCACCAGTAGCCAGCACCTGTGAAGAAGCTCTCAGCATTGCTAGAAGCATGGTAATCCAAGCATCTGCTCTCGCCACATCTCGTAAGACCCAGACAGATCTTCTGGATCTGCTCGAAGTTTTTAGAGACTACACAGAGAATAACAGAGTCAACAAACACAGCGTCTCTGTCTTAGCCTCGCAAGTATCAAATCTGGAATCAGTATCTAGAGCAATTGGATCGAAAACCAAGCTCCTACAGAAGCCAGCTTTGGCTTCCGTTCCTCAAGCCCTGCCTCAGCGCTCTACCCCTGCTGCCTCCACTCCTGCCTCTACTTCTGGGTCCACTTCTGCCTCCACTTCTGCCTCCACTTCTGCCTCTACCACTACGGCCTCTTCCTACGCTACTGTTGCAGCAAAGGGTCAACCAAAAACAGACTGGCAAACAGTTGCAAAGAAGACATCTATTCCGACACCTAAGAACTCGCTTAGCACTCGCCAACTTGTCTTGCTCCAGGACCAACAAACTAGTACAAACTCTACTACAAACTCCTTTAGCTCTCTTGCTATGCGTAATGCCTTCAACGAGGCCTTTGCTAGCAAAGGAGTAAGCTCCCCTGTTGTAGCATCAGTAACTACTAGCGTAAAGAAGAACATTGTTCTGACGACTACACCCTCCTTCAGCGCCAAGTACCTACTTGAGAACATACAGATCTGGAAGAACATTACTGCTTTCAAAGAGGCGCTACCTATCCAGCCTTGGCACAAAGTAGTGCTCCACAATATACCAACCTCTTTCTCTACCAATGAAAGCCTAGAGGTGCTAAAAACAGAGATCTCTACATTCAATAGAGGGTTCCAGACTGTAGGCAACCCCTACTGGCTTACTAGCAGAGAGAGAAGACAAACTCAGCACACAGGCTCAGTGTGCATTGCCTTTGCAACAGAACAGGAGGCTGTAAGAGCTATTCGAGGCAGACTCTACTTACTAGGCATTAGTGTTAGAGTAGAGAAGCTGTACTCTACGCCTGCCTCAACACAATGCCAGAAGTGTCAACGCTTCGGTCACCTAGAGACGAGGTGCCTACACAGCACTGCCTGCAAAATCTGCGCAGAGCCTCACGCTACAGCTCTGCACAGATGCAACACCTGCGGCGCTAAAGGCAAGACCTGTGTACACACATTACCTGTCTGCGCAAACTGCAAAAAGGCACACACAGCAGACAGCAGGCAGTGTGAGATGTACACGGCTACCTTGAACGCGCCAACAACAACAGAATGTTAGACAACATAAGAGTTCTTCAGATTAATCTAAACAAGAGCGCCCAGGCCACTGAAAGCGCTCTTCAGATAGCAGTAGAGCTAGCTATTGATCTTGTTATTGTACAAGAGCCTTGGCTTGTTCTACCGCACCAGACGCCTTTAGATTTCTCAGAAACGCGCTCAGTAAACCACCCCTCGTTTACGCAGCTTCTACCTACTCTCCCTCATTCATCACTACGCCCTCGCGTCCTTATTTACATCTCTCGCTCTCTTCAGGCTCAGGTGAGCCCTCTGCAAAATCTAGTAGCCGATCCAGACTATCTAGCAGTTGCGGTAAAGACAAGAAACTCCACCTTCCACATCTACAACCTCTACAACGAGCAAGACCAACAAGGCTCCTCGGCAAATACTATCGAAAGAGCACTATTGACAAACACTCTCTTACCGTCTTCCATTCTCCTAGGCGACTTCAACACACACCACCCTTGGTGGGACCCTCAGTCAGCTACTATCTCTTCTAAAGCTAGCGTGTTCGTAGACTGGATTGAACGACAGAATCTAGAGCTGCTAAACACACCTGGAGAAGGCACCTTTTTTCGCTCAAATATGAGCAGAGAAAGCGTCCTAGACCTAGCTTTTGCTACTCCAGACCTTGCAAGCAAGATAGAAGACTGGCAAGTAACAACCAGCATTGGCTCTGACCACTTTGGCATTCTGTTTGCCATCAAGGTTCCTGCTAGACACAACAACAATCTCTCTACACTGAGATATAACACAAAGAAAGCGAACTGGGACCTCTTTAATGGCAGGCTTGCTACAGCTATTGCTCGCAGCTCCACTCTCAGCAATCTTCATAGTCTCCCTACTGTCTCTACAGAATCTTCAAGGTTGCTTATACAGGAGCAGAACCCTGCTCTACAACAACAACTAGAGCAGCTTGGAAATGAGATTACTGCTGCTATCATAGAGGCAGCAACAGCTGCTATTCCACGACTAGCAACAAGGCCAAAGAGCAAGCCATGGTGGAACCAAGACTTGCACTCTCTACGAACTACGATGCTAAACAGACAACGCTTGTTCCAACGCAAGGTAGCTGCCTCCTCTATTGTAGAAGGTTTTCTATGGAAGAAAGACTATCTGGTAGCTAGAAACGCGTATCTGCGAGCTATCAAAGCAGCAAAACAGGACCATTGGAACCAGTTTCTGGAGAAGGAGGATGCGAAGTCTATCTACAAGGCAATGGCATATACTAAGCCGACTGCTAGTCAAAGCATCCCTGCAATCCAGTCAGCAAACAGGCTCGAAGAGTCGTTTCAAGGCAAATGCTCTGCCTTTAGAACTACGCTCTTTCCACCTCCACCAGCATCTAGCGCGATCCAGTGGAACACCTACCAACAGGGCAATTGGGATTGGCCAGCACTCACTAGAGCAGAAGTTCAAGCAGCCTGCTCACCTCAAGTTAAGAGTAGCAGTCCAGGACCAGACGCTATCAACCAGGAGATAATCACGGCCGCCTACAAAACACAGCCAGAAACTATCTTTCAGGTATTCTCTGCTCTCTTCAACCACGGCTACCACCCAAGTAGATGGAAGCAAGCTACTGGCATCATTCTAAAGAAGCCTAAAAAGCCCGACTACTCAGCGCCTAAAGCATACAGAGTAATTGCCCTACTCAACTGCCTAGGAAAAGTAGCAGAGCGTCTAGTAGCTAAACGTCTAGGCGCGCTAGCAGAGGTTTCGCACCTCCTACATCCTTCGCAAATTGGCGGTAGAATCCAGAAGTCTGCGATTGACGCGTCTCTGCTCCTACTCAACCAAGTGCAGCAAAACAGAAAACAGGGACATACTACCTCTACAGTCTTCTTAGACATTAAAGGAGCCTTTGACCACGTAGCCCGGAATCAGCTACTTGCTATCCTGCAACAACTAAAGCTACCCTGCAGCCTAATAGCGTGGATCCAGTCTTTTCTCACAAATCGCCAGCTTCGGCTATCGTTTAATGGAGAAACAGAAGACTTTAGCAACATATCAGCAGGCATCCCACAAGGCAGCCCAGTATCACCAATTCTGTTTCTGATATATATCAGACCTCTGTTTTCATCAACCGTCAACTACTCACTTTCGTATATGGACGACCTCTCCATCTCTGCTTCTTCAACAAGCCTACAGAAAAACATACGCCTGCTAGAACGCGACATAGCTAGTCTCTTTACCAAAGGAGCCAGCTGTGCTATACAGTTTGACGCTGCAAAAACAGAGCTTATACACTTTACTACAAGTGATAAGGCTTCCGCAGCATCACTCACGCTCCCAGATCAATCTACGGTCACACCAAAAAAGACAGTCAGATGGCTAGGCATCTACTTTGACAACGCACTCGCATTCAAGGAGCATGCTGCTATAAGGATTAGCCAGGCCAGGTCAGCCTTCTACAGGATGTGCAGACTAGCAAACAGCGAGAGAGGACTCTCTCCCTACGCTATGCGGCAACTCTATCTAGCTTGTGTAACAAGTGTAGCCGACTACGGATGTGAGGTCTTCTGGAGAAAACAAACTGCCATCAAGAAGCAGCTACAAGGACTCCAAAACATGGCTCTTAGAAAGATACTAGGCACCTTTCGCACCTCACCAACGATTCCATCAGAGGTAGAGGCTGCGCTACCTCCGCCAGCGATCAGGCTTAACACTGCTATCAGAAAATACGCCTTCAGAGCAAGGAAGCTACCAGCTAGTCACCTAGTTCGCATCGCTATCCAAGCTCTAAACGAAGCCCTACAACCAGAATCAGACGCAGACACAGATGTAGAAGACCTTGGACGCCAACTCAAGAAAGGCCCGCCTACGCAACTCACTCAAATTATTCAATCTATTCAGACTGCTGTATCAAGCCCTGAAGAGAAGCTACTCGCAAACCACTACCAGCCATGGACCAAAAATATGCCCTATACAGCTACACTCTCTACACTACCCAAGGACGAAGAAGCAGAGGCTCACAAGGCTTACATGCTATCAAGACTAGGAGACAACATGCTCGCTATCTACACAGACGCATCGTCAATCCAAAAAGGGACAGGAATTGGCATTGGCCTAGCAGCGTTCGACTACGCTCAACAAGCTCTAGAAACACACTACGAGACGCACAACATCGGCAAAGGCCAAATTGTATACAATGGGGAGCTAGAAGGCATCACTAGAGGCTTTGAACACGCTGCGACTGTAGCTGCCCCCTACCAGGAGATTCAGATCTATGCGGACAACCAGGCTGCTATCCATAGACTGAAGACGCCCTCTAACCTACCTGGACAAGCGTGGCAGATACGCTGCGTAAAAGCAGCCAAACAGGTCATCAGCAAAGGAGCTACTATCAGCATTTACTGGGTCCCTGGACATCAAGACATAGCAGGCAACGAAAGAGCAGACTGTCTAGCCAAACTAGCTGCCAAAAAGAGGCCAGCCACGAACTCTACTAGCCTCGCCATGACTAGTACCAGGATCAAGAAGCTAGCAACGCAGGAATGGACAAAAGAACTCAAAAACTACTCCTCACAGGCAACACTACGCAATCCAAATACCTACTCAGCTAGGTACAGCTTGTCAATTCAGAAGAGAGTCAGAGTCCCACCAGGAACAAGAAGAGAGATTGCTAGCGCCTACTATCAGCTCAAACTTGGCCACGGATACAACAAAGCATACCTATTCCAGATAGGCAAAGCAGACCACCCCTATTGCAGCTGCGGAGCTAAGCAAACAGTGGAGCATCTACTACTAAGCTGCAAGTGGTACAAACAAGAACGCAAAATCCTCCAAAAATACGTGAGAGAATCAAGGCTGACTCTGCCTCTTCTCCTACACACAACACAAGGAATAAAGGCTACTCTAGCCTTTATAACAAGCACAAAGATAGGCACTCGCAAGTGGCATCTCAACCAGGACGTAGAGGAATAACTTTCCTTTATATCTCTTTACTGCGCAGCAACTTTGTTTCCTAACAACCTTGCTTAGGGCTAAAGCCCTCACCATCTCTTGTATTTTGATAGAAACACTCCCTGCAAAAACACCCTTTGTATTACCAGAGCAGCTTAGCTGCTCTCGTCTTCCATAGTCTTCGACTCACATAGGACGTTAAACTAATAAATAAAAAAATAAATAAAGTAAGAGAGCTCCTTGTTATATTCAACATATGCTATCTACCACAGCCCTTGTCTGTGTGACAGCAAAGTAACAGACCCCTCTATTCCCCTTTTGTAACTATCTCCTTTCTCATACAGCAACTTTGTTTCTTAACAACCTTGCTTAGGGCTAAAAAGCCCTCACCATCTCTTGTATTCTGATAGAACCCCCCTAGCTAAAACACTCCTTGTATTACTAGAGTAGCTCTGCTGCTCTCGTCTTCCATAGTCTTCGACTCACATAGGACGTTAATCTAATCAATCAATCAATCAACCATCGGTTTGCGGGTGATATCCAGTCGACAAGCGTTGTTGAATGTTTAGGAGCTTACAGAAATGCTTCCAAAGGTCGCTTGTGAATTGGGGGCCTCTGTCACTTGTAATTGCCGTCGGGATGCCGTGGGTAGGGTAATGGCGCTCAAAAAGTCGTTGTGCAACGGCCTCTGCTAAAAGGTCATGCATACTTTCCAGTTCGATTCCTTTCGTCAATCGATCAGTAATTACCATGCAGTTTGTAGCGTTGTCTCGTCCTGATGGTGGTAGATCGGTGATGAAGTCAATCGAAATCTCTCCCCAGATGCGTTCAGGGATTGGCAGCGGTTTAAGCAAGCCTTTTTTTCGTTTCTCTCCATATCGTATTTCTTCCGCAGATTTCGCAATTCCGGACAAATTGACGCACGTCGCTTGCAGCGCCTGACCAGAAGAATTGTCTCGAAAGAATCGCGTAGGTGAGATCTCGTCCAGGGTGACCGGTGATGTGCGAATCGTGAATGTCTTGGATAATCTGTGTACGTAACGGTTCGCCACTTGGAATCCATACTCGACCTCTAAACCGCAACAAGCCTCTCTGGTCCAAAGTGCACTCGGCCATGCTCACTGACTTCTCCTTCTGTAGTTCAGTTGGGAGGTTGCGCTCTCTGTTTGCCACTAGAGTCGTAAGTTCCTGGTAGAGTTTGTCTTTCTGACGGTTCTCATGCCAGAGCCTTTGCATGCTTTCGTCCTCGAATAGTCGTACTTCTCTCGTGAAATCGATATCAGCCAACGTGTCGAGAGAACTGATCTGTGTACTCCGTAGGTGCTTGTTTTGAAAGAGTCGAATGAATCGGGATCGAAGTCGTTCATCGTCGTAGTCTGCAGGCAGGTCCTGTTCTCGTCGTGAAAGCGCGTCTGGCTTTCCCATAGTCTTTCCTGGTTTCCATTCGAGAGTAAAGTTGAACCGTGAGAGGAATTCCGACCAACGCACTTGTCTTTCCGATAGCTGTCTCTCTCGATAGAAGTACTTCAGGTTCTTATGATCAGTCAAGACAGTGAACTTGGCAGCCATGTGTAACTCTGGAGTCCAAGCCTCTAAGCAGCGAACGATAGCGAGGAGCTCCTTGTCGTGGATGGGGTAATTAGCTTCGGTTGCAGAGTGCTTCTTTGAGTAGTAGGCAACAGGTCGCCAATCGTTGTTTGCATCTTTCTGTAAGAGCAGGCCACCGGTTGCATGTCCTGATGAGTCGGCTTCTACCAGTGTTTCCTTGTCTGGGTCGAAGTGGGCCAGTATTGGTGCTGTGATGAGGAGTTCCTTGATCTTCTCAAATGCTTGATTACAAGCTTCGTCCCAGCGGAATACAACCTCTTTCTTTGTCAGATTGAGGAGCGGCTCGGCAACATCAGAGAACTCCGGGATGAAAACTCGGTAGAAATTGGCAAATCCGATGAATCCTCGAACAGCTTTTACTGACGACGGCGTAGCCCATTCGCGAATAGCAATGATCTTGTCAGGATCGACTCGTATCCCGTTCTGTGCTTCGATGATGTATCCAAGGTACTTCACTCTCTTTGTCTCGAACTCGCATTTGTCGATATCCACCTGAAGTCCCGCATCGGTGAGGCGCTGAAGTACCTTGCCAACCTTCTGCCTGTGATCCTGGAGCGATCCTGACGAATAGATCAAAACATCGTCAACATAAGCTGAAACGAAGTCGTCAAGGTAGTCTTGTAGTACACTGTTGATGTAACGTTGGAAGGCGGCAGGTGCTCCCGTCAGTCCAAAGGGAACTACGCGCCATTCAAACAACCCATATCTTGTCCGGAAGGCTGTCTTCCATTCTTCTCCTTTTGCCAGTCGAATCTTATGGAAGGCCGCGATAACATCGAGCTTCGTGAACCATTGCGCCTTAGCAACGTTTCTTAGTGTCTCAGTGAACAATGGTAGTGGGTAACGATCCTTCCTGGTTATATTATTCAAGGCCCGGTAATCTACGCAGAATCGAATCCCTCCTCCAGGCTTTTTGACCATTAACACCGGTGCAGCGGCAGGAGAGTTGCTGGCTCGGATGAAACCCTTATCCAGAAGCTCAGTAAGGGTTTTTCTGAGGACAAGTAGCTCTTCACGGCTCATACCGTAAAGAGGTCCCCAAGGAATGGTCTTCTCGTTTCCGTTCTGGTCTTTCTCAAGCTCGATCTGTAGATCTACTCCTTTACGATGAAGCGGCAGTTTACTGGCGAGATATTGGTCGAAAGCCGTCAGCCACTTGTGGTACTGGGGTGGGAGCTTAGTTCTTGGGTCTGATCGTTGTCGTGGCTTCAAAGCTTTCTCAATGTCTGCTATCGAAACGGCGTACACTCCCGTGTCGAGATCGATGCCGTTTTGTCGGTTCGTTTTTCGACTTCTTCTCACTTCAGCCATAAACGCAGCGGCCATAACCTGGGTAGCTTTGAGTTGCGGTGGATGGTAAGATGTCTTCTTGCGATTCCAGACGCGAACGTTTGATACGCCAATGTCTAGACAGCCTCTCCTCGCAGAGATAGTGACGTTAGCGTCTTCCAGCCACGGTTTCCCAAGGATTACGTCGTATGTAAGGCCAGGAACGACGTAGAAGAAAATGCGTGCTTGTTGATGTCCGTCAATATCAATTGCGGCATAAGTGACAGTGTCCAAGATCGTAGTCGACTCTGTGTTCTTCCCAGCAGCACCTTCCAATCGTCGTGGTGTTATACGTAGGGATGGCAGTCTCAGAGATCGAAAGAGTTGTTCGCTTATAGCGGAGTAGCAAAGGCAGCCTGAGTCAACAAGTCCAGTAGCAAAGTCTGTCCCATTGATTCTGATGTCTACAATGAAGGGATCACCGTCCATCTTAGCTTCTCCCAACTCTTTCCATTCTCTCTGAGCTGCCGCGTCGTCCTATTGATCTGGATCAACTTCTTCGGTGTCTTCAACGGCAGCGTTTGATACCAAAGTGCTTGAAGCAGCTCTGATCGTGGAATGTGATGGTCGGATAGCAGCTGCTAGCGGGCAGGTAGCTATCCGGCATCCGCTACGACCACACCTAAGGCAGCGCTTGTCGCGGCGTCGGGCATCAATCTCCTCCTGGTCCACCCACTTGGCTCGCTTTCCAATCAACAGCTGGTCCTCCGGACGCATGGAATGATAACCGTTTGTGTTTGTTCTGTTACCAATGCGAGTAGCGTTGACTTGGGTCTGGGCTGCAGGTGTTGGTTCCCATTCCATCATATCCTCACGGGAAGCTGACATGGTCGCTCTGTCGCTCGACGTCACCGGTAGCGGAGGGAACAGGTTGTCTTCGGTCGTACGATTACTGTGACGGCTGGCCTTCTTTGTCCACTGACCAAACAGTTCCATATCATTGCTGAGATCTACACACTTCTGAGCGAATCCTGCGTATGTGCTTGTCTCGGTTCCTGAAGTGCCGACAAGCCTGTCCTTCATCTTACTGCTCAGTGCATTGCGCAAGTAAGAGATTTTGGCATTTTCGGGCCAGCTCTCTGCGTCAGCGTTTGCCATTTCTTTCTCAAACCGCGGGTAGAAGGAAATAAACGTCTCTTCGTCCTTCTGGCGTATCGAGTAAAGGTTCTGGATCGCCTTCTCCTTCCGATTTCGTTCGCCGTAGAGGAGCTCCAGACGATCGAGTAGCCCGCAAGGGTTTGGAAATTCTTGTTTGACTTGCATCTCGTAGTATGTAGTCACATTCGTTTTCGCTGCTCCTTCGAGGCGCATGTAGACGTAGCGCAATTGAGCTTTGAGGCTTCCGATTGCTTGCGCATCTTCCTCAATCTTGCCTTCCATCTCCAACTTCCATCCTCGCCATTGTGATTTGTTGCCACCGAACTTAGGAGGGTGGGGCAAGCTATGGCGTGGCTTTGTGGTCATGGGGACGGACGAGTTCATGGGTTCTGGCCTCGGCGTTGGGACGGTAGCGGCGTCTGTCTCGTGCTCGGATACTTGAGATGTCCCTTGCGGTAAGGTTTCCAGCCTCTCCATTCTGCTGTTCATGTCTTCGAGCTTCTGTAGCAAGAGCTGTAGCAACAGGTTGGAGTCGTTGGTCAACATGGCGGTGTCTTCGGTTGGGTCTGTCATGGCGCTGATTAATTTTTTCTTCGGTAGCTGTGGCAGACCACGGTTCTGTAGGTTCTTCTTGACCTTGATTGTATGTGAACGGTCTCTAGGAACTGGATTCCAGCTACCTAGTCAAGATGCTATTTACAATCAAGGTAAGGAGAAAAGGAGGAAGCTAGGTAGCTTTCTGGCGTTGCGAAAGCTGGCGCACGGTCCACGTGCTCGCGGAAAAGGCGGCTAGGCCACAGGGCCTAGTCATATGACCTCGGGCTCAGCCCGTTACATTTGCGTTCTTGTTTGTACCACTTGCAGCTTAGTAGTAGATGCTCCACTGTTTGCTTAGCTCCGCAGCTGCAATAGGGGTGGTCTGCTTTGCCTATCTGGAATAGGTATGCTTTGTTGTATCCGTGGCCAAGTTTGAGCTGATAGTAGGCGCTAGCAATCTCTCTTCTTGTTCCTGGTGGGACTCTGACTCTCTTCTGACACCAACACGACAATTGCCGGGTCAGCAAAATCGAAACCAGCGCCTCCAGCATCCCAAAACCATTAGAATCCATCGCAGTACAACACAGAGAAGCTCTCTTATCACTCTCACAGCCTCTAAGCTCGTGGTAGAGGAGCGCAGCCAGGTGCAAACCTACAGTTCACGCTCTTCTGAGTTTTCACGTTCTGCGCACAGACCGCTCTTATCTTATCAGCAAAAGCACGATCCACCACAAACCACCGCAAATTGGACCACGCTCTTCTCAGGACCACTACCTAGACCTATGGACATCCCGGACCCTGGATTATACCAGAGCTCTAGAATCTCGCCAGCTTCTAGACACTCTACTCTGGACCCTGTAGACACAGAGTCTATAGTAGAGATGGACCTAAATGTCCCTAGCTCTCCCGACCCTCTAGGAGAGCTAGACCCTTCAACACACTGCCCTACACAATCCAGCTACGCCTTTACTGCCAATGCAGCTACGGCTACCTCCCACAAAAGAACTGCTAGCAGTAGATCTGCTATCCCTGACGCCCTACGACCAGCCCCGTTCCAATTCACAGCTGCTAGCCGACCCTTAGCCCAGGCACCAGTAGCCAGCACCTGTGAAGAAGCTCTCAGCATTGCTAGAAGCATGGTAATCCAAGCATCTGCTCTCGCCACATCTCGTAAGACCCAGACAGATCTTCTGGATCTGCTCGAAGTCTTTAGAGACTACACAGAGAATAACAGAGTCAACAAACACAGCGTCTCTGTCTTAGCCTCGCAAGTATCAAATCTGGAATCAGTATCTAGAGCAATTGGATCGAAAACCAAGCTCCTACAGAAGCCAGCTTTGGCTTCCGTTCCTCAAGCCCTGCCTCAGCGCTCTACCCCTGCTGCCTCCACTCCTGCCTCTACTTCTGGGTCCACTTCTGCCTCCACTTCTGCCTCCACTTCTGCCTCCACTTCTGCCTCCACTTCTGCCTCCACTTCTGCCTCTACCACTACGGCCTCTTCCTACGCTACTGTTGCAGCAAAGGGTCAACCAAAAACAGACTGGCAAACAGTTGCAAAGAAGACATCTATCCCGACACCTAAGAACTCGCTTAGCACTCGCCAACTTGTCTTGCTCCAGGACCAACAAACTAGTACAAACTCTACTACAAACTCCTTTAGCTCTCTTGCTATGCGTAATGCCTTCAACGAGGCCTTTGCTAGCAAAGGAGTAAGCTCCCCTGTTGTAGCATCAGTAACTACTAGCGTAAAGAAGAACATTGTTCTGACGACTACACCCTCCTTCAGCGCCAAGTACCTACTTGAGAACATACAGATCTGGAAGAACATTACTGCTTTCAAAGAGGCGCTACCTATCCAGCCTTGGCACAAAGTAGTGCTCCACAATATACCAACCTCTTTCTCTACCAATGAAAGCCTAGAGGTGCTAAAAACAGAGATCTCTACATTCAATAGAGGGTTCCAGACTGTAGGCAACCCCTACTGGCTTACTAGCAGAGAGAGAAGACAAACTCAGCACACAGGCTCAGTGTGCATTGCCTTTGCAACAGAACAGGAGGCTGTAAGAGCTATTCGAGGCAGACTCTACTTACTAGGCATTAGTGTTAGAGTAGAGAAGCTGTACTCTACGCCTGCCTCAACACAATGCCAGAAGTGTCAACGCTTCGGTCACCTAGAGACGAGGTGCCTACACAGCACTGCCTGCAAAATCTGCGCAGAGCCTCACGCTACAGCTCTGCACAGATGCAACACCTGCGGCGCTAAAGGCAAGATTGATTGATTGATTGATTAGATTAACGTCCTATGTGAGTCGAAGACTATGGAAGACGAGAGCAGTAGAGCTACTCTAGTAATACAAGGAGTGTTTTAGCTAGGGGGGGTTCTATCAGAATACAAGAGATGGTAAGGGCTTTTTTGCCCTAAGCAAGGTTGTTAAGAAACAAAGTTGCTGTATGAGAAAGGAGATAGTTACAAAAGGGGAATAGAGGGGTCTGTTACTTTGCTGTCACACAGACAAGGGCTGTGGTAGATAGCATATGTTGAATATAACAAGGAGCTCTCTTACTATCATTGTAGCGTTTCGTACCCGTATCCCTCCTCTTGCCTATCAAGGCTTTGGCAGTTGGAATAGCACAAAGTGTGCAGTTGATTGAAGGGAGCTGGTGCTCTGTCGAATTGCGGTTGTTGATACACATATAGCTTGATAAAAGCTATTGCTTGGGTTGCTGGAGGTGTATAGGGCTAGCTTAATTAAAGGCTATTACTCCGGTTGCTAGTGAAGAGAGCCGTTGCTCTGTCGATTTGAGTTGGTTTGTAGATATAGGGGGTCGGTATAGCTAGGTCGGTAGAGGGTGGTTCGGTATAAGGCAGCTAGGTATATAGATCTATTGCTTCGCTAAGGCAGTAGATCTATATATCTAAGTAAAGAGCCGTTGCTCTGTCGTTCCGAGTCGCTTGGTATGGTAGGTATAGGGGGTCGGTATAGCTAGGTTGGTAGGGAGGGTTCGGTATAAGGCGGTTAAGTATATAGATCTATTGCTTCACTAAGGCAGTAGATCTATATACCTAAGTAAAGAGCCGTTGCTCTGTCGTTTCGTTTCGGTTGGGTTACCTTCGATCGAATCTAAAAATCAGTTGGCGCACAGGCCATGTGCAGAGATTTTATCTCAACTGAGATCAGGTCACAACTCTGCTCAACTGCAGTGGCCAGCGCGCCTGCTACAACGCCTGCACTACAAAGCAGGCGTTGGAAACTGATATTAGGATGGCATTTCGGATGGGTTTGGGTGAAAAATCGATGAAAATCGACCTTTCGCCAACTAACAAAAGTTGGTGTTCGATGGACTAGGTACCTCTATCTGTGCAAAAACAAGCTTTCTTCTAGTCATTTCAACTATTTCTTTGTCAAATAAAAGAGAAGGAAACCTATCACCTGGACCTATGGACATTCTGGACCCTGGATCACATGAGAGCGCTAGAAGCCCGCCAGCTTCTAGCGTATCTACACTAGACGCTGTAGACACAGAGTCTATAGTAGAGATGGACCTAAACGTTCCTAGCTCCCCAGACCCTCTAGGAGCGCCAGACTCAACGCGACGCCTATCTCAACCTAGATACGCCTTTACTGCCAATGTAGCTACTGCTACTACCAACAAACGAACTGTTAGCAGTAGATCTGCTACCCCTGACGCCCAAAGACCAGCTCCTTTCCAATTCTCAGCTGCCAGCAGACCTCTAGCTCAGACGCCAGTAGCTAGCACCTGTGAAGAAGCTCTCAGTATTGCCAGAAGCATGGTAATCCAAGCCTCTGCCCTCGCTACATCTCGCAAGACCCAAACAGACCTGCTAGATCTGCTAGAAGTCTTCAGAGACTACACAGAGAACAACAGAGTCAACAAACAAGGTGTCTCTATCTTAGCCTCTCAAGTATCAAGCCTTGAATCTGTGTCTAGAGTAATTGGAACAAAGGTCAAGCTCCTCCAAAAGCCAGCGTTAGAAAACGCCACTCGATCTCCGCCTAACCGCCCTACACCCACTTCTGCCTCGATCTCTGCCTCGACTTCTGCCTCGACTTCTGCCTCTACTTCTGCCTCGACTCCTGCCTCTACTACCACGGCTCCCTCATACGCTACTGCGGCTGCTGCAAACAGTCACCTAAAAACAGACTGGCAAACAGTTGCTAAGAAGAAGACACCCATCCCTGCACCCAAGAACTCGCTTAGCACTCGCCAACTAGTTCTACTTCAAGACCAGCAAACTAGTAGATACTCTACTGCAAACTCCTTTGACTCTCTCACTATGCGCAATGCTTTTAATCAGGCCTTCGCTAGCAAAGGAGTAAGCTCCCCAGTTGTAGTATCAGTAACTACTAGCATAAAGAAGAACATCGTACTTACTACTACGCCCTCTTTCAGCGCCAAATATCTACTTGAAAACATAGATATCTGGAAGAACATCACCGCTTTTACAGAGGCGCTACCTATCCAGCCTTGGCACAAAGTAGTGCTACACAACATTCCAACCTCCTTCTCTACAAATGAGAGCCTAGAGGTACTAAAAAAAGAGATCTCTACCTTCAACAGAGGCTTTCAGATTGTAGGCAACCCCTACTGGCTTACTAGTAGAGAGAGAAGACAAACTCAGCACGTAGGATCAGTGTGCATCCACCAACACGACAATTGCCGGGTCAGCAAAATCGAAACCAGCGCCTCCAGCATCCCAAAACCATTAGAATCCATCGCAGTACAACACAGAGAAGCTCTCTTATCACTCTCACAGCCTCTAAGCTCGTGGTAGAGGAGCGCAGCCAGGTGCAAACCTACAGTTCACGCTCTTCTGAGTTTTCACGTTCTGCGCACAGACCGCTCTTATCTTATCAGCAAAAGCACGATCCACCACAAACCACCGCAAATTGGACCACGCTCTTCTGAGTTTTCACGTTCTGCGCACAGACCGCTCTTATCTTATCAGCAAAAGCACGATCCACCACAAACCACCGCAAATTGGACCACGCTCTTCTCAGGACCACTACCTAGACCTATGGACATCCCGGACCCTGGATTATACCAGAGCTCTAGAATCTCGCCAGCTTCTAGACACTCTACTCTGGACCCTGTAGACACAGAGTCTATAGTAGAGATGGACCTAAATGTCCCTAGCTCTCCCGACCCTCTAGGAGAGCTAGATCCTTCAACACACTGCCCTACACAATCCAGCTACGCCTTTACTGCCAATGCAGCTACTGCTACCTCCCACAAAAGAACTGCTAGCAGTAGATCTGCTATCCCTGACGCCCTACGACCAGCCCCGTTCCAATTCACAGCTGCTAGCCGACCCTTAGCCCAGGCACCAGTAGCCAGCACCTGTGAAGAAGCTCTCAGCATTGCTAGAAGCATGGTAATCCAAGCATCTGCTCTCGCCACATCTCGTAAGACCCAGACAGATCTTCTGGATCTGCTCGAAGTCTTTAGAGACTACACAGAGAATAACAGAGTCAACAAACACAGCGTCTCTGTCTTAGCCTCGCAAGTATCAAATCTGGAATCAGTATCTAGAGCAATTGGATCGAAAACCAAGCTCCTACAGAAGCCAGCTTTGGCTTCCGTTCCTCAAGCCCTGCCTCAGCGCTCTACCCCTGCTGCCTCCACTCCTGCCTCTACTTCTGGGTCCACTTCTGCCTCCACTTCTGCCTCCACTTCTGCCTCTACTTCTGCCTCTACCACTACGGCCTCTTCCTACGCTACTGTTGCAGCAAAGGGTCAACCAAAAACAGACTGGCAAACAGTTGCAAAGAAGACATCTATCCCGACACCTAAGAACTCGCTTAGCACTCGCCAACTTGTCTTGCTCCAGGACCAACAAACTAGTACAAACTCTACTACAAACTCCTTTAGCTCTCTTGCTATGCGTAATGCCTTCAACGAGGCCTTTGCTAGCAAAGGAGTAAGCTCCCCTGTTGTAGCATCAGTAACCACTAGCGTAAAGAAGAACATTGTTCTGACGACTACACCCTCCTTCAGCGCCAAGTACCTACTTGAGAACATACAGATCTGGAAGAACATTACTGCTTTCAAAGAGGCGCTACCTATCCAGCCTTGGCACAAAGTAGTGCTCCACAATATACCAACCTCTTTCTCTACCAATGAAAGCCTAGAGGTGCTAAAAACAGAGATCTCTACATTCAATAGAGGGTTCCAGACTGTAGGCAACCCCTACTGGCTTACTAGCAGAGAGAGAAGACAAACTCAGCACACAGGCTCAGTGTGCATTGCCTTTGCAACAGAACAGGAGGCTGTAAGAGCTATTCGAGGCAGACTCTACTTACTAGGCATTAGTGTTAGAGTAGAGAAGCTGTACTCTACGCCTGCCTCAACACAATGCCAGAAGTGTCAACGCTTCGGTCACCTAGAGACGAGGTGCCTACACAGCACTGCCTGCAAAATCTGCGCAGAGCCTCACGCTACAGCTCTGCACAGATGCAACACCTGCGGCGCTAAAGGCAAGACCTGTGTACACACATTACCTGTCTGCGCAAACTGCAAAAAGGCACACACAGCAGACAGCAAGCAGTGTGAGATGTACACGGCTACCTTGAACGCGCCAACAACAACAGAATGTTAGACAACATAAGAGTTCTTCAGATTAATCTAAACAAGAGCGCCCAGGCCACTGAAAGCGCTCTTCAGATAGCAGTAGAGCTAGCTATTGATCTTGTTATTGTACAAGAGCCTTGGCTTGTTCTACCGCACCAGACGCCTTTAGATTTCTCAGAAACGCGCTCAGTAAACCACCCCTCGTTTACGCAGCTTCTACCTACTCTCCCTCATTCATCACTACGCCCTCGCGTCCTTATTTACATCTCTCGCTCTCTTCAGGCTCAGGTGAGCCCTCTGCAAAATCTAGTAGCCGATCCAGACTATCTAGCAGTTGCGGTAAAGACAAGAAACTCCACCTTCCACATCTACAACCTCTACAACGAGCAAGACCAACAAGGCTCCTCGGCAAATACTATCGAAAGAGCACTATTGACAAACACTCTCTTACCGTCTTCCATTCTCCTAGGCGACTTCAACACACACCACCCTTGGTGGGACCCTCAGTCAGCTACTATCTCTTCTAAAGCTAGCGTGTTCGTAGACTGGATTGAACGACAGAATCTAGAGCTGCTAAACACACCTGGAGAAGGCACCTTTTTTCGCTCAAATATGAGCAGAGAAAGCGTCCTAGACCTAGCTTTTGCTACTCCAGACCTTGCAAGCAAGATAGAAGACTGGCAAGTAACAACCAGCATTGGCTCTGACCACTTTGGCATTCTGTTTGCCATCAAGGTTCCTGCTAGACACAACAACAATCTCTCTACACTGAGATATAACACAAAGAAAGCGAACTGGGACCTCTTTAATGGCAGGCTTGCTACAGCTATTGCTCGCAGCTCCACTCTCAGCAATCTTCATAGTCTCCCTACTGTCTCTACAGAATCTTCAAGGTTGCTTATACAGGAGCAGAACCCTGCTCTACAACAACAACTAGAGCAGCTTGGAAATGAGATTACTGCTGCTATCATAGAGGCAGCAACAGCTGCTATTCCACGACTAGCAACAAGGCCAAAGAGCAAGCCATGGTGGAACCAAGACTTGCACTCTCTACGAACTACGATGCTAAACAGACAACGCTTGTTCCAACGCAAGGTAGCTGCCTCCTCTATTGTAGAAGGTTTTCTATGGAAGAAAGACTATCTGGTAGCTAGAAACGCGTATCTGCGAGCTATCAAAGCAGCAAAACAGGACCATTGGAACCAGTTTCTGGAGAAGGAGGATGCGAAGTCTATCTACAAGGCAATGGCATATACTAAGCCGACTGCTAGTCAAAGCATCCCTGCAATCCAGTCAGCAAACAGGCTCGAAGAGTCGTTTCAAGGCAAATGCTCTGCCTTTAGAACTACGCTCTTTCCACCTCCACCAGCATCTAGCGCGATCCAGTGGAACACCTACCAACAGGGCAATTGGGATTGGCCAGCACTCACTAGAGCAGAAGTTCAAGCAGCCTGCTCACCTCAAGTTAAGAGTAGCAGTCCAGGACCAGACGCTATCAACCAGGAGATAATCACGGCCGCCTACAAAACACAGCCAGAAACTATCTTTCAGGTATTCTCTGCTCTCTTCAACCACGGCTACCACCCAAGTAGATGGAAGCAAGCTACTGGCATCATTCTAAAGAAGCCTAAAAAGCCCGACTACTCAGCGCCTAAAGCATACAGAGTAATTGCCCTACTCAACTGCCTAGGAAAAGTAGCAGAGCGTCTAGTAGCTAAACGTCTAGGCGCGCTAGCAGAGGTTTCGCACCTCCTACATCCTTCGCAAATTGGCGGTAGAATCCAGAAGTCTGCGATTGACGCGTCTCTGCTCCTACTCAACCAAGTGCAGCAAAACAGAAAACAGGGACATACTACCTCTACAGTCTTCTTAGACATTAAAGGAGCCTTTGACCACGTAGCCCGGAATCAGCTACTTGCTATCCTGCAACAACTAAAGCTACCCTGCAGCCTAATAGCGTGGATCCAGTCTTTTCTCACAAATCGCCAGCTTCGGCTATCGTTTAATGGAGAAACAGAAGACTTTAGCAATATATCAGCAGGCATCCCACAAGGCAGCCCAGTATCACCAATTCTGTTTCTGATATATATCAGACCTCTGTTTTCATCAACCGTCAACTACTCACTTTCGTATATGGACGACCTCTCCATCTCTGCTTCTTCAACAAGCCTACAGAAAAACATACGCCTGCTAGAACGCGACATAGCTAGTCTCTTTGCCAAAGGAGCCAGCTGTGCTATACAGTTTGACGCTGCAAAAACAGAGCTTATACACTTTACCACAAGTGATAAGGCTTCCGCAGCATCACTCACGCTCCCAGATCAATCTACGGTCACACCAAAAAAGACAGTCAGATGGCTAGGCATCTACTTTGACAACGCACTCGCATTCAAGGAGCATGCTGCTATAAGGATTAGCCAGGCCAGGTCAGCCTTCTACAGGATGTGCAGACTAGCAAACAGCGAGAGAGGACTCTCTCCCTACGCTATGCGGCAACTCTATCTAGCTTGTGTAACAAGTGTAGCAGACTACGGATGTGAGGTCTTCTGGAGAAAACAAACTGCCATCAAGAAGCAGCTACAAGGACTCCAAAACATGGCTCTTAGAAAGATACTAGGCACCTTTCGCACCTCACCAACGATTCCATCAGAGGTAGAAGCTGCGCTACTCCGCCAGCGATCAGGCTTAACACTGCTATCAGAAAATACGCCTTCAGAGCAAGGAAGCTACCAGCTAGTCACCTAGTTCGCATCGCTATCCAAGCTCTAAACGAAGCCCTACAACCAGAATCAGACGCAGACACAGATGTAGAAGACCTTGGACGCCAACTCAAGAAAGGCCCGCCTACGCAACTCACTCAAATTGTTCAATCTATTCAGACTGCTGTATCAAGCCCTGAAGAGAAGCTACTCGCAAACCACTACCAGCCATGGACCAAAAATATGCCCTATACAGCTACACTCTCTACACTACCCAAGGACGAAGAAGCAGAGGCTCACAAGGCTTACATGCTATCAAGACTAGGAGACAACATGCTCGCTATCTACACAGACGCATCGTCAATCCAAAAAGGGACAGGAATTGGCATTGGCCTAGCAGCGTTCGACTACGCTCAACAAGCTCTAGAAACACACTACGAGACGCACAACATCGGCAAAGGCCAAATTGTATACAATGGGGAGCTAGAAGCATCACTAGAGGCTTTGAACACGCTGCGACTGTAGCTGCCCCTACCAGGAGATTCAGATCTATGCGGACAACCAGGCTGCTATCCATAGACTGAAGACGCCCTCTAACCTACCTGGACAAGCGTGGCAGATACGCTGCGTAAAAGCAGCCAAACAGGTCATCAGCAAAGGAGCTACTATCAGCATTTACTGGGTCCCTGGACATCAAGACATAGCAGGCAACGAAAGAGCAGACTGTCTAGCCAAACTAGCTGCCAAAAAGAGGCCAGCCACGAACTCTACTAGCCTCGCCATGACTAGTACCAGGATCAAGAAGCTAGCAACGCAGGAATGGACAAAAGAACTCAAAAACTACTCCTCACAGGCAACACTACGCAATCCAAATACCTACTCAGCTAGGTACAGCTTGTCAATTCAGAAGAGAGTCAGAGTCCCACCAGGAACAAGAAGAGAGATTGCTAGCGCCTACTATCAGCTCAAACTTGGCCACGGATACAACAAAGCATACCTATTCCAGATAGGCAAAGCAGACCACCCCTATTGCAGCTGCGGAGCTAAGCAAACAGTGGAGCATCTACTACTAAGCTGCAAGTGGTACAAACAAGAACGCAAAATCCTCCAAAAATACGTGAGAGAATCAAGGCTGACTCTGCCTCTTCTCCTACACACAACACAAGGAATAAAGGCTACTCTAGCCTTTATAACAAGCACAAAGATAGGCACTCGCAAGTGGCATCTCAACCAGGACGTAGAGGAATAACTTTCCTTTATATCTCTTTACTGCGCAGCAACTTTGTTTCCTAACAACCTTGCTTAGGGCTAAAGCCCTCACCATCTCTTGTATTTTGATAGAAACACTCCCTGCAAAAACACCCTTTGTATTACCAGAGCAGCTTAGCTGCTCTCGTCTTCCATAGTCTTCGACTCACATAGGACGTTAAACTAATAAATAAATAAAAAATAAAATAAATCAGTGTGCATCGCTTTTGCAACAGAACAAGAAGCGACAAGAGCTATCCGAGGCAAGCTCTACCTACTAGGTATCAGCGTGAGAGTAGAGAAGCTGTACTCAACGCCTGCCTCAACACAGTGCCAGAAGTGTCAACGTTTTGGTCACTAGGACTAGGTGCCTACACAATACTACCTGCAAAATATGTGCAGAGCCGCACGCCACAGCTCAACATAGATGCAACACCTGCGGCGCCAAAGGCAAAACCTGCATACACACACTACCTGTGTGCGCAAACTGCAAAAAGGCACACACAGCAGACAGCAAGCAGTGCGAGATCTACACTGCCACATTAAACACGCCAACCACCACAGAATGCTAGACAACCTACGAATCCTCCAGATTAATCTAAACAAGAGCGCTCAGGCTACTGAGAGCGCTCTTCAAATGGCAATAGAACTAGCCATTGATCTTGTTATTGTACAAGAGCCTTGGCTTGTCTCATCGCACCAAACACCTTTAGATTTCTCAGAAACGCGCTCAGTAAACCACCCTGCGTTTACACAGCTTCTACCGACTCTACCTCATCCGTCACTACGCCCCCGCGTTCTTATCTACTTCTCTCGCGCTCTACAGGCCCAGATAAGCCCTCTGCAAAACCTAGTAGCCGATCCAGACTACCTAGCAGTGGCAGTTAAGACAAGAAGCTCTACCTTCCACATCTACAACCTCTACAACGAGCAAGACCAGCAGGGCTCCTTAGCAAAATACTATTGAAAGAGCACTGCTTCCAAACACTCTTCTACCATCCTCTATCCTACTAGGCGACTTCAATACACATCACCCCTGGTGGAACCCTCAGCTAGCTACTACCTCTTCTAGAGCTAGCTTGTTTGTAGACTGGATTGAACGTCAAAATCTAGACCTACTAAACACACCTGGAGGAGGCACTTTCTTCCGCTCAAACATGAGTAGAGAAAGGTACTAGACCTAGCCTTTGCTACCCCAGACCTAGTGGGCAAGATCGAAGACTGGCAAGTTATACCCAATATTGGCTCCGACCACTTTGGCATACTGTTTGCTATCAAAGCGTATAATAGAGATGAAAACAACCTCTCTACGCTAAGATACAACACAAAGAAAGCAGACTGGGATCTCTTTAATAGCACACTTGCAGCAGCTATTGCCAATAGCCCTGCTCTTAGCAATCTCTGCAATCTCCCTACTCCCTCTATAGCCACCTCTAGGCTGCTTATACAAGAGCAGAACGCTGCTCTACAACAACAACTAGAGCAGATTGGAGACGAATTTACTTCTGCTATCACAGAGGCAGCAGCAGCTGCTATCCCACAACTAGCTACACAGCCAAAGAGCAAGCCATGGTGGAACCAAGACCTGCAGCTTCTACGCACCAGTATGCTAAACAAGCAACGCTTATTCCAACGCGAGCTAGCTGCCTCCTCTATCGCAGAAGCTTTCCTATGGAAGAGAGACTACCTACTAGCTAGGAACGTCTATCTACAAGCCATCAAAGCAGCAAAACAGGACCATTGGAACCGGTTTCTAGAGAAGGAGGATGCGAAGTCTATCTACAAGGCAATGGCATATACTAAGTCTACTACTAGTCAAAGCATCCCTGCAATACAGC